>CM054120.1:129454529-129836236 GCA_028673005.1 Tanypteryx hageni | reverse complement strand
ACCATCTATAAGTAGGGACCTGATGGACGTATCGTATTTTCTGAGGTGGGAATAGCAAAGCTATCAAGTTCCATCTGACATAACAAAGCCACTGTCCCCGAAGAAATTCCTGCTTCCGTTTTAAAAGAATTAGCTGAAGAAATAGATCCTTTTTTTCGGATAATCTTCGAGAAACCCATTTCTCGCGCAGTGTTACCTAACGACTGGAGGTTAACGCACGTTACCCCAATTCATAAAGGCGGCGACAAAGAGAATCAAGAAAATTACAGGCTTAACTTCGATATCGTGGCTAACTACGGGTCTAAAATTAATGATGGCCCTACCCGACTCAATTTTCCGTCTTCTCAAATCAAAAAATCCTAAAGTACTTTTAATGCCTGCAAAAACATTATAAATAAAACTAAGCAGCTTTTTGGAACGCTAAAATAAAATTCGCACTCTCAATAACTAGTCAGAAAGAAACTTCGTCCACATAATGGAATCATCTGCGACACCTGGTGATTAGAAAGCCTGAGGATTCTGTCTTGCAACCCGTTATATCACTTGATTAGCTAAATACTAATTTCTTAACTCCTGCCACACTCTTTGATTTTTAACGTGAACGCAAAGTAATTCGGTGCCTTGATCTAAATGCAAATGAGTCAATCTGTTCTAAATCCATTCATTTCAAGTTGCTATCGCAAATTGATTTTCTTAAATCTCTAAACAGAATTAAATCAATTTTACTAATTAACAAATTAATTCACCTTATTCTCCCAATAATCACAAATATATTGAATCACTTCTTACTTTTGGAGAAATTCACGTCGAAATGGAAACGAGCAGTAATCCGCCACATCCCAAAGAAAACACTATCAAAGGATAACAAAGACTAACGTCCTATTAATTTTCATCCCACCCTTTCCGAAGCATTAGAGAGACTTGTGCAAGAGCAAGTTAAAATTTCCTTAACTCAAATCGCATACTTGTCTCCTCCCAATCAGGCTTTCGAAAGTTACACAGCACGAACTCTGCTTTAAATAAAATCACGGATGACATACGACGATCCATGGAAGACAGGAAATTCACAGAATTAATACTTCTAGACTTCAGCAAAGCCTTGGACTCACTTGACAAAGACATCTTTCTGGCAAAACTCCGCAGCATGAGATTCTCTACCCCTTCAATTAACTGGTTCTCTTCGTACTTTAGTGATCGTCACCAGATGGTCATCTCAGACGATTCTTCCTCCTCTTGGATAAGTATCACACGAGGTGCCCCGCAATCCTAGGTCCTCTTCTCTGTCATTAACGACTGCTCCCAAACACTTACATACTGTAACCATCACCTATACGCGGAAGATCTTCATATTTGCTTGGCCTCCGTGCCTCGAAATTTATCTCTAGTCTTAGATAATATTAATCGTGACGTGAGACAGCTTAAAAAATGGAGTATTCATAACTTTCTCAGTATTAACCCAACGAAATCTCAAGAAAATATAATCGTACATATATCCAAAACTACTTGCGTAAGCAAATCCTGCTGAAGTTAGTCCTCCATCACTAAATGGTTCAATCCTCCCCTATTATAAAACTTTTAAAACCTCGGTATGCTACTAAATGAAACACTCTCCCGGGCTAATCATGTTATGAAAGTGTGCGATGCGGTAAGTTCTTCACTACAGATACTTAGGCGTCTTCAAATTTCTTCCCACTTCCCTAAAAATGAAGCTGGTCACCTTTTCAGTAGTTCCCCACTTCGACCACTGTGACGTTGCATACCAAGATTTAACTACATAGCTTGCCCTTAAGCTCCAGCATACCCACAATTCCGGCGTATGATTCAACTTTAATCTTAAGTTGTCAGACCATGTTTCGGGATATTTTTTCAAACTTTCTAGGCTAAAATACGAAGGCTAAACCTTGAATGGCGTAGAAAATTGCATCTTTTTTCGTAATGATCCAAATCCTTAAAACAAACATTCCACTATATCTATCCACAGAGTTTATCACGATTAACATAATTCATAAATGCCACACTAGAGGATGCCATAAACTTCAAACTCCGCACCACAGAACAGACATCTACAGAAGATGCTTCACTGCCACAGCATGCATATTATCGTATAACCTCAGACCCAAAATAAAGTGCTCTCCAACACTATGTACCTTCAAACACTCATGCCACAAACATCTCCTATCCCATTCCCTCTCCTTATCCTAAACTGACAAGCAATTATTTTTCCTTATAGGTCTTCTAAATTATTTAAATATCTGCAAATGTATATGTACGTTTTAATGTGTACCTTCTTAGTTTTAATGCAAAAGTGTGTTTATGTGTATTCCATTTAATGTACTTTTCTAATATGATCCTGTAAATTTTTAAATATTGCTACCAGAAGGCTTCGAAGGTATTACACACCCCCCTTCTTGTGTTGGTGTTTTCCTGCAGTGTGGTATTTACCAGGAAATATTACCTTCATTTTATCTGGTTTTTCCACACAGACAACAAATCTCCATCTCTTTTCTTTTCCAAAAATGCTAACTTGGCGTTGTATTTATGTATTAATTTTTTTATGTTTACCTTTATTCTATTTATTTGTAACTGTCTTTCTGTTTGTAATTTACAATGGGTTTGATGGAATAAGAGACAGCTTTGTCTCAATCTCGCCCAAATAAACACACATATCTATCTAACTAGCACACGCAAACTTACACACTTCGGCTTTAGGGGATATTACTCCACGCCAAGGAATCTTCTTCTCACACACACATAAAACGTTAAATCATTAAGTGACCACATGAAACCCTTTAATAACATTGATATTGTAAATAACTTCTCTGAAGAAACATTTACTAAACAAGAACTCAATCTCCGGCACAAATGTCTTAAATTTTGCCTTCCTCACCAAGAACATCCGTTGAATGATATTATAGGCATTGAATCATCAATTAAAAACCTAAATGATTACTACGTAATAACTGCTTGAAAAATACAATTGGAACATATTATAAAAACAACACAATAAATCGCCTTCCCAACCCAGATTACAAACTTAAAAAAAATTAAAATTAAAGGAACATCTACTTAAAAGTCTATAATGGAAAATCCAGTGTCATCTTGTCATGAATCAGCATGATTATTTGGATAAAGTTGAACAATCACTTGAAATCGGGCCTTACTCACTTTCACAAGAAATACTTTTAATAAAATGATTTTTTCTACCAAGGACACCATGAAATAAAAAACTGACTAAAACTCAGAAGAGGTCTTTCGTTATCAGTTTACGGTTTCAAATCCTACCATCTCAATATTACACAAAACTGAAGTTTCTATGAAGTCTATTGCGTCATGTATTGATTTCCACGCTTATCTCCTTTCTAAATGGATAGTTGACTAATTTAAAATCCTACCAAAAAATGCAGAAGAGTTCGTTGAAAATGCCAAAGATTTATTATTTAGTGATTTCCAAGCGTTAGTTTCGTTTGATGTCACGTCTCTCCTTCCTAGCATCCCAATAAATACGACATTTAGTTTTCTCGTAGATTAACTCAATAATATGGATGTTACCCGCTACATATCCGTTGAATAAATTGACCTTCTTAACCCTGCATGAAACAAACTTTTTTCCTATTCAATAAAAATACTTACAAATGCCATGATTGGACAGCCATTGGGAACCCACTATCCCCTTTTTAGCAAATTTATTTATGAAAGTCTTTGAAAAAAACAGTTTCTTTCCTATAGGAACCCAGAGATGCATGAGTTTTAGGTCCCTGGCGTGGAGTAATATCCCCTAAACCAGAGTGTAAGCAGATCCTTTTTATTATTTTTATGGTTATTAGAAAGTTTCTCCATTTTTCATTACTACCAATCTTTAGTGCTTCTCTTTTACACCAACCTCCTGCATTGCCTTTCATAGTTTCTTTACTTGCGACTGTAAAGCGAAAGTTTTGGGAAGTCGTCATATTAATACCATAGTCTGAAACGAGGAAAGTGATTTATCAGTAAATTATTTTACCTTGGTGACCAGAACTGAGAAAATCATCTGCGGGCACATGCAGCATCTAAAATCCAAATTGTAATTTCTTATATTCCGCAATATTTTCCAGAAAATTTTTGCTTACATGTAATTTTCAACCCTACTTTGTAATAAGATAAACAGGATTTCTATTTTCCTAGCGTAATTTATAACTCATTTTTCGAATAGCATTTCCTAAATATTGTTTTTATTAATAACTTGTTAATTAGTCCCATAAGATTTATTTTATTATACAGAGAAGTTATCGATTATTTAAATTTCAATATTGATTTCTTGCATATTTTTCTGCCTCAGCTTTAAAATGAATTTATTGGCGTAAATTGTGCGGTAATCAGCGGTAATTCTAAATAAAATCAACGCCGATTCTCATTGGAAAAGAACTAATTATTTCATGTTTCTGCTACTAAAATGCGTACGTTTCTTGTATGATTCCATTTTCCGGTTACAATATATTGTACTCAATAACATGCACATTCATTTTAAGATGTAAATTCAGTTCTGCATTTCTGGTTTACAAGCCGCTCACATATATTCGTTACATGAAGTACTACCTTTTGAGCTCTATGTACGAAAAGTTTAATTAATTTATGCTAACTCGTGTGGCAGATTCTCTTATTCTTAATTCGCAATGGTAGTATATTTGGTGCAATAATCAGTCCATTCGTCATTTAAGCATTTGTTGGACCATGAGTGTCTCTACGTATTTCTCTAAGCAATCCGATTTTGTAAAGTGAATACTTCTTAAAATACCAGTCAATATTTTTTAAATACTTGACCTAACACGGAAAAAGTGGAAAAATCTATAAGAGACCAATTCATTTTTGGTCATTTTATGTATCAAAATGAAAGACATTTTTACTCACATAATTTTGAAGAAAACACAGCACACTTATGCCGAGATAACTTCATGAATGGTTCCATATATTCGAAATCATATGGAAATTGATGATGGATATTTTGTGCTTCCATCACAGCTGGCCCAAGACACTGGGAAGCCAATATAACTGATGGCGTTTTTGCAAGGTATTTCCAAATGATTCATTAATTGTGAAGTGCAAAGGTTTTTCTTTAATATAACTTACAGTGATTATTTTATTCATATGTATCGTATTTAGAGGGCGTTTCCTACATTACTCGAGAAGCTCCGAATCTATAGGGCAATTATCGTATTTACTGGAATATTTTTCGCACTTTTTCGGTTCGACATTTATTCCAAACCTGCAAACGACGGATATTCTTGCTACCATTATCCCGCCTAACTACAACGCAGTTAAGCATCTTTTCGAGAATAATATTTTGGATACGGATATATTATATCAATTGCATGACATACATTTCGTATATTTATTAGATTTGTAATATATTACTTTTTGTCTATATCAAAAATTAAACGTTAAATATCCCTCTTGAGAAAAAAATGAGATGGTTACTTTCTCATTAAACCGGTGTCTTAACATTTAAAACAGAAAACCATGGCAATTATAAATTTTTCTCTTTTCTCATAAATAAACTCAAACACGTCTGTGTAAACTCACTTTTGTTGTTACGTAATCTCTGTCAAATTCTGTCTCTTCGACAAATTAAAACTTATATTATTTCGTAATGCAGATTTAGTACCTCCACATCTACGTCTACTGCCGTCTTGTTCGGTTGAATTTCTGGCTAATCAGCCTCTTGAACATTTACATCAATAACACCTTCTATACCAGAAAAACGCAGATAAAGGGAAAAAGCTAATACCGGCAATAACCTAATATTTACAAGGAACACCAAGGAGGTCTACTTCTTAATGCACCTTCCGAAACACGCAGCACTAACTAGCGCAGTCTCCTCAAACGAAAATGGTCAAGAACTGGACAATCCCTAGATGAGAAATCAGACCTTAACCAGATATGAACCCGGGACCACTATGTAAAATGGCAACCAAATTTTACTGCTTGTGTAGTTTTTTATAAGACACTATATTCCCTATTATCAAGTTTTCCATCGTGAAACACTCATAGTGATTTTCAAATATGTAATGGAACCGTAACGTTTCTGACTTAAAGATATAAAGTCATTGCTTTTTTCTCGGTTTTGAATAATATATTATGTTAAAGAAGAATTAAAACCTCAATACGTTATATAAAGCGTATTATTCACTATTTTTTTCGACAATAATGTGAATATATTTTTAAGCATGACTTACAGTAATAAATTGCTACTCCAGCGAATAAATACAAAGTATGATAATATAAAAATGTTATAATTGATGAATCAAACGAATGGAATAATATCATATTACCTTTTTAAAACATAAGCAACCTTTAATACAGCCAAGGAACAGTCGTATAAATATAACTAATGCGAGGTTTAAATTGAAAAAGTACTCCTACGGCGAATAACAGAATAAAAACAAAAAATTAGAAAATATCGAATAGCTGCACAACATGATGAAAGATAATATAAAACCTGTTCATATCCTTTCAGACCTTTATCTCTAGCCTTTTTAGCTTATTGTTAGTTATATCTATCTTGAAGATCCTTGGATTCATATTGATACACTCTTATCCATATTGAATCAAGTACTACAGGACACCACGAACAAATCGTTAGCCTCAATCATATTTCGTATCATCCAACATCACTTCTGCGTTACATTACAGGGAGTAAAATGCACTAAAGTTTTATGCTGACTTAAATAGAGAGAGTTTTCAGCGAAAAACTATGGCAGCGTTATCCTCCTGGGTAATACCCACATAGTAACGCAAACCAAACTCATGTGGAATATAATTAGACATAACATCTATTTTCTAATTTTACCTAATATTATATTTTCCTCCTGAAATATACAAGATCAAATTCGTAACAATAATTTCACCCTACTCGTTATGATAATCAATTAATTATACGCAGGGTTATTGATAGATCAACAAATTAAAAATAGAAATGAAAATTGTACGCCTACAGATGTAAAATAAATGACATACATACATATAGCCAGTCAAAAATATCATATAAAGCATAATGGGAATACATTTGAGAGACAAATCTTCAGTGATTGGCAGAAAGGAACACATTTAAATCGTTTCATTCGTTTCAAATTTTTATAATTGATCTTTTAAAATTGCATTCAGAAATGATTCGAGAATTTATCGATAAAATAATTATTGGTTCTCTGCTTACACTTGATTTCAAACGTTGCAAAATTAAAAATTAAGTATAGGGATCAAGAAAAATATATCTGGTATTTCACGTACACATTTATGAGGGAGCAAGACTCATATTCATTTTTATTTAAATTCAAATGATGAAGTCAAAAGTTTGACCGCATTCATTTACGTTTGAAACGTAAATGTTAGACGAATATGAGTAAAACGAGCTTCTTTTTGCCTGTTATATTATGAAAATTGTTAATACTGACCCATTATAGCGACTGCAAATTTGCCTGACGTTCTACTCTACTCTACAACTTCTACCTGTAGTTAGAGAAAATGATTGTTAAAAACTCCTCCTGTTACCTCTCAAGTGTTTGGTTTCAACTTTTGTTGGAATTGTATAAAGAAATATTCTAAAACAATAACATAATAACTAAACTAAACTATTTTAACTTACCACTTGCTGAACAAGACTCTCTTTTTACGAAGATACTTGGAAAGACAACCCTCTCAACTGACACCAGAGATACGACTGCAATATTGTCCCTTGCGTGGGGGCGAGCTAGATGGTTGTCACAGAACGTGCCAACTTTAAAATGGCAATCACTGGGACAACGCCTCACCTCCGCTTATCTTACCTGCGTGACGTCTTTTATATATTTCCTTGAACGTATTTCCATAGTTAAATGCGCATTATCTTCATTTTATGAACATGTCACGCCTGACAATTACCACATTAACTTTGATCGTTTTATTTAAGAGGCCTAAGAACTATTGTTTCCTCGCTTCGAATTCGAAGTAATTTTGTTTTACTTGGTTTTTAATCCATTAAACAAAAGAAAGGGTCACCTTTGAATTCAAGGAATTTCACTCTCACGTTTTTATACTAACTGCCACGAGCCCCAAGGTTGCTCGCAAGATATAATGTAGAAATTTAAAAAGTTATTAATAATATTCAGGGTTCGGGTACCATTTGGTCTCAATAATTTCATATCCTGAATTCCGAACGAAAGGTTGATATGATTAAACGATCACTTGCTGAGTCGTCATGAACATTATTCAAGGATATAATGCTAGAGGTCATCGACAAGTACATTCCAATTAAATTGAAGGTCAACAATAAAGAGACACGTTGGAACAATAAGCAAGTGAGGTGTGCTCTTAGGCGTCAGAGAATAAGCCACGCGAAAATAAAAAATATGCCATCTACATAATCCGATGAATATAGAGCAACTAAAGTTCAGACGTATAAGGAACCTTGCGCTAAAGCGAGAAATACTATGCGCGAGGCTTATACTAACTTCCGGAATAAGCTATTAAATAATTATTTGAAGGAAGACCCTAAAGCGTTTTGGTCCTACGTGAGAGAGGTCCATGGTAGAGGCACCACCATACCTTCCCTGCGTAATGACTCGGGTGCCGTATTTCATGATTGCGTAAAGAAAGCCATCCTGTTAAACGGGCATTTTGTAAAAGCATTTACAGCCGTCATTGACCATTGCGTACTGTAGCACCATCTATAAGTAGGGACCTGATGGACGTATCGTATTTTCTGAGGTGGGAATAGCAAAGCTATCAAGTTCCATCAGACATAACAAAGCCACTGTCCCCGAAGAAATTCCTGCTTCCGTTTTAAAAGAATTAGCTGAAGAAATAGATCCTTTTTTTCGGATAATCTTCGAGAAACCCATTTCTCGCGCAGTGTTACCTAACGACTGGAGGTTAACGCACGTTACCCCAATTCATAAAGGCGGCGACAAAGAGAATCAAGAAAATTACAGGCTTAACTTCGATATCGTGGCTAACTACGGGTCTAAAATTAATGATGGCCCTACCCGACTCAATTTTCCGTCTTCTCAAATCAAAAAATCCTAAAGTACTTTTAATGCCTGCAAAAACATTATAAATAAAACTAAGCAGCTTTTTTGGAACGCTAAAATAAAATTCGCACTCTCAATAACTAGTCAGAAAGAAACTTCGTCCACATAATGGAATCATCTGCGACACCTGGTGATTAGAAAGCCTGAGGATTCTGTCTTGCAACCCGTTATATCACTTGATTAGCTAAATACTAATTTCTTAACTCCTGCCACACTCTTTGATTTTTAACGTGAACGCAAAGTAATTCGGTGCCTTGATCTAAATGCAAATGAGTCAATCTGTTCTAAATCCATTCATTTCAAGTTGCTATCGCAAATTGATTTTCTTAAATCTCTAAACAGAATTAAATCAATTTTACTAATTAACAAATTAATTCACCTTATTCTCCCAATAATCACAAATATATTGAATCACTTCTTACTTTTGGAGAAATTCACGTCGAAATGGAAACGAGCAGTAATCCGCCACATCCCAAAGAAAACACTATCAAAGGATAACAAAGACTAACGTCCTATTAATTTTCATCCCACCCTTTCCGAAGCATTAGAGAGACTTGTGCAAGAGCAAGTTAAAATTTCCTTAACTCAAATCGCATACTTGTCTCCTCCCAATCAGGCTTTCGAAAGTTACACAGCACGAACTCTGCTTTAAATAAAATCACGGATGACATACGACGATCCATGGAAGACAGGAAATTCACAGAATTAATACTTCTAGACTTCAGCAAAGCCTTGGACTCACTTGACAAAGACATCTTTCTGGCAAAACTCCGCAGCATGAGATTCTCTACCCCTTCAATTAACTGGTTCTCTTCGTACTTTAGTGATCGTCACCAGATGGTCATCTCAGACGATTCTTCCTCCTCTTGGATAAGTATCACACGAGGTGCCCCGCAATCCTAGGTCCTCTTCTCTGTCATTAACGACTGCTCCCAAACACTTACATACTGTAACCATCACCTATACGCGGAAGATCTTCATATTTGCTTGGCCTCCGTGCCTCGAAATTTATCTCTAGTCTTAGATAATATTAATCGTGACGTGAGACAGCTTAAAAAATGGAGTATTCATAACTTTCTCAGTATTAACCCAACGAAATCTCAAGAAAATATAATCGTACATATATCCAAAACTACTTGCGTAAGCAAATCCTGCTGAAGTTAGTCCTCCATCACTAAATGGTTCAATCCTCCCCTATTATAAAACTTTTAAAACCTCGGTATGCTACTAAATGAAACACTCTCCCGGGCTAATCATGTTATGAAAGTGTGCGATGCGGTAAGTTCTTCACTACAGATACTTAGGCGTCTTCAAATTTCTTCCCACTTCCCTAAAAATGAAGCTGGTCACCTTTTCAGTAGTTCCCCACTTCGACCACTGTGACGTTGCATACCAAGATTTAACTACATAGCTTGCCCTTAAGCTCCAGCATACCCACAATTCCGGCGTATGATTCAACTTTAATCTTAAGTTGTCAGACCATGTTTCGGGATATTTTTTCAAACTTTCTAGGCTAAAATACGAAGGCTAAACCTTGAATGGCGTAGAAAATTGCATCTTTTTTCGTAATGATCCAAATCCTTAAAACAAACATTCCACTATATCTATCCACAGAGTTTATCACGATTAACATAATTCATAAATGCCACACTAGAGGATGCCATAAACTTCAAACTCCGCACCACAGAACAGACATCTACAGAAGATGCTTCACTGCCACAGCATGCATATTATCGTATAACCTCAGACCCAAAATAAAGTGCTCTCCAACACTATGTACCTTCAAACACTCATGCCACAAACATCTCCTATCCCATTCCCTCTCCTTATCCTAAACTGACAAGCAATTATTTTTCCTTATAGGTCTTCTAAATTATTTAAATATCTGCAAATGTATATGTACGTTTTAATGTGTACCTTCTTAGTTTTAATGCAAAAGTGTGTTTATGTGTATTCCATTTAATGTACTTTTCTAATATGATCCTGTAAATTTTTAAATATTGCTACCAGAAGGCTTCGAAGGTATTACACACCCCCCTTCTTGTGTTGGTGTTTTCCTGCAGTGTGGTATTTACCAGGAAATATTACCTTCATTTTATCTGGTTTTTCCACACAGACAACAAATCTCCATCTCTTTTCTTTTCCAAAAATGCTAACTTGGCGTTGTATTTATGTATTAATTTTTTTATGTTTACCTTTATTCTATTTATTTGTAACTGTCTTTCTGTTTGTAATTTACAATGGGTTTGATGGAATAAGAGACAGCTTTGTCTCAATCTCGCCCAAATAAACACACATATCTATCTAACTAGCACACGCAAACTTACACACTTCGGCTTTAGGGGATATTACTCCACGCCAAGGAATCTTCTTCTCACACACACATAAAACGTTAAATCATTAAGTGACCACATGAAACCCTTTAATAACATTGATATTGTAAATAACTTCTCTGAAGAAACATTTACTAAACAAGAACTCAATCTCCGGCACAAATGTCTTAAATTTTGCCTTCCTCACCAAGAACATCCGTTGAATGATATTATAGGCATTGAATCATCAATTAAAAACCTAAATGATTACTACGTAATAACTGCTTGAAAAATACAATTGGAACATATTATAAAAACAACACAATAAATCGCCTTCCCAACCCAGATTACAAACTTAAAAAAAATTAAAATTAAAGGAACATCTACTTAAAAGTCTATAATGGAAAATCCAGTGTCATCTTGTCATGAATCAGCATGATTATTTGGATAAAGTTGAACAATCACTTGAAATCGGGCCTTACTCACTTTCACAAGAAATACTTTTAATAAAATGATTTTTTCTACCAAGGACACCATGAAATAAAAAACTGACTAAAACTCAGAAGAGGTCTTTCGTTATCAGTTTACGGTTTCAAATCCTACCATCTCAATATTACACAAAACTGAAGTTTCTATGAAGTCTATTGCGTCATGTATTGATTTCCACGCTTATCTCCTTTCTAAATGGATAGTTGACTAATTTAAAATCCTACCAAAAAATGCAGAAGAGTTCGTTGAAAATGCCAAAGATTTATTATTTAGTGATTTCCAAGCGTTAGTTTCGTTTGATGTCACGTCTCTCCTTCCTAGCATCCCAATAAATACGACATTTAGTTTTCTCGTAGATTAACTCAATAATATGGATGTTACCCGCTACATATCCGTTGAATAAATTGACCTTCTTAACCCTGCATGAAACAAACTTTTTTCCTATTCAATAAAAATACTTACAAATGCCATGATTGGACAGCCATTGGGAACCCACTATCCCCTTTTTAGCAAATTTATTTATGAAAGTCTTTGAAAAAAACAGTTTCTTTCCTATAGGAACCCAGAGATGCATGAGTTTTAGGTCCCTGGCGTGGAGTAATATCCCCTAAACCAGAGTGTAAGCAGATCCTTTTTATTATTTTTATGGTTATTAGAAAGTTTCTCCATTTTTCATTACTACCAATCTTTAGTGCTTCTCTTTTACACCAACCTCCTGCATTGCCTTTCATAGTTTCTTTACTTGCGACTGTAAAGCGAAAGTTTTGGGAAGTCGTCATATTAATACCATAGTCTGAAACGAGGAAAGTGATTTATCAGTAAATTATTTTACCTTGGTGACCAGAACTGAGAAAATCATCTGCGGGCACATGCAGCATCTAAAATCCAAATTGTAATTTCTTATATTCCGCAATATTTTCCAGAAAATTTTTGCTTACATGTAATTTTCAACCCTACTTTGTAATAAGATAAACAGGATTTCTATTTTCCTAGCGTAATTTATAACTCATTTTTCGAATAGCATTTCCTAAATATTGTTTTTATTAATAACTTGTTAATTAGTCCCATAAGATTTATTTTATTATACAGAGAAGTTATCGATTATTTAAATTTCAATATTGATTTCTTGCATATTTTTCTGCCTCAGCTTTAAAATGAATTTATTGGCGTAAATTGTGCGGTAATCAGCGGTAATTCTAAATAAAATCAACGCCGATTCTCATTGGAAAAGAACTAATTATTTCATGTTTCTGCTACTAAAATGCGTACGTTTCTTGTATGATTCCATTTTCCGGTTACAATATATTGTACTCAATAACATGCACATTCATTTTAAGATGTAAATTCAGTTCTGCATTTCTGGTTTACAAGCCGCTCACATATATTCGTTACATGAAGTACTACCTTTTGAGCTCTATGTACGAAAAGTTTAATTAATTTATGCTAACTCGTGTGGCAGATTCTCTTATTCTTAATTCGCAATGGTAGTATATTTGGTGCAATAATCAGTCCATTCGTCATTTAAGCATTTGTTGGACCATGAGTGTCTCTACGTATTTCTCTAAGCAATCCGATTTTGTAAAGTGAATACTTCTTAAAATACCAGTCAATATTTTTTAAATACTTGACCTAACACGGAAAAAGTGGAAAAATCTATAAGAGACCAATTCATTTTTGGTCATTTTATGTATCAAAATGAAAGACATTTTTACTCACATAATTTTGAAGAAAACACAGCACACTTATGCCGAGATAACTTCATGAATGGTTCCATATATTCGAAATCATATGGAAATTGATGATGGATATTTTGTGCTTCCATCACAGCTGGCCCAAGACACTGGGAAGCCAATATAACTGATGGCGTTTTTGCAAGGTATTTCCAAATGATTCATTAATTGTGAAGTGCAAAGGTTTTTCTTTAATATAACTTACAGTGATTATTTTATTCATATGTATCGTATTTAGAGGGCGTTTCCTACATTACTCGAGAAGCTCCGAATCTATAGGGCAATTATCGTATTTACTGGAATATTTTTCGCACTTTTTCGGTTCGACATTTATTCCAAACCTGCAAACGACGGATATTCTTGCTACCATTATCCCGCCTAACTACAACGCAGTTAAGCATCTTTTCGAGAATAATATTTTGGATACGGATATATTATATCAATTGCATGACATACATTTCGTATATTTATTAGATTTGTAATATATTACTTTTTGTCTATATCAAAAATTAAACGTTAAATATCCCTCTTGAGAAAAAAATGAGATGGTTACTTTCTCATTAAACCGGTGTCTTAACATTTAAAACAGAAAACCATGGCAATTATAAATTTTTCTCTTTTCTCATAAATAAACTCAAACACGTCTGTGTAAACTCACTTTTGTTGTTACGTAATCTCTGTCAAATTCTGTCTCTTCGACAAATTAAAACTTATATTATTTCGTAATGCAGATTTAGTACCTCCACATCTACGTCTACTGCCGTCTTGTTCGGTTGAATTTCTGGCTAATCAGCCTCTTGAACATTTACATCAATAACACCTTCTATACCAGAAAAACGCAGATAAAGGGAAAAAGCTAATACCGGCAATAACCTAATATTTACAAGGAACACCAAGGAGGTCTACTTCTTAATGCACCTTCCGAAACACGCAGCACTAACTAGCGCAGTCTCCTCAAACGAAAATGGTCAAGAACTGGACAATCCCTAGATGAGAAATCAGACCTTAACCAGATATGAACCCGGGACCACTATGTAAAATGGCAACCAAATTTTACTGCTTGTGTAGTTTTTTATAAGACACTATATTCCCTATTATCAAGTTTTCCATCGTGAAACACTCATAGTGATTTTCAAATATGTAATGGAACCGTAACGTTTCTGACTTAAAGATATAAAGTCATTGCTTTTTTCTCGGTTTTGAATAATATATTATGTTAAAGAAGAATTAAAACCTCAATACGTTATATAAAGCGTATTATTCACTATTTTTTTCGACAATAATGTGAATATATTTTTAAGCATGACTTACAGTAATAAATTGCTACTCCAGCGAATAAATACAAAGTATGATAATATAAAAATGTTATAATTGATGAATCAAACGAATGGAATAATATCATATTACCTTTTTAAAACATAAGCAACCTTTAATACAGCCAAGGAACAGTCGTATAAATATAACTAATGCGAGGTTTAAATTGAAAAAGTACTCCTACGGCGAATAACAGAATAAAAACAAAAAATTAGAAAATATCGAATAGCTGCACAACATGATGAAAGATAATATAAAACCTGTTCATATCCTTTCAGACCTTTATCTCTAGCCTTTTTAGCTTATTGTTAGTTATATCTATCTTGAAGATCCTTGGATTCATATTGATACACTCTTATCCATATTGAATCAAGTACTACAGGACACCACGAACAAATCGTTAGCCTCAATCATATTTCGTATCATCCAACATCACTTCTGCGTTACATTACAGGGAGTAAAATGCACTAAAGTTTTATGCTGACTTAAATAGAGAGAGTTTTCAGCGAAAAACTATGGCAGCGTTATCCTCCTGGGTAATACCCACATAGTAACGCAAACCAAACTCATGTGGAATATAATTAGACATAACATCTATTTTCTAATTTTACCTAATATTATATTTTCCTCCTGAAATATACAAGATCAAATTCGTAACAATAATTTCACCCTACTCGTTATGATAATCAATTAATTATACGCAGGGTTATTGATAGATCAACAAATTAAAAATAGAAATGAAAATTGTACGCCTACAGATGTAAAATAAATGACATACATACATATAGCCAGTCAAAAATATCATATAAAGCATAATGGGAATACATTTGAGAGACAAATCTTCAGTGATTGGCAGAAAGGAACACATTTAAATCGTTTCATTCGTTTCAAATTTTTATAATTGATCTTTTAAAATTGCATTCAGAAATGATTCGAGAATTTATCGATAAAATAATTATTGGTTCTCTGCTTACACTTGATTTCAAACGTTGCAAAATTAAAAATTAAGTATAGGGATCAAGAAAAATATATCTGGTATTTCACGTACACATTTATGAGGGAGCAAGACTCATATTCATTTTTATTTAAATTCAAATGATGAAGTCAAAAGTTTGACCGCATTCATTTACGTTTGAAACGTAAATGTTAGACGAATATGAGTAAAACGAGCTTCTTTTTGCCTGTTATATTATGAAAATTGTTAATACTGACCCATTATAGCGACTGCAAATTTGCCTGACGTTCTACTCTACTCTACAACTTCTACCTGTAGTTAGAGAAAATGATTGTTAAAAACTCCTCCTGTTACCTCTCAAGTGTTTGGTTTCAACTTTTGTTGGAATTGTATAAAGAAATATTCTAAAACAATAACATAATAACTAAACTAAACTATTTTAACTTACCACTTGCTGAACAAGACTCTCTTTTTACGAAGATACTTGGAAAGACAACCCTCTCAACTGACACCAGAGATACGACTGCAATATTGTCCCTTGCGTGGGGGCGAGCTAGATGGTTGTCACAGAACGTGCCAACTTTAAAATGGCAATCACTGGGACAACGCCTCACCTCCGCTTATCTTACCTGCGTGACGTCTTTTATATATTTCCTTGAACGTATTTCCATAGTTAAATGCGCATTATCTTCATTTTATGAACATGTCACGCCTGACAATTACCACATTAACTTTGATCGTTTTATTTAAGAGGCCTAAGAACTATTGTTTCCTCGCTTCGAATTCGAAGTAATTTTGTTTTACTTGGTTTTTAATCCATTAAACAAAAGAAAGGGTCACCTTTGAATTCAAGGAATTTCACTCTCACGTTTTTATACTAACTGCCACGAGCCCCAAGGTTGCTCGCAAGATATAATGTAGAAATTTAAAAAGTTATTAATAATATTCAGGGTTCGGGTACCATTTGGTCTCAATAATTTCATATCCTGAATTCCGAACGAAAGGTTGATATGATTAAACGATCACTTGCTGAGTCGTCATGAACATTATTCAAGGATATAATGCTAGAGGTCATCGACAAGTACATTCCAATTAAATTGAAGGTCAACAATAAAGAGACACGTTGGAACAATAAGCAAGTGAGGTGTGCTCTTAGGCGTCAGAGAATAAGCCACGCGAAAATAAAAAATATGCCATCTACATAATCCGATGAATATAGAGCAACTAAAGTTCAGACGTATAAGGAACCTTGCGCTAAAGCGAGAAATACTATGCGCGAGGCTTATACTAACTTCCGGAATAAGCTATTAAATAATTATTTGAAGGAAGACCCTAAAGCGTTTTGGTCCTACGTGAGAGAGGTCCATGGTAGAGGCACCACCATACCTTCCCTGCGTAATGACTCGGGTGCCGTATTTCATGATTGCGTAAAGAAAGCCATCCTGTTAAACGGGCATTTTGTAAAAGCATTTACAGCCGTCATTGACCATTGCGTACTGTAGCACCATCTATAAGTAGGGACCTGATGGACGTATCGTATTTTCTGAGGTGGGAATAGCAAAGCTATCAAGTTCCATCAGACATAACAAAGCCACTGTCCCCGAAGAAATTCCTGCTTCCGTTTTAAAAGAATTAGCTGAAGAAATAGATCCTTTTTTTCGGATAATCTTCGAGAAACCCATTTCTCGCGCAGTGTTACCTAACGACTGGAGGTTAACGCACGTTACCCCAATTCATAAAGGCGGCGACAAAGAGAATCAAGAAAATTACAGGCTTAACTTCGATATCGTGGCTAACTACGGGTCTAAAATTAATGATGGCCCTACCCGACTCAATTTTCCGTCTTCTCAAATCAAAAAATCCTAAAGTACTTTTAATGCCTGCAAAAACATTATAAATAAAACTAAGCAGCTTTTTTGGAACGCTAAAATAAAATTCGCACTCTCAATAACTAGTCAGAAAGAAACTTCGTCCACATAATGGAATCATCTGCGACACCTGGTGATTAGAAAGCCTGAGGATTCTGTCTTGCAACCCGTTATATCACTTGATTAGCTAAATACTAATTTCTTAACTCCTGCCACACTCTTTGATTTTTAACGTGAACGCAAAGTAATTCGGTGCCTTGATCTAAATGCAAATGAGTCAATCTGTTCTAAATCCATTCATTTCAAGTTGCTATCGCAAATTGATTTTCTTAAATCTCTAAACAGAATTAAATCAATTTTACTAATTAACAAATTAATTCACCTTATTCTCCCAATAATCACAAATATATTGAATCACTTCTTACTTTTGGAGAAATTCACGTCGAAATGGAAACGAGCAGTAATCCGCCACATCCCAAAGAAAACACTATCAAAGGATAACAAAGACTAACGTCCTATTAATTTTCATCCCACCCTTTCCGAAGCATTAGAGAGACTTGTGCAAGAGCAAGTTAAAATTTCCTTAACTCAAATCGCATACTTGTCTCCTCCCAATCAGGCTTTCGAAAGTTACACAGCACGAACTCTGCTTTAAATAAAATCACGGATGACATACGACGATCCATGGAAGACAGGAAATTCACAGAATTAATACTTCTAGACTTCAGCAAAGCCTTGGACTCACTTGACAAAGACATCTTTCTGGCAAAACTCCGCAGCATGAGATTCTCTACCCCTTCAATTAACTGGTTCTCTTCGTACTTTAGTGATCGTCACCAGATGGTCATCTCAGACGATTCTTCCTCCTCTTGGATAAGTATCACACGAGGTGCCCCGCAATCCTAGGTCCTCTTCTCTGTCATTAACGACTGCTCCCAAACACTTACATACTGTAACCATCACCTATACGCGGAAGATCTTCATATTTGCTTGGCCTCCGTGCCTCGAAATTTATCTCTAGTCTTAGATAATATTAATCGTGACGTGAGACAGCTTAAAAAATGGAGTATTCATAACTTTCTCAGTATTAACCCAACGAAATCTCAAGAAAATATAATCGTACATATATCCAAAACTACTTGCGTAAGCAAATCCTGCTGAAGTTAGTCCTCCATCACTAAATGGTTCAATCCTCCCCTATTATAAAACTTTTAAAACCTCGGTATGCTACTAAATGAAACACTCTCCCGGGCTAATCATGTTATGAAAGTGTGCGATGCGGTAAGTTCTTCACTACAGATACTTAGGCGTCTTCAAATTTCTTCCCACTTCCCTAAAAATGAAGCTGGTCACCTTTTCAGTAGTTCCCCACTTCGACCACTGTGACGTTGCATACCAAGATTTAACTACATAGCTTGCCCTTAAGCTCCAGCATACCCACAATTCCGGCGTATGATTCAACTTTAATCTTAAGTTGTCAGACCATGTTTCGGGATATTTTTTCAAACTTTCTAGGCTAAAATACGAAGGCTAAACCTTGAATGGCGTAGAAAATTGCATCTTTTTTCGTAATGATCCAAATCCTTAAAACAAACATTCCACTATATCTATCCACAGAGTTTATCACGATTAACATAATTCATAAATGCCACACTAGAGGATGCCATAAACTTCAAACTCCGCACCACAGAACAGACATCTACAGAAGATGCTTCACTGCCACAGCATGCATATTATCGTATAACCTCAGACCCAAAATAAAGTGCTCTCCAACACTATGTACCTTCAAACACTCATGCCACAAACATCTCCTATCCCATTCCCTCTCCTTATCCTAAACTGACAAGCAATTATTTTTCCTTATAGGTCTTCTAAATTATTTAAATATCTGCAAATGTATATGTACGTTTTAATGTGTACCTTCTTAGTTTTAATGCAAAAGTGTGTTTATGTGTATTCCATTTAATGTACTTTTCTAATATGATCCTGTAAATTTTTAAATATTGCTACCAGAAGGCTTCGAAGGTATTACACACCCCCCTTCTTGTGTTGGTGTTTTCCTGCAGTGTGGTATTTACCAGGAAATATTACCTTCATTTTATCTGGTTTTTCCACACAGACAACAAATCTCCATCTCTTTTCTTTTCCAAAAATGCTAACTTGGCGTTGTATTTATGTATTAATTTTTTTATGTTTACCTTTATTCTATTTATTTGTAACTGTCTTTCTGTTTGTAATTTACAATGGGTTTGATGGAATAAGAGACAGCTTTGTCTCAATCTCGCCCAAATAAACACACATATCTATCTAACTAGCACACGCAAACTTACACACTTCGGCTTTAGGGGATATTACTCCACGCCAAGGAATCTTCTTCTCACACACACATAAAACGTTAAATCATTAAGTGACCACATGAAACCCTTTAATAACATTGATATTGTAAATAACTTCTCTGAAGAAACATTTACTAAACAAGAACTCAATCTCCGGCACAAATGTCTTAAATTTTGCCTTCCTCACCAAGAACATCCGTTGAATGATATTATAGGCATTGAATCATCAATTAAAAACCTAAATGATTACTACGTAATAACTGCTTGAAAAATACAATTGGAACATATTATAAAAACAACACAATAAATCGCCTTCCCAACACAGATTACAAACTTAAAAAAAAATTAAAATTAAAGGAACATCTACTTAAAAGTCTATAATGGAAAATCCAGTGTCATCTTGTCATGAATCAGCATGATTATTTGGATAAAGTTGAACAATCACTTGAAATCGGGCCTTACTCACTTTCACAAGAAATACTTTTAATAAAATGATTTTTTCTACCAAGGACACCATGAAATAAAAAACTGACTAAAACTCAGAAGAGGTCTTTCGTTATCAGTTTACGGTTTCAAATCCTACCATCTCAATATTACACAAAACTGAAGTTTCTATGAAGTCTATTGCGTCATGTATTGATTTCCACGCTTATCTCCTTTCTAAATGGATAGTTGACTAATTTAAAATCCTACCAAAAAATGCAGAAGAGTTCGTTGAAAATGCCAAAGATTTATTATTTAGTGATTTCCAAGCGTTAGTTTCGTTTGATGTCACGTCTCTCCTTCCTAGCATCCCAATAAATACGACATTTAGTTTTCTCGTAGATTAACTCAATAATATGGATGTTACCCGCTACATATCCGTTGAATAAATTGACCTTCTTAACCCTGCATGAAACAAACTTTTTTCCTATTCAATAAAAATACTTACAAATGCCATGATTGGACAGCCATTGGGAACCCACTATCCCCTTTTTAGCAAATTTATTTATGAAAGTCTTTGAAAAAAACAGTTTCTTTCCTATAGGAACCCAGAGATGCATGAGTTTTAGGTCCCTGGCGTGGAGTAATATCCCCTAAACCAGAGTGTAAGCAGATCCTTTTTATTATTTTTATGGTTATTAGAAAGTTTCTCCATTTTTCATTACTACCAATCTTTAGTGCTTCTCTTTTACACCAACCTCCTGCATTGCCTTTCATAGTTTCTTTACTTGCGACTGTAAAGCGAAAGTTTTGGGAAGTCGTCATATTAATACCATAGTCTGAAACGAGGAAAGTGATTTATCAGTAAATTATTTTACCTTGGTGACCAGAACTGAGAAAATCATCTGCGGGCACATGCAGCATCTAAAATCCAAATTGTAATTTCTTATATTCCGCAATATTTTCCAGAAAATTTTTGCTTACATGTAATTTTCAACCCTACTTTGTAATAAGATAAACAGGATTTCTATTTTCCTAGCGTAATTTATAACTCATTTTTCGAATAGCATTTCCTAAATATTGTTTTTATTAATAACTTGTTAATTAGTCCCATAAGATTTATTTTATTATACAGAGAAGTTATCGATTATTTAAATTTCAATATTGATTTCTTGCATATTTTTCTGCCTCAGCTTTAAAATGAATTTATTGGCGTAAATTGTGCGGTAATCAGCGGTAATTCTAAATAAAATCAACGCCGATTCTCATTGGAAAAGAACTAATTATTTCATGTTTCTGCTACTAAAATGCGTACGTTTCTTGTATGATTCCATTTTCCGGTTACAATATATTGTACTCAATAACATGCACATTCATTTTAAGATGTAAATTCAGTTCTGCATTTCTGGTTTACAAGCCGCTCACATATATTCGTTACATGAAGTACTACCTTTTGAGCTCTATGTACGAAAAGTTTAATTAATTTATGCTAACTCGTGTGGCAGATTCTCTTATTCTTAATTCGCAATGGTAGTATATTTGGTGCAATAATCAGTCCATTCGTCATTTAAGCATTTGTTGGACCATGAGTGTCTCTACGTATTTCTCTAAGCAATCCGATTTTGTAAAGTGAATACTTCTTAAAATACCAGTCAATATTTTTTAAATACTTGACCTAACACGGAAAAAGTGGAAAAATCTATAAGAGACCAATTCATTTTTGGTCATTTTATGTATCAAAATGAAAGACATTTTTACTCACATAATTTTGAAGAAAACACAGCACACTTATGCCGAGATAACTTCATGAATGGTTCCATATATTCGAAATCATATGGAAATTGATGATGGATATTTTGTGCTTCCATCACAGCTGGCCCAAGACACTGGGAAGCCAATATAACTGATGGCGTTTTTGCAAGGTATTTCCAAATGATTCATTAATTGTGAAGTGCAAAGGTTTTTCTTTAATATAACTTACAGTGATTATTTTATTCATATGTATCGTATTTAGAGGGCGTTTCCTACATTACTCGAGAAGCTCCGAATCTATAGGGCAATTATCGTATTTACTGGAATATTTTTCGCACTTTTTCGGTTCGACATTTATTCCAAACCTGCAAACGACGGATATTCTTGCTACCATTATCCCGCCTAACTACAACGCAGTTAAGCATCTTTTCGAGAATAATATTTTGGATACGGATATATTATATCAATTGCATGACATACATTTCGTATATTTATTAGATTTGTAATATATTACTTTTTGTCTATATCAAAAATTAAACGTTAAATATCCCTCTTGAGAAAAAAATGAGATGGTTACTTTCTCATTAAACCGGTGTCTTAACATTTAAAACAGAAAACCATGGCAATTATAAATTTTTCTCTTTTCTCATAAATAAACTCAAACACGTCTGTGTAAACTCACTTTTGTTGTTACGTAATCTCTGTCAAATTCTGTCTCTTCGACAAATTAAAACTTATATTATTTCGTAATGCAGATTTAGTACCTCCACATCTACGTCTACTGCCGTCTTGTTCGGTTGAATTTCTGGCTAATCAGCCTCTTGAACATTTACATCAATAACACCTTCTATACCAGAAAAACGCAGATAAAGGGAAAAAGCTAATACCGGCAATAACCTAATATTTACAAGGAACACCAAGGAGGTCTACTTCTTAATGCACCTTCCGAAACACGCAGCACTAACTAGCGCAGTCTCCTCAAACGAAAATGGTCAAGAACTGGACAATCCCTAGATGAGAAATCAGACCTTAACCAGATATGAACCCGGGACCACTATGTAAAATGGCAACCAAATTTTACTGCTTGTGTAGTTTTTTATAAGACACTATATTCCCTATTATCAAGTTTTCCATCGTGAAACACTCATAGTGATTTTCAAATATGTAATGGAACTGTAACGTTTCTGACTTAAAGATATAAAGTCATTGATTTTTTCTCGGTTTTGAATAATATATTATGTTAAAGAAGAATTAAAACCTCAATACGTTATATAAAGCGTATTATTCACTATTTTTTCGACAATAATGTGAATATATTTTTAAGCATGACTTACAGTAATAAATTGCTACTCCAGCGAATAAATACAAAGTATGATAATATAAAAATGTTATAATTGATGAATCAAACGAATGGAATAATATCATATTACCTTTTTAAAACATAAGCAACCTTTAATACAGTCAAGGAACAGTCGTATAAATATAACTAATGCGAGGTTTAAATTGAAAAAGTACTCCTACGGCGAATAACAGAATAAAAACAAAAAATTAGAAAATATCGAATAGCTGCACAACATGATGAAAGATAATATAAAACCTGTTCATATCCTTTCAGACCTTTATCTCTAGCCTTTTTAGCTTATTGTTAGTTATATCTATCTTGAAGATCCTTGGATTCATATTGATACACTCTTATCCATATTGAATCAAGTACTACAGGACACCACGAACAAATCGTTAGCCTCAATCATATTTCGTATCATCCAACATCACTTCTGCGTTACATTACAGGGAGTAAAATGCACTAAAGTTTTATGCTGACTTAAATAGAGAGAGTTTTCAGCGAAAAACTATGGCAGCGTTATCCTCCTGGGTAATACCCACATAGTAACGCAAACCAAACTCATGTGGAATATAATTAGACATAACATCTATTTTCTAATTTTACCTAATATTATATTTTCCTCCTGAAATATACAAGATCAAATTCGTAACAATAATTTCACCCTACTCGTTATGATAATCAATTAATTATACGCAGGGTTATTGATAGATCAACAAATTAAAAATAGAAATGAAAATTGTACGCCTACAGATGTAAAATAAATGACATACATACATATAGCCAGTCAAAAATATCATATAAAGCATAATGGGAATACATTTGAGAGACAAATCTTCAGTGATTGGCAGAAAGGAACACATTTAAATCGTTTCATTCGTTTCAAATTTTTATAATTGATCTTTTAAAATTGCATTCAGAAATGATTCGAGAATTTATCGATAAAATAATTATTGGTTCTCTGCTTACACTTGATTTCAAACGTTGCAAAATTAAAAATTAAGTATAGGGATCAAGAAAAATATATCTGGTATTTCACGTACACATTTATGAGGGAGCAAGACTCATATTCATTTTTATTTAAATTCAAATGATGAAGTCAAAAGTTTGACCGCATTCATTTACGTTTGAAACGTAAATGTTAGACGAATATGAGTAAAACGAGCTTCTTTTTGCCTGTTATATTATGAAAATTGTTAATACTGACCCATTATAGCGACTGCAAATTTGCCTGACGTTCTACTCTACTCTACAACTTCTACCTGTAGTTAGAGAAAATGATTGTTAAAAACTCCTCCTGTTACCTCTCAAGTGTTTGGTTTCAACTTTTGTTGGAATTGTATAAAGAAATATTCTAAAACAATAACATAATAACTAAACTAAACTATTTTAACTTACCACTTGCTGAACAAGACTCTCTTTTTACGAAGATACTTGGAAAGACAGCCCTCTCAACTGACACCAGAGATACGACTGCAATATTGTCCCTTGCGTGGGGGCGAGCTAGATGGTTGTCACAGAACGTGCCAACTTTAAAATGGCAATCACTGGGACAACGCCTCACCTCCGCTTTTCTTACCTGCGTGACGTCTTTTATATATTTCCTTGAACGTATTTCCATAGTTAAATGCGCATTATCTTCATTTTATGAACATGTCACGCCTGACAATTACCACATTAACTTTGATCGTTTTATTTAAGAGGCCTAAGAACTATTGTTTCCTCGCTTCGAATTCGAAGTAATTTTGTTTTACTTGGTTTTTAATCCATTAAACAAAAGAAATGGTCACCTTTGAATTCCAGGAATTTCACTCTCACGTTTTTATACTAACTGCCACGAGCCCCAAGGTTGCTCGCAAGATATAATGTAGAAATTTAAAAAGTTATTAATAATATTCAGGGTTCGGGTACCATTTGGTCTCAATAATTTCATATCCTGAATTCCGAACGAAAGGTTGATATGATTAAATGATCACTTGCTGAGTCGTCATGAACATTATTCAAGGATATAATGCTAGAGGTCATCGACAAGTACTTTCCAATTAAATTGAAGGTCAACAATAAAGAGACACGTTGGAACAATAAGCAAGTTAGGTGTGCGCTTAGGCGTCAGAGAATAAGCCACGCGAAAATAAAAAATATGCCATCTACATAATCCGATGAATATAGAGCAACTAAAGTTCAGACGTATAAGGAACCTTGCGCTAAAGCGAGAAATACTATGCGCGAGGCTTATACTAATTTCCAGATTAAGCTATTAAATAATTATTTGAAGGAGGACCCTAAAGCGTTTTGGTCCTACGTGAGAGAGGTCCAAGGTAGAGGCCCCACCATACCTTCCCTGCGTAATGACTCGGGTGCCGTTATTCATCATCTTTCATCATCATCATCATGCTTCTGTCCGAAGACAGGTTTTAACTGAATCGCTGCCTCCATTTCTCTCTCTCCCTAGAAGCCTCTTTTATGCCTCTATAAGTATTATATCCCTGCTAATATTCCTATTCTTTTTCTCCCTCTTCCTCTTCTTCCACTAATTTTTCCTTCTAAGATCGTCATTTGTAAACACTGTCTTCTCAATATGTGCCCTATCCAATTTGCTTTTATTTCCTGATTGTTTTTATTAGCGTCCTTTCTTCTCCCACCATTTCTAATACTTCTTCGTTTCTCTTCCTCTCTGTCCATTTCACTTTCATCATTCTTCTCCATACCCACATCTCAAAACTTTCTAAATATTTTTCCTCCTTTCCCCTTACCGTCCACGTCTCTGCACCATAAAGAGCTATGCTCCATATCTAGCATTTTGCTAATTTCTTCCTTGTTTCTAAATTTATTTTCTTGGTTTTGAAAAGCTCCTTCTTCTCGTTAAATGCTACTTTTGCCATTGCAATCCTACTTCTGATGTCCTGTGTACTACTTCCATCCTGCGCTAAAATACTGCCGAGATATTTGAAACTACTTACTTGTTCCAATTTTTGGCCATTTACCATTATATTTAATTCTTTATGTTCCTTTGAAACCACCATGACTTTCGTTTTTTCTGCATTGATCTTCATTCCATATTGTTGGCCAGCCTCCACTAGTCTGTCTGTCATCCTCTGAAGCTCTTTCTCGGCTTCTGCTATTAAGCCCTGATCATCTGCGTATTTAATGGTGGTAATACTTTCACCTCCAATCATAAATCCTTTCTCTTCCATCGACGCTCCTTCTGTTATTGTTCCTTATATTCCTCCATATTTTCCAGAAAATTTTCGCTTACATGTAATTTTCAACCCTACTTTGCAATAAGGTAAACAGGATTTCTATTTTCCTTGCGTAATTTATAACTCATTTTTCGAATAGCATTTCCTAAATATTGTTTTTATTAATAACTTGTTAATTAGTCCCATAAGATTTATTTTATTATACAGAGATGTTATCGATTATTTCAATCTTCCTAGTAATATCAAGGCATTAAGGAAAATTTCTTGCATATGTTTCTGCCTCAGCTTTACAAATAATTTATTGGCGTAAATTGTGCGGTAATCAGGCAGCAGAATACTGTATTTTATTAATATCTACTAAATTCTAAATAAAATCAACGCCGATTCACATTGGAAAAGAACTAATTATTTCATTTTTCTGCTATTAAAATGCGTACGTTTCTTGTATGATTCCATTTTCCGGTTACAATATATTGTACTCAATAACATGCAGATTCATTTTAAGATGTAAATTCAGTTCTGCATTTCTGGTTTACAAGCAGCTCACATATATTCGTTTCATAATATAGTATTTTTTAGATTATCCGTCATTTAATTAGCTGCATTTTCATACCCATCTGGTGTCTGGAAAAATGCTCTACTACTCTACTCTCTACTGGATTATATACATTTTATCCTAAATACTTCAATTTCTGTCACTTATGAAATGCAGTACAGTCAAACTCGGATATAACGAGCGCCACGGGGCCGTCTAGTATTGCTCGTTTTGGCCGTTAAAATTAATATCCGTGAAGGCAAAAGCATGCATGCGTATGGTGAAATAAGACATAAGAAGTAAAAGTGAATATATAAACAGAAAGTTTATTTAGTAAATTTATGGAAAAACATAAAAATGAGAATAAACTAGAAAATTTAAAATAAACATTTGTACATATAAAATTTACTCACAGCTGCATCCTTAATCACTCCCCTTTTTAGAAAAATAACTTTGAATGGTAGCCTGTTTCACAGATTTCACTTTGAAGTCTCTTAAGTTTCCTCTTATTACACTTATTGCACTAAAAACACCATCGGAAATGTCAATGTTTCCAAAAAAATCATTTTATGTTTCCACAGCATCCTGAGCTTGAGAGTAAGTTGGCACGGCTTTCGTCGGGATTGTGTCTTCGACACATTCAACAATGTCTTCATCACTGTCTGCTGTGTTTTGTACTGTCTCTATTATTTCACTCTCCGTAGGAATTCCACTGGTAATCAAATCATCATCAACATGAACAAAATTGTCAATGTCATTTACATGGTCAAAATTCGCAATTCCATTTTCTTTAAGCCATTCTGACAGAGGTAGATCATCTTCATCAACTTTATGGTTATCAATCGAAAATTCTCCCGATATTAAACCAGACTTCCGAAAACAGTTTATGATCGTTGTAGGTGAAACATTGTCCCATGCATCCGTCATCAAATGAATTGCATCCAATACAGAGACGTTGCGATCTAAACCTCTTTCCCTCCTTTCAATCAACTGTAGAACAAAAAATCGCTTGAAATGGCCTTTAAAACTTTTAATTATCCCCATGTCCATTGGCTGCAAAATAGAAGTCGCATTTGTAGGCAAAAACACCAGTTTTACATTGGATAACTCATGCATATGTGAGTGCGCAGGACAGTTATCGACAAGGAGTAAAATGTTTCTATTTTTCCTCCGTAACTCGTTGTTCCACTGACTTACATATTGCTGAAAAATATTGGAAGTCATCCATGCCTTTTTATTAGTTTTTGAATCTGCTGACTGGGCCTTTCGCATAAACAATGTTATGCCGATTTTTAAAACGATCGAGCCACCCATTATTGCATGTGAAGTTTTCATGTCCTAACTGTTTTGCAAATTAATCTGCCTGTACCTTTAAAATGGGGCCGTTGATGGGGAAACCAGCATTTCTCTGCGTCTTAAACCACTCCAGCAGTGCTTGATCAACAGTACCCAAGTCACACTTCC
Organism: Tanypteryx hageni; assembly: GCA_028673005.1. NCBI lineage: Eukaryota > Metazoa > Arthropoda > Insecta > Odonata > Petaluridae > Tanypteryx > Tanypteryx hageni. The sequence goes on along the minus strand of CM054120.1, from coordinate 129,807,478 downwards.
TCATTTTCTTGTTCGTTGTTAGGTTGTTCTCTAGTGCAGATAAAATCGCTTCTTTGTTTTTCCATAAGGTTGAAACCGTAGACGACGATAAATTAAATTTTTTGCACACTTCAACATTTTTTTCACCACGTTCTAACTCTCGAATAATATCAACCTTTTCGCGAATAGACAGACACTTCCTTTTATGTACGGACATGTTACTCGTTCAAGGGCAAAATCTCAACTGTTTTTTGTGATCAACGCTACGAACTTTCTTTGCAAACTGCGAGCATACCAATTCCAGGAAGAGTCAATGAGGGGACGGAATAAATCTGGGATTTCCCATCTTTACGTGGGAAAGGGTGTTGGGTGCATTCGGCTGAGCGACGGGGGCGGGCGCCATTGTATATACATGCCCTTAGCCCCTTACCCCCCTTCCAAACACAACCTCCTGGCTGTAAAAGAGCTGCGGGTTGGGAGGAGAGGACAAAGGACCTCCGCGGGTGCCACTGTACCTGCAAGTTGGGAATTCTTGGTTTGGACGAAGGGATTATTTTTTAACAACAACGCCGCAGTCTTTAACCTCCCCGAGGGATAGGGTGTAGAGGCTGGACTCGAGAACACAAGGTTACATATCTTGGGTCACTATGAGGATTGAAGGGGCTGACCGCCACCGCGTTTGAGACAGTGAGACGTGGTCGAAGTTTGCTCGATATATCCGTGAAGCGTGCTCGTTATATACGTGAAATAATTGTATGTAAATACTCGTAAACTTATCTTGGAGGTAGCATTTACTCACTATAGCCGTGACCTCGTTACAACCGTGCTCGTTATAAACGAGTTTGACTGTATTATTAACGTACGTTACACAAATAAGGAGTTCCTCGCCCATTTAATGTATCATTTTGCCATTAATAAAAACAGCTTTTTACAATTATTTGTCGCCGGATTAAGAAATACGTATTGAATAACAATTTGTAGGATAAAAAAGTAATTCATCGACATTATATCATTGGAATTTTTTACAGGCATATGATATGTACGAATACATAAATAAAGGGCTCACTTAATTGCAAGAAATCATGCAATAATCATCAGTATAAAAATACTTTCAGAAATCAATGCAACATTTGGATTGATAACAGCCGTCCATTAGGGTGATTTTCCCATCACATATTCTAAAAAGTGAAAGAATGAGATGATATTAGTATTAACTGTTTGTATGCTCATAAGATTTTCATTAAAATAAACGGTCACTACTGTTTGCTGAATGTCCCACTCCAAAAACATATATTTCTAGAGGTCTATTCCCAGGATATAAGAATCTTTGACATGATCAACTATTGTAACATGAAAAAATATATGCGAACATAAATCGAATACAATGTCTCTGTTGTGCGAAAACTCTTAAGTGTATGCTAACATTCGTGTTTCAGATTTTTATACTGTGCAGTATCAAAATTACATATTTCTTGCTACGTTTACAATTACTGAATTTGCAACATAGACAGTTATAATGTATGTAGCACCCCACTGGACATGTTGATGATTTGTATACAAGGCCTGAACGTAGAAAACTTCTGCATATAGCGAAAAATATACGGTACCACAGAGAGTTACACAAGCGCCGAAAATGGTATAATTAATAATCCTCGAAAAGAACTCCCTAAGGAAATTTTCTCTCTAATTAAGGTCGCGCCACATGCTTATACTTTTTAGTTATAATTACGCATCGTAGAATACGATGTTTATCTTTTTTAATCGACGTTTATTTTCCCGAGAGATTTTTTATAAATACCGAAGATAAAATTATTACTTACATATTTATTTAAAAAACATTGCAATTTGGCCAGCCGGCCAGGTGGCAACAAAAACATAATATATAATTTTAAAATTCCAATTTTACAAAAAAGTGCTCATAAATTATATTAGAAAAATTAAAAAATATTTAACAATATACAATTTCAAACTAATTACAATCAGTACCTAGAGTGCGGATTTTCGTGGGTTCATGAAAGGCCTTCTCGGCTACCGTAGCGGTCACGGGGCCCACGAAGTCCCCACCGTACTTCACCCTTCCATGCAATCCCCTACTTTTCCTGCACTTAGGCACAGTTACATAGATATTGATGTTACTAATATCCCTCCTCACAGTTCGTCTTATTTTTACCATGTATATATGTCTGGCCGTTTTCAACCTTTCAATTCCATGAGTTAAATTTATTTTTATTTAGAAATTATATATATATATATATATATATATTTTTATATATAAGAATATTTTCACTTGATATTTTATCACTTCAAGTAACAAAAAATCGTTGGTGCATTTAAAGTTTATTGTGCGAACACTAAACGATATTTCTTTTCTTGTATATTTTTCTTCCTTAAATATTTTCTCAAACGTGATGATTTTGACGTTCAACCTACATGAGAAAACATATATTAATAGTTATTTCAAGCCTTTTACTAACTGAATCTTGAAGATTAACCCTCCAGCATTGGCTTTGGTGCACCGTATAGACCTCTATTTCCTCACATACCGCCGACCTCGGTGTAAGTTACCGACCCATGCCGCGCTTGCTTTGATTTATTGCTGTGGGAAAAGTTTTTCATCAGTTTTCATATGATGCTTTAATTGTGAATGGTAAAGGTTTTTCTTCTATATAACTTACGGAATTAATTTTTTGTGAATGCAATAATGATAAAACATAATTTATTGTGCCGCGACCACGTGTACTCGACTGATTGACGCGAGCACATACTAAGATTTTACAAGATTCCTGTTTTCACTCTCACACGCACTCTATTCTAATTTATTTTTTCTGCATTCGAATTTCTTCCTAAAAGAAAATCCGTTATTCTTATATCAATTTTCACAACATTTCTAAAGAAAAATATTACGAAAAAAAGAAGACTTGAAAATGTTGCTGGAAAAAATCGACCAAGAATGAACGATGAAAACGTAAACAAAGCAGTGCAAATCTCTAAAATCAAAGCAAAAGATACGGTCCAAAAAACTTTATTAGTCTCCCCCTTTGTAAACTAGAAAGATGCAGACGACAAAGGGACTCCGAGGTTATATCCAGACTCTTTCATGCATCAGTCAGAGTCTGACAGATATTTGAGAGCATGGGCAAGGGAAGATATGGTGCTGGTTGCGAAGAGCTAATGGACAGCACCCAAACATAACATGTGGGATTGCCCAGATCTATTAGTAGTGACCTTTCTAAGTGTATATATGAAAGACATTATTATTATTTCGTAGAAATAAATGCAAATATGGCTGCGCAAAGACAGAAAAACACACGAGTCTCTTAGTTCCAGTTGGTATACTAGAATTTAAACCACCTCCGTCACTGAAAGGTCAGACCAAATTACTAGAATTTTGCATATCTGTCACGAGAATATTGTTCTACCACATTGAAACTTAGTGTATATTTAATCTCAAATATCATAAGCTGGTATTTCAAGATCTAGATATTTTTGATTTCGTATAATTTCTTCCGCTTGTGTCGTTGACAAATATACTATATCGCGAATGCAGATAAATCCTGATTAAAATGTTTTTCCATTCGGCAATATTCTTTACAACAAATAGCAACTATATATTAATCCTTAATCTCTCTTCAATTTTAGCATCGATTGCTAATTTATCTGCATTTTTAAAAACATTTATATATAAATTTATATTTACTAACCTGATGGGGCCAAAAACCAGAGAGCGAAACGATCTTTCCTTGATAACTTTTAGAGAAAGACTGCCAAACTGTGGGTTCATTGCATACGAAGATGTGAAATTGCATACAACAACGTCCATCTGTAAGAAAAACCTCAGCAAGGAATCAATGAGCATTTGTTCCAGGAATACACTCTACGGGGTATATGCGTGGAAGGGGTAGCAAAACGGTTAGTCTTCAAACGACCACCGAAATTCTTTTCTTTCGAACCCCGTTTAACAGGGGTCAAGAAAGTACCAGCAGAACAAATCCATGATCTTATCTTTATAGAGAGGCTCGTAGAATATTCCACCATTAGGTCGTCAAATATAATCACAATAACCTCAAAAGGTCTAAGAAACGCGTGTTCTCAAAATACCATAGGACCTTGCGGTTACCTGATTGTTCAGAGTAGAAGCGTGACCATTCCAAAACACGCATATTTGAGTGTAAGGAAATACCGACCTTTCAGTCCCACTGTTAATGTAAGCCCAAAAAAGAAACGAAAGCGTAGGTAGCAAATAATATTGCGAAAAAAGTTAACAGAAACCACTTTGATATTATAACTCAGAATAGGTTTTTAAGAGTATACTTTTCCATGTTTTGGAAAGCCGACGCTTATCGACGACTGCTCATTTATGTCGATTTTGAAATTTAAAGAAAATCGAGGTTTATCGAAGTTTTTCGATTTAAATCGAATCCTACAAAGCTTAGTTTAACTTTGGAAAAGACGCTCCTTGGAGAAGGATGGCATTCACTCTCCAAGTTCGCAAACAATCTGTGTAGAAGCAAAGAGCAACTTTGAAATGACAATTAATGAGACCGCCTCACCTCCACTTATCTTACTTACGTGACGCCTTTTATATATTTCCCTGAACGTATTTCCATCCTTAAATGCGCATTATATTCATTTTATGCAAATGTCACGCCTGCCTTTTACCAGATTAACTTTTATCGTTTTATTTTAGAGGCATAAGAACTATGGCTTTCTTCTTCGCTATCAATTCGAAAAAATTTTCTTATACTACGTTTTTTAATACTTATAACATATAAATTAGTAAAAAAAAGGTCTTCGAAATGTAGCACTTTCTTTAGCCATAGCAGTAGGGTTAGCATTGCTCCTTTAACCCTAGAGTGCATACGTGAATGTGGTCTACGTAACTGAATTCATGGGGTGCTGTGGCACACCAGTGATTCTTTTTCATTTTTTAACTAATTAAAATTGTTTCACTATATTTTTTAATAAACAAGCTTAATTCTCACAAGTAAAATTGCACATGAAATTTCCAACACAATTAGGGAATCCAAACTCGTCCATTTCACCAACAGTTGACACAATCATCCCTTTTGTGTACTGCACAAGCAAAGGTATGACACTTGACAGAGCTTGATTTTCTTTTGCGGTCTTTTGTACGAGAACACAAAGAGAATCTTCTTTGTTTCGGTGTTTTTGCGAGCAGTTCAGCGTGTTCCCATGGAGCCTCTATACCTGCAGCTTTGGCAATTGCAGCTTTCAGCTCGCGCAATAGATTTTTACTTGTGACTCGATGCTCCATATGAGGTCTCGACCATTGATACCCTACTTCCTGAAGAAATTTCCTTCTCACCACTGTCTTTTTTGTTAGCAGTCTGGAATACAACCATGGCATTTAGTGAGCTTGGTCCATACCATAAAAATAATGAAGAGGCCATCTTCTAGTTTTTGTGAAACAGTGTATGTATGAAAGATTTGAAGTTTTCCTGGCGAATGAATATGAGAAATTTTTCTCGAGTTACTGCCCGGGTCATGTCGTCGTTCTGGGCTAACGTTTCGGCGTCTGACTTCGACGCCATCTTCAGGGTTACTGATGATGCCGATGCGTGTGTGTCTGCTGTTTTATAAGGATTTTGCCTCTTGTAGGGCTTTTCCCTCGTCGGTTCTGTCCCTATTCGGGAACCCGAGGGCATCCTTGCTCGTTATTTTCTCCTCTTCCGCTTGGGAAGGGGGAGATCTGAGTCTCCGCCTGTGGATGACCTAGGTCGTTTATATTTTTCCCAAGAGCTGGCCGTTGCTTTGGACAAATCTCTGACTGCCTCGTTTCTGTGGTTCTCTCATTTGCTATAGAACTGTGCTGACAATTCCTTTAGGTGTGATAATATATGGGTGATGCCGGTTTGCTTGTGAGGATCGCATTTTGTGCCCGGTCTAGGAAGTATTGCCGCTCTAATTGTCCTATTTTCAAAGGATTTTAGTCTCTGCTTGAAGAGTAGTCTGATCATACCGGACCAGATCGGAGCCGCGTATATTAATATGGTTGTACAATTCATTCGTTGAGAAGAATCTTCGTCTTGATGGGTAAGATCCGTGATCTGTATAGTGGCTGCAGTGTCGCTCTGGCTCCTTTGAGGATCGCTCTTCCTACATGGGTTCGGAATGTCAACCTATTATCAATTGTCACCCCTAAATAGGTGGTCTCGTTACTCCATGGAATCCCTACCCCTAGTACTTGGAGGTTTGGCAGAGCAGGGCTTTTTCTGGGCCTCGGTGTGAAGAAGACTGTTTTTTTTGTTGGATTTAGGGCAATACGCCACTTAGCGTACCAGGTTGTTAATTCATCGATGGCTGTTTGTAAGTATATAAGCGCTTGCTTAAGGCATCGGGCTACGCGAGCTGCGTCGACCGCATAGAGAGCGAGCATTACGTTCCAGGTCTTTGTCCTGGGGATATCAGCCATGCAGATGTTAAAAAGAAGGGAGCCTAGTACCGACCCTTGTGGTACCCCAGCTGTAGCTTTCTTTTCGCTACTACTTTCGTGACGCCAAACTGCGTTGAACCTTCTTTGATATAGGTAAGAAGAAATGAGTTTAACCTGCCAGGCCGGAAATTTCATTTTTGTCATTTTGTATATGTCCCTCGTGCCATACTCGGTCAAATGCTTTAGATATGTCAAAGAACGAGCCAAGCGAGCACCTTTTACGGTTAAAAGAGTCGGCAATGAACTCAACAACTCGTTCTAGTTGTTGTACCGTGCTTCTGGATTGCCTGAATCCAAACTGCTTGGGGGTAGGATTCCTTCTTCTTCGCAGTGTTTTTGTATGTAAGGAATTATTAATTTTTCAATAATCTTACCAAGGCCGTCGAGAAGAGATATAGGTCGGAATTTCTCCGGCGTAGATGCCCTCTTCCCTTTGAAATGCAGCATATCTTTGCTTTGTTCCAAAGTTGCGGGAAGTGTCCTAGTTTTATAGCGCTTTGTGCTATGACTGTTAGATATTCTCCAGCAGCTTGTGGAATTCTTTTGAGTATTTCCTTTGGTATTCCATCGGGCCCGGGGGATTTCCCCAATGGAAGTCTTTGTATGATTTCGGCAACATTTTTCAACGAAGGTGTTGGAATTATAGCATTCTCCTCTAGTATCGGTGACTCTGATGTTGACGTCGCGTCACGTGATTCGGGTGTCTCTGGGTTTGGTCGGAATATTCCTTCGAGGTATTCCGCCAAGTGGTCTGCTTTATCTTTGGCCTTGTATACTTTTGAGTTTTCAATGACTAACGGTAGGTCTGTGATAGGCGTGGCGCGGAGGGTGCGTGTCATTTTCCAAATAGAGCTATCCTTGAAATTAATGAGTGTAGCTTCTCCTCCCATCTTTTTGCGTTGAGGGTTCTAACCTCGTCCCAGATTTGGTGGTTTAATTGTCTAAGTTCATGTTTGAGACCTTGGGTCCCGTAGCGGTGGTACTGCTTTCTAATTCTCTTCCTTTGTTTTATGATGAGCTGTAATTCAGGAGGAAGCGTCAGGTAATCCGGTGGTTGTGGAGGTCTTCTGGATATGGAAGGGTTAGCTGCGGTGGCGATTGTTTGTGCGAGAGTGATAGCCATTCTGTCCAATGCTTCTGGACTCTCCGCAAGGTCCGGTCGTTCTGGTAGGGAATCTTCAATTTCCTTCCGGAATAGTCTCCAATTTGCCTTTCCGTAGCATAATCTATTTGTGGTCGCTTTGTAATCCCGGTATGGTCATGGCCCGTGCAGGAACCTGGAGTCCTTTTACTTTTGCGAAGTTGATCACCTTTCCATGACCCCCTGGATTGGGTCTAGTGGTTTCTACCGGGGCTATAATTCTGATGCAATTGTTCTTTGCCCAGTCGTCTATAATTTTCCCACGGTTGACCTCTTTTCAGCTGTTACATCTTGGGCTTTTTGCATTAAAGTCTCCCCCCGTAATGATGGGCACTTCTGTGTCAAAGACTGCGTCTATATCGTTCGTGGTGATTTTGGCCCCTGACCTGGCATAGTAGCTCACCAGTGTGATTGAGCCTATCATTGTTTTCACTTTATCGCCTACCGTTTCCATGTTTTCGGTGTCCGGGTCTTGGACAGGGTCTGTATGAAGGTCGTTGTTTGTGAGAATGTCTACTTCTACAGCTAATGCTCCACCAGGGGGAATTGGCCTGTCCCTCCTGATTACTTGATAGCCTGGAACGTTCCATTTAGTGCCGGATTTGAGATATGTCTCAGAAAGGAGGCAGACGTTTGCCTTGTGTCGACGGAGGAACTCCAGTAGTTCCGGACTCTTATTTCGGATGCCTCCTTGGGCGTTCCAGAGGGCGATAATTAAGTTCTTCTTGCTTCTGTCAGCCATGGAGAGTGACCGTTTGAATAGTATCGGATAATTTGGTTAACAGTGACGTCATGAGCATCATCTGTTGCTGGAGGGTTGCCATTACCGTTTTCAGGATACTCTCCAGGTCTTTCGGAAGATTATCTGTTTTAGTTTCTGGTTCCTTTTCATTTCTTCCACGCGGTGCCGAGATGTTGCTTTCTGAGTGAGGCTCCTCTTTTATTTTTCCTCTTGGTTTCTCCGCCTCTTTTCCCATACGTTCTCCTTATGGGGATGTGTGGGTCTCATTCTCGTTTTGGGTTTATCGGCTTGTTGTCTCCTCCCCTCTAGTTGAGAGGCTGCCTCTTCATTTGTCGGGAAGCATTTTGCAAAAGCGACGTGGCTTCCGCCGCAATTGCAACAGGTAGCTTTCTGCTCCTTCGGCTTTTGGCAATCTTGCCCTTCATGGTCCCCCGCACATTTGTAGCACCTTGGCGCCGCTGTACAGTTTCCGGACCCGTGTTCGTACCGATTGCATCTATAACACATTTGAGGTCTATTGAGTTTGTATAGTCTAATGTATGCCCTGTAGTTGCATATATTCCGGATTTCCCCAATTCTCTTGGTTTGGAATCCAGACCCCATCTGCACAAAGATTGAGTATATATCCCTGCGATTGGGGAGAGTTTTGACCCCCAACACAGGGATACCTTTTTCATTTAGGTCTTCTTTTATGAATTCCATATCGGTTCCTGCCTCCAGGCCGTGTATGAGGTATCGTTGAACCATGGTTTCCTTGGTTGCCCATGTGCTGGTTTGGGCTCCAACGGTTTTTAGGTAGGCTAGTATTTTCGAGTAGTCTTCCTCGTTTTTGAGTTGTAGACAGGAGCCTTCTTTGGTCTTAGTAATAGTGAAGTTACTGTCTTTAGCATGTTCACTCATTGCCTTAATAAATGCTGTTTGGTCTTTTATGTCGTATATAATAATTTGTGGCGGTCTCTTAGAGGTAGTATTTTGTGGTCTGTCTTTAGTTGCTTGATCGTTTGTGGTTGCCTCGACCTGTGTCGGGCAGTTGTTTGCGTCTGCCATTTCACTCAAGGGCGCATAACGGTTTTGTAGCTTGGCGGTCGTTTCAGACGTCGGCGTTGTTTTACGCCTTCTTTTCCTTCTGCTTTCCTCTACAGTATAAAAGATGCCGTGCTCCATAATGAAGTCCGAGTGCTCCCTGATGGATTGTTTGTCTTTTTGGTTCTGTGGATGACCTTCGTCGATTTGCATTTCTTGGCTCGTTCAGGGGCCGTTGTCAATAGTTTCCTGTCGGTCTCGCATGATCGGGGTCTGGGAGTCACTACTTCGATCGATCTGATCTGGGTCGTTGTTAAAAACTGGTCCAAAAAGGACTTGTTTTATATTAATTGGGAGCGTGGCGTCCTTATTCAACCCAGTGGGAATCGTCTTCTGCGCCTTTTTTACCGGCGGGGATCTACTTAGCGGCATGTTTGGTCGTTGCAGCGAGGCTAGGTTCTAAGGGGGGGACCCCCCTAACCTACCTACTACCACCTGTCACGAATAGACGATAAATCGAGCGGGTGAGAAGGTGGAACAAGTTAGCCACCCCCTGCGAGAAGAGGATGAGAGTTTTCGCACACCAGCCAGAGACAACGGGACGAGTAAGGGGAATATGTCGACGTTAGGCTGCTGACCATCGACTCCGAAAAGTAACACTCAGCTCTCAAAAAGGCACGGCCGTTATGATTCGAGTGTATCGATCAATGTTTTTCAATCAATGTTGGATTGGCCACTCACCTCCACAAATGAGCTTGCAGCAACGGGCGAGAAGACAGTATACAAACCCGGACTAAACGCACATCGGCATCATCAGTAACCCTGAAGATGGCGTCGAAGTCAGACGCCGAAACGTTGGTCCTGAACGACGACATGACCCGGGCAGTAAAACGAGAAAAAAAATTCTCATACAGTGTATGTATGGACCAACTGTTCGAACGTATCAACTCCCCCAATTCTTTCGTAATAGAAATGAATCACTTCAGGTTTATTTGTCACCTCATTGATGGCTTTCTCACGGTGCATAGTCGACAGCGTGAGTACGCTCTTTCGCATCTAAGGGTAGTTACGTCCCTCACTTTGGCTCTTAGGATTCCTAGCTGGGGCTCGCAAGGGTGATCCGCAGACTTTCTTTCAATGGCTGTCACAACTCATTTTACTTCTACATCTGCTGAATTAGCTGCACGTGTATGTCTACTTGTGCCATCATTGATAACTCTAATATCTTCAATATTATTATCTGTTGGACATCAAGATAAACAAGAGCTTCTTTCTTAGCATCGACAGTAATTTTAATCTCCGTTCCTACTTCTTGATTTAAAGTGATACATGAATCCACTATGTTTCAAGATTTCCATTCTTTTTTGAGATGATAATGTTAACAATGATCACATTACGAATAGGATATTTTATTTTGGGAAAAATGCTTACATTGATTGCTTATCAAATGTGCCCAATGTGGCTCTGTATAAGACTGGTTGTACAGTAATAACTATTATACGGAATATCTATTATGTATTAAAAGGATATTTTTAAGTAGATATATCATTATAAATAACTGCATATAGTACATTGAATATATACAGGATATATATATATATATATATATATATTTATTTATTTATTTATAGGATATATCATATAAAACCTAAGGTACTTTTAGAAGTGCTTCAGAGCTGAAATTTGCCATAAAGATAGGTCATTGGAAACAAACTCTGGGACAAATCCGAAATTTCAGAAGACATCATATGTAAAGGGCGTTTTAAACCTCAAAATCCAATTTTAAACAACCATAATAAAAGTACTAAAAACGGTGCAGGGGTATATAAAATTGGTTTTTTAAATTTATTAAAATTGAGATACAAAGTCGAAACATACATCGTACTCTGGATGAAAGAATTAGGTTTATTTTCCTAAATAACAAAATTGAAATCCATGCTGAATTTGAGAACAAATTTGATTTTAATCATAAAATTATGAAATGTTTTCGGTTTTCAACAATAAAAAATATAAACTACCATAGCAACGAGTCCAATGCCTTTCAATCGGAATTGATTTTCCATACGTCAGGAGCATAGATTTAATGCTTTTAATGGGAATAAATGTACTATATTAAATAATATGGTTAATGTCAACTAACTAGGTAAACATATGTTGGTGTTAATCCTAGCACATAAAACATGCCATTTATTTCTATATTATTACTATTTTTAGCGTGATACAGATTAATTATTAATAGCTTGCTTTGGAGATCGCGTTGGTTTATTTACGAGTTTAGATCTTGATGTATGGTGATTATTTTAAGCGCTTGCAGTATGCAAGCACCGACAACTCGTATATGAAGATAATTGACACTTTAATGCATTGGACATAATGCATTGGGCATTTTTGTTGTGGATCATTTAGTTGAGGACGTTCTTGTATATTGAACATTTTTCAGTAGACGACATGACCTACCGATTTTATAGTTATTGCATTGGAAATGCCGCTCCCTGGAGAAGGACGGCAACCAGGAATTTCCTCCCCAAGACCACCAACAATCTGATTAGAAGTAAAGAGCATGTCAATTACCGATAATGACATCGATGACCAAATAAATCTTAATCATATGTATCGTATTGAGAGGGCGTCTCCAACATTAATCGAGAAGCTCCGGATTCATAGGGCAATTATCGTATTTACTGGTATATTTTTCGCACTGTTTTCTCAGAATGTTACCGATTAAATTTTCAGGTGCGACAATTATTCCAGACCTCTAAACGACGGTTATTCTTACTACCATTATCCCGCCTAACCACAACACAGTTAAGCATTTTCTCGGGAATAATATTTTGGATACGGATACATAATATCAATTGCATTGCATACACTTCGTATATTTATTAGATTTGTAATATTTTAATTATTGTCTATATCAAATATTATAAGGTGAATATCCCTCTTTAGAAGATGAATGAGAATGTTACTTTCTCATTAAACTGGTGTGTTAAAGGCACTTGTTGGCAAGCATTAGCTACAGTCCCGAGTAGCGCTTTGGACCTCTCCCAATCTCCAAAATTAAAAAGAATAAATATGACGTCAATCAGTTTAATAGCCCAAATTTAAGATAAATTTTTGGAATCTCATGTTGCAGAACTGTTTTATAATTTCTAATTTTCGTTACTATCTTTTAAAGGAAAACGTGTATATTCGATGATATTTTATGCACATGGAAAGATACTAACACGTAATTGTATTAATTATGAAATTGCCTGAGATCCCTTCACCGCTCTTTAAGATTTACATAAAAATCGAAATCTAATCACAAATCTATTTTACTATCACTGCAATCTAGGCCATTATATATTTTCAACCATAATGTAAACCTTTATCTCCATCTAAATACTTCTTGCACTGTCTATATAATATACGCATCGTTCAATCTTTATCAATGAAATTAACTTGCAGCTTTACACTTTACAGCTTATAAGTTACTAAAAATGCAGACCTCTCTTGAGAAATTCATTAAAGTGCGCCTTACAATCCAAATTTCTCCCATTAATATAAGTTACTCAGCAAAATTTCTTTGGATTTTGTAATATTTAAAATAGAAAACCATGGCAATTATAAATTTTTCTCTTTTTCTCATAAATAAACTCAAACACGTCTGTGTAAACTCACTTTTATTGTTACGTAATCTCTGTCAAATTCTGTCTCTGTCTCTTCGTCAAATTATCACTTATTTTATTTCGTGGTGCAGATTTAGTACCTCCACATCTACGTCTACTGCCCTCTTGTTCGGTTGAATTTCTGGATAATCAGCCTCTTGACTATTACATCAATAACACGTTCTATACCAGAAAAATGCAGAAAAAGGAAAAAAGCTAATAACGGCATTAACCTAATATTTACAAGGAATACCAAGGAGGTCTACTTCTTAATGCACCTTCCAAAACACGCAGCACTAACTAGCGCAGTCTCCTCAAAAGAAAATGGTCAGGAACTGGACAATCCCTAGATGAGAAATCAGACCTTAACCAGATATGATCCCGGGACCACTATGTAAAATGGCAACCAAATTTTACTGCTTGTGTAGTTTTTTATAATACACTATAATCCCAATTATCAAGTTTTCCATCGTGAAACACTCATAGTGATTTTCAAATATGTCATGGAACCGTAGCGTTTTTGCCTTAAATATATAAAGTAATTGATTTTTACCCGGTTTTGAATAATATATTATGTTAAAGAAGAATTAAAACCTCAATACGTTATATAAAGCGTATTATTCACTATTTTTTTCGACAATAATGTGAATATGTTTTTAAGCATGACTTACAGTAATAAATTGCTACTCCAGCGAATAAATACAAAGTATGATAATATAAAAATGTTATAATTGATGAATCAAACGAATGGAATAATATCATATTACCTTTTTAAAACATAAGCAACCTTTAATACAGCCAAGGAACAGTCGTATAAATATAACTAATGCGAGGTTTAAATTGAAAAAGTACTCCTACGGCGAATAACAGAATAAAAACAAAAAATTAGAAAATATCGAATAGCTGCACAACATGATGAAAGATAATATAAAACCTGTTCATATCCTTTCAGACCTTTATCTCTAGCCTTTTTAGCTTATTGTTAGTTATATCTATCTTGAAGATCCTTGGATTCATATTGATACACTCTTATCCATATTGAATCAAGTACTACAGGACACCACGAACAAATCGTTAGCCTCAATCATATTTCGTATCATCCAACATCACTTCTGCGTTACATTACAGGGAGTAAAATGCACTAAAGTTTTATGCTAACTTAAATAGAGAGAGTTTTCAGCGAAGAACTATGGCAGCGTTATCCTCCTGGGTAATACCCACATAGTAACGTAAACCAAACTCATGTGGAATATAATTAGACATAACATCTATTTTCTAATTTTACCTAATATTATATTTTCCTCCTGAAATATACAAGATCAAATTCGTAACAATAATTACACCCTACTCGTTATGATAATCAATTAATTATACGCAGGGTTATTAATAGATCAACAAATTAAAAATAGAAATGAAAATTGTACGCCTACAGATGTAAAATAAATGACATACATACATATAGCCAGTCAAAAATATCATATAAAGCATAATGGGAATACATTTGAGAGACAAATCTTCAGTGATTGGCAGAAAGGAACACATTTAAATCGTTTCATTCGTTTCAAATTTTTATAATTGATTTTTTAAAATTGCATTCAGAAATGATTCGAGAATTTATCGATAAAATAATTATTGGTTCTCTGCTTACACTTGATTTCAAACGTTGCAAAATTAAAAATTAAGTATAGGGATCAAGAAAAATATATCTGGTATTTCACGTACACATTTATGAGGGAGCAAGACTCATATTCATTTTTATTTAAATTCAAATGATGAAGTCAAAAGTTTGACCGCATTCATTTACGTTTGAAACGTAAATGTTAGACGAATATGAGTAAAACGAGCTTCTTTTTGCCTGTTATATTATGAAAATTGTTAATACTGACCCATTATAGCGACTGCAAATTTGCCTGACGTTCTACTCTACTCTACAACTTCTACCTGTAGTTAGAGAAAATGATTGTTAAAAACTCCTCCTGTTACCTCTCAAGTGTTTGGATTCAACTTTTGTTGGAATTGTATAAAGAAATATTCTAAAACAATAACATAATAACTAAACTAAACTATTTTAACTTACCACTTGCTGAACAAGACTCTCTTTTTACGAAGATACTTGGAAAGACAACCCTCTCAACTGACACCAGAGATACGACTGCAATATTGTCCCTTGCGTGGGGGCGAGCTAGATGGTTGTCACAGAACGTGCCAACTTTAAAATGGCAATCACTGGGACAACGCCTCACCTCCGCTTATCTTACCTGCGTGACGTCTTTTATATATTTCCTTGAACGTATTTCCATAGTTAAATGCGCATTATCTTCATTTTATGAACATGTCACGCCTGACAATTACCACATTAACTTTGATCGTTTTATTTAAGAGGCCTAAGAACTATTGTTTCCTCGCTTCGAATTCGAAGTAATTTTGTTTTATTTGGTTTTTAATCCATTAAACAAAAGAAAGGGTCACCTTTGAATTCAAGGAATTTCACTCTCACGTTTTTATACTAACTGCCACGAGTCCCAAGGTTGCTCGCAAGATATAATGTAGAAATTTAAAAAGTTATTAATAATATTCAGGGTTCGGGTACCATTTGGTCTCAATAATTTCATATCCTGAATTCCGAACGAAAGGTTGATATGATTAAACGATCACTTGCTGAGTCGTCATGAACATTATTCAAGGATATAATGCTAGAGGTCATCGACAAGTACATTCCAATTAAATTGAAAGTCAACAATAAAGAGACACGTTGGAACAATAAGCAAGTTAGGTGTGCGCTTAGGCGTCAGAGAATAAGCCACGCGAAAATAAAAAATATGCCATCTACATAATCCGATGAATATAGAGCAACTAAAGTTCAGACGTATAAGGAACCTTGCGCTAAAGCGAGAAATACTATGCGCGAGGCTTATACTAATTTCCGGATTAAGCTATTAAATAATTATTTGAAGGAGGACCCTAAAGCGTTTTGGTCCTACGTGAGAGAGGTCCAAGGTAGAGGCCCCACCATACCTTCCCTGCGTAATGACTCGGGTGCCGTTATTCATCATCATTCATCATCATGCTTCTGTCCGAAGAAAGGTTTTAACTGAATCGCTGCCTCCATTTCTCTCTCTCCCTAGAAGCCTCTTTTATGCCTCTATAAGTATTATATCCCTGCTGTATATTATCTAATATTCCTATTCTTTTTCTGCCTCTTCCTCTTCTTCCACTAATTTTTCCTTCTAAGATCGTCCTTTGTAAACACTGTCTTCTCAATATGTGCCCTATCCAATTTGCTTTTCTTTTCCTGATTGTTTTTATTAGCGTCCTTTCTACTCCCACCATTTCTAATACTTCTTCGTTTCTCTTCCTCTTTGTCCATTTCACTTTCATCATTCTTCTCCATACCCACATCTCAAAACTTTCTAAATATTTTTCCTCCTTTCCCCTTACCGTCCACCTCTCTGCACCATAAAGAGCTATGCTCCATATCTAGCATTTTGCTAATTTCTTCCTTGTTTCTAAATTTATTTTCTTGCTTTTGAAAAGCTCCTTCTTCTCGTTAAATGCTGCTTTTGCCATAGCAATGCTACTTCTGATGTCCTGTGTACTACTTCCATCCTGCACTAAAATACTGCCGAGATATTTGAAACTACTTACTTGTTCCAATTTTTGGCCATTTACCATTATATTTAATTCTTTATGTTCCTTTGAAACCACCATGACTTTCGTTTTTTCTGCATTGATCTTCATTCCATATTGTTGGCCAGCCTCCACTAGTCTGTCTGTCATCCTCTGAAGCTCTTTCTCTGCTTCTGCTATTAAGCCCTGATCATCTGCGTATTTAATGGTGGTAATACTTTCACCTCCTATCATAAATCCTTTCTCTTCCATCGACGCTCCTTCTGTTATTGTTCCTTATATTCCTCCATATTTTCCAGAAAATTTTCGCTTACATGTAATTTTCAACCCTACTTTGCAATAAGGTAAACAGGATTTCTATTTTGCTTGCGTAATTTATAACTCAATTTTCGAATAGCATTTCCTAAATATTGTTTTTATTAATAACTTGTTAATTAGTCCCATAAGATTTATTTTATTATACAGAGATGTTATCGATTATTTCAATCTTCCTAGTAATATCAAGGCATTAAGGAAAATTTCTTGCATATGTTTCTGCCTCAGCTTTACAAATAATTTATTGGCGTAAATGGTGCGGTAATCAGGCAGCAGAATACTGTATTTTATTAATATCTACTAAATTCTAAATAAAATCAACGCCGATTCACATTGGAAAAGAACTAATTATTTCATTTTTTTGCTATTAAAATGCTTACGTTTCTTGTATGATTCCATTTTCCGGTTACAATATATTGTACTCAATAACATGCAGATTCATTTTAAGATGTAAATTCAGTTCTGCATTTCTGGTTTACAAACAGCTCACATATATTCGTTTCATAATATAGTATTTTTTAGATTATCCGTCATTTAATTAGCTGCATTTTGATACCCATCTGGTGTCTGGAAAAATGCTCTACTACTCTACTCTCTACTGGATTATATACATTTTATCCTAAATACTTCAATTTCTGTCACTTATGAAATGCAGTACAGTCAAACTCGGATATAACGAGCGCCACGGGGCCGTCTAGTTTTGCTCGTTTTAGCCGTTAAACTTAATATCCGTGAAGGCAAAAGCATGCATGCGTATGGTGAAATAAGATATAAGAAGTAAAAGTGAATATATAAACAGAAAGTTTATTTAGTAAATTTATGGAAAAACATAAAAATGAGAATAAACTAGAAAATTTAAAATAAACATTTGTACATATAAAATTTACTCACAGCTGCATCCTTAATCACTCCCCTTTTTAGAAAAATAACTTTGAATGGTAGCCTGTTTCACAGATTTCACTTTGAAGTCTCTTAAGTTTCCTCTTATTACACTTATTGCACTAAAAACACCATCGGAAATGTCAATGTTTCCAAAAAAATCATTTTATGTTTCCACAGCATCCTGAGCTTGAGAGTAAGTTGGCACGGCTTTCGTCGGGATTGTGTCTTCGACACATTCAACAATGTCTTCATCACTGTCTGCTGTGTTTTGTACTGTCTCTATTATTTCACTCTCCGTAGGAATTCCACTGGTAATCAAATCATCATCAACATGAACAAAATTGTCAATGTCATTTACATGGTCAAAATTCGCAATTCCATTTTCTTTAAGCCATTCTGACAGAGGTAGATCATCTTCATCAACTTTATGGTTATCAATCGAAAATTCTCCCGATATTAAACCAGACTTCCGAAAACAGTTTATGATCGTTGTAGGTGAAACATTGTCCCATGCATCCGTCATCAAATGAATTGCATCCAATACAGAGACGTTGCGATCTAAACCTCTTTCCCTCCTTTCAATCAACTGTAGAACAAAAAATCGCTTGAAATGGCCTTTAAAACTTTTAATTATCCCCATGTCCATTGGCTGCAAAATAGAAGTCGCATTTGTAGGCAAAAACACCAGTTTTACATTGGATAACTCATGCATATGTGAGTGCGCAGGACAGTTATCGACAAGGAGTAAAATGTTTCTATTTTTCCTCCGTAACTCGTTGTTCCACTGACTTACATATTGCTGAAAAATATTGGAAGTCATCCATGCCTTTTTATTAGCTGCATATTCAACGGGAAGCTTCTTTACATTATTGAAGCAATGCGGCTTTTGTGACTTACCAATAAAAAAAAGTTTTTTTTGTCACTCCCATTCATGTTTGCGCGCATTAAAACAGTTAAACGATTCTTAGGTCTTTTGCCACCAACACATTTGTCACCTTTAAATTTAAACGTTGCATCAGGCATCATGTTGTAAAACAGTCCAGTTTCGTCGGCATTGTAGATGTCTTCTTCTCTGTAACCTTTTCGACACTCCTCCCAAACACTTTTCACCCATTCACTTGCCGTTTTTGAATCTGCTGACTGGGCCTTTCGCATAAACAATGTAACAATTAAAAAAAACGGTCACTACTGTTTGCTGAATGTCCCACTCCAAATACATATATTTCTAGAGGTCTATTCCCAGGATATAAGAATCTTTGACATGATCAACTATTGTAACATGAAAAAATATATGCGAACATAAATCGAATACAATGTCTCTGTTGCGCGAAAACTCTTAAGTGTATGCTAACATTCGTGTTTCAGATTTTTATACTGTGCAGTATCAAAATTACATATTTCTTGCTACGTTTACAATTACTGAATTTGCAACATAGACAGTTATAATGTATGTAGCACCCCACTGGACATGTTGATGATTTGTATACAAGGCCTGAACGTAGAAAACTTCTGCATATAGCGAAAAATATACGGTACCACAGAGAGTTACACAAGCGCCGAAAATGGTATAATTAATAATCCTCGAAAAGAACTCCCTAAGGAAATTTTCTCTCTAATTAAGGTCGCGCCACATGCTTATACTTTTTAGTTATAATTACGCATCGTAGAATACGATGTTTATCTTTTTTAATCGACGTTTATTTTCCGAGAGATTTTTTATAAATACCGAAGATAAAATTATTACTTACAACAAAAACATAATATATAATTTTAAAATTCCAATTTTACAAAAAAGTGCTCATAAATTATATTAGAAAAATTAAAAAATATTTAACAATATACAATTTCAAACTAATTACAATCAGTACCTAGAGTGCGGATTTTCGTGGGTTCATGAAAGGCCTTCTCGGCTACCGTAGCGGTCACGGGGCCCACGAAGTCCCCACCGTACTTCACCCTTCCATGCAATCCCCTACTTTTCCTGCACTTAGGCACAGTTACATAGATATTGATGTTACTAATATCCCTCCTCACAGTTCGTCTTATTTTTACCATGTATATATGTCTGGCCGTTTTCAACCTTTCAATTCCATGAGTTAAATTTATTTTTATTTAGAAATTATATATATATATATATATATATATATATATATATATTATATATAAGAATATTTTCACTTGATATTTTATCACTTCAAGTAACAAAAAATCGTTGGTGCATTTAAAGTTTATTGTGCGAACACTAAACGATATTTCTTTTCTTGTATATTTTTCTTCCTTAAACATTTTCTCAAACGTGATGATTTTGACGTTCAACCTACATGAGAAAACATATATTAATAGTTATTTCACGCCTTTTACTAACTGAATCTTGAAGATTAACCCTCCAGCATTGGCTTCGGTGCACCGTATAGACCTCTATTTCCTCACATACCGCCGACCTCGGTGTAAGTTACCGACCCATGCCGCGCTTGCTTTGATTTATTGCTGTGGGAAAAGTTTTTCATCAGTTTTCATATGATGCTTTAATTGTGAATGGTAAAGGTTTTTCTTTTATATAACTTACGGAATTAATTTTTTGTGAATGCAATAATGATAAAACATAATTTATTGTGCCGCGACCACGTGTACTCGACTGATTGACGCGAGCACATACTAAGATTTTACAAGTTTCCTGTTTTCACTCTCACACGCACTCTATTCTAATTTATTTTTTTCTGCATTCGAATTTCTTCCTAAAAGAAAATCCGTTATTCTTATATCAATTTTCACAACATTTCTAAAAAAAATATTACGAAAAAAGAAGACTTGAAAATGTTGCTGGAAAAAATCGACCAAGAATGAACGATGAAAACGTAAACAAAGCAGTGCAAATCTCTAAAATCAAAGCAAAAGATACGGTCCAAAAAACTTTATTAGTCTCCCCCTTTGTAAACTAGAAAGATGCAGACGACAAAGGGACTCCGAGGTTATATCCAGACCAGACAGATATTTGAGAGCATGGGCAAGGGAAGATATGATGCTGGTTGCGAAGAGCTAATGGACAGCACCCAAACATAACATGTGGGATTGCCCAGATCTATTAGTAGTGACCTTTCTAAGTGTATATATGAAAGACATTATTATTATTTCGTAGAAATAAATGCAAATATGGCTGCGCAAAGACAGAAAAACACACGAGTCTCTTAGTTCCAGTTGGTATACTAGAATTTAAACCACCTCCGTCACTGAAAGGTCAGACCAAATTACTAGAATTTTGCATATCTGTCACGAGAATATTGTTCTACCACATTGAAACTTAGTGTATATTTAATCTCAAATATCATAAGCTGGTATTTCAAGATCTAGATATTTTTGATTTCGTATAATTTCTTCCGCTTGTGTCGTTGACAAATATACTATATCGCGAATGCAGATAAATCCTGATTAAAATGTTTTTCCATTCGGCAATATTCTTTACAACAAATAGCAACTATATATTAATCCTTAATCTCTCTTCAATTTTAGCATCGATTGCTAATTTATCTGCATTTTTAAAAACATTTATATATAAATTTATATTTACTAACCTGATGGGGCCAAAAACCAGAGAGCGAAACGATCTTTCCTTGATAACTTTTAGAGAAAGACTGCCAAACTGTGGGTTCATTGCATACGAAGATGTGAAATTGCATACAACAACGTCCATCTGTAAGAAAAACCTCAGCAAGGAATCAATGAGCATTTGTTCCAGGAATACACTCTACGGGGTATATGCGTGGAAGGGGTAGCAAAACGGTTAGTCTTCAAACGACCACCGAAATTCTTTTCTTTCGAACCCCGTTTAACAGGGGTCAAGAAAGTACCAGCAGAACAAATCCATGATCTTATCTTTATAGAGAGGCTCGTAGAATATTCCACCATTAGGTCGTCAAATATAATCACAATAACCTCAAAAGGTCTAAGAAACGCGTGTTCTCAAAATACCATAGGACCTTGCGGTTACCTGATTGTTCAGAGTAGAAGCGTGACCATTCCAAAACACGCATATTTGAGTGTAAGGAAATACCGACCTTTCAGTCCCACTGTTAATGTAAGCCCAAAAAAGAAACGAAAGCGTAGGTAGCAAATAATATTGCGAAAAAGTTAACAGAAACCACTTTGATATTATAACTCAGAATAGGTTTTTAAGAGTATACTTTTCCATGTTTTGGAAAGCCGACGCTTATCGACGACTGCTCATTTATGTCGATTTTGAAATTTAAAGAAAATCGAGGTTTATCGAAGTTTTTCGATTTAAATCGAATCCTACAAAGCTTAGTTTAACTTTGGAAAAGACGCTCCTTGGAGAAGGATGGCATTCACTCTCCAAGTTCGCAAACAATCTGTGTAGAAGCAAAGAGCAACTTTGAAATGACAATTAATGAGACCGCCTCACCTCCACTTATCTTACTTACGAGACGCCTTTTATATATTTCCCTGAACGTATTTCCATCCTTAAATGCGCATTATATTCATTTTATGCAAATGTCACGCCTGCCTTTTACCAGATTAACTTTTATCGTTTTATTTTAGAGGCATAAGAACTATGGCTTTCTTCTTCGCTATCAATTCGAAAAAATTTTCTTATACTACGTTCTTTAATACTTATAACATATAAATTAGTAAAAAAAAGGTCTTCGAAATGTAGCACTTTCTTTAGCCATAGCAGTAGGGTTAGCATTGCTCCTTTAACCCTAGAGTGCATACGTGAATGTGGTCTACGTAACTGAATTCATGGGGTGCTGTGGCACACCAGTGATTCTTTTTCATTTTTTAACTAATTAAAATTGTTTCACTATATTTTTTAATAAACAAGCTTAATTCCCACAAGTAAAATTGCACATGAAATTTCCAACACAATTAGGGAATCCAAACTCGTCCATTTCACCGACAGTTGACACAATCATCCCTTTTGTGTACTGCACAAGCAAAGGTATGACACTTGACAGAGCTTGATTTTCTTTTGCGGTCTTTTGTACGAGAACACAAAGAGCATCTTCCTTGTTTCGGTGTTTTCGCGAGCAGTTCAGCGTGTTCCCATGGAGCCTCTATACCTGCAGCTTTGGCAATTGCAGCTTTCAGCTCGCGCAATAGATTTTTACTTGTGACTCGATGCTCCATATGAGGTCTCGACCATTGATACCCTACTTCCTGAAGAAATTTCCTTCTCACCACTGTCTTTTTTGTTAGCAGTCTGGAATACAACCATGGCATTTAGTCAGCTTGGTCCATACCACAAAAATAATGAAGAGGCCATCTTCTAGTTTTTGTGAAACAGTGTATGTATGAAAGATTTGAAGTTTTCCTGGCGAATGAATATGAGAAATTTTTCTCGAGTTACTGCCCGGGTCATGTCGTCGTTCAGGGCTAACGTTTCGGCGTCTGACTTCGACGCCATCTTCAGGGTTACTGATGATGCCGATGCGTGTGTGTCTGCTGTTTTATAAGGATTTTGCCTCTTGTAGGGCTTTTCCCTCGTCGGTTCTGTCCCTATTCGGGAACCCGAGGGCATCCTTCGCCCGTTATTTTCTCCTCTTCCGCTTGGGAAGGGGGAGATCTGAGTCTCCGCCTGTGGATGACCTAGGTCGTTTATATTTTTCCCAAGAGCTGGCCGTTGCTTTGGACAAATCTCTGACTGCCTCGTTTCTGTGGTTCTCTCATTTGCTATAGAACTGTGCTGACAATTCCTTTAGGTGTGATAATATATGGGTGATGCCGGTTTGCTTGTGAGGATCGCATTTTGTGCCCGGTCTAGGAAGTATTGCCGCTCTAATTGTCCTATTTTCAAAGGATTTTAGTCTCTGCTTGAAGAGTAGTCTGATCATACCGGACCAGATCGGAGCCGCGTATATTAATATGGTTGTACAATTCATTCGTTGAGAAGAATCTTCGTCTTGATGGGTAAGATCCGTGATCTGTATAGTGGCTGCAGTGTCGCTCTGGCTCCTTTGAGGATCGCTCTTCCTACATGGGTTCGGAATGTCAACCTATTATCAATTGTCACCCCTAAATAGGTGGTCTCGTTACTCCATGGAATCCCTACCCCTAGTACTTGGAGGTTTGGCAGAGCAGGGCTTTTTCTGGGCCTCGGTGTGAAGAAGACGGTTTTTTTTGTTGGATTTAGGGCAATACGCCACTTAGCGTACCAGGTTGTTAATTCATCGATGGCTGTTTGTAAGTATATAAGCGCTTGCTTAAGGCATCGGGCTACGCGAGCTGCGTCGACCGCATAGAGAGCGAGCATTACGTTCCAGGTCTTTGTCCTGGGGATATCAGCCATGCAGATGTTAAAAAGAAGGGAGCCTAGTACCGACCCTTGTGGTACCCCAGCTGTAGCTTTCTTTTCGCTACTACTTTCGTGACGCCAAACTGCGTTGAACCTTCTTTGATATAGGTAAGAAGAAATGAGTTTAACCTGCCAGGCCGGAAATTTCATTTTTGTCATTTTGTATATGTCCCTCGTGCCATACTCGGTCAAATGCTTTAGATATGTCAAAGAACGAGCCAAGCGAGCACCTTTTACGGTTAAAAGAGTCGGCAATGAACTCAACAACTCGTTCTAGTTGTTGTACCGTGCTTCTGGATTGCCTGAATCCAAACTGCTTGGGGGTAGGATTCCTTCTTCTTCGCAGTGTTTTTGTATGTAAGGAATTATTAATTTTTCAATAATCTTACCAAGGCCGTCGAGAAGAGATATAGGTCGGAATTTCTCCGGCGTAGATGCCCTCTTCCCTTTGAAATGCAGCATATCTTTGCTTTGTTCCAAAGTTGCGGGAAGTGTCCTAGTTTTATAGCGCTTTGTGCTATGACTGTTAGATATTCTCCAGCAGCTTGTGGAATTCTTTTGAGTATTTCCTTTGGTATTCCATCGGGCCCGGGGGATTTCCCCAATGGAAGTCTTTGTATGATTTCGGCAACATTTTTCAACGTAGGTGTTGGAATTATAGCATTCTCCTCTAGTATCGGTGACTCTGATGTTGACGTCGCGTCACGTGATTCGGGTGTCTCTGGGTTTGGTCGGAATATTCCTTCGAGGTATTCCGCCAAGTGGTCTGCTTTATCTTTGGCCTTGTATACTTTTGAGTTTTCAATGACTAACGGTAGGTCTGTGATAGGCGTGGCGCGGAGGGTGCGTGTCATTTTCCAAATAGAGCTATCCTTGAAATTAATGAGTGTAGCTTCTCCTCCCATCTTTTTGCGTTGAGGGTTCTAACCTCGTCCCAGATTTGGTGGTTTAATTGTCTAAGTTCATGTTTGAGACCTTGGGTCCCGTAGCGGTGGTACTGCTTTCTAATTCTCTTCCTTTGTTTTATGATGAGCTGTAATTCAGGAGGAAGCGTCAGGTAATCCGGTGGTTGTGGAGGTCTTCTGGATATGGAAGGGTTAGCTGCGGTGGCGATTGTTTGTGCGAGAGTGATAGCCATTCTGTCCAATGCTTCTGGACTCTCCGCAAGGTCCGGTCGTTCTGGTAGGGAATCTTCAATTTCCTTCCGGAATAGTCTCCAATTTGCCTTTCCGTAGCATAATCTATTTGTGGTCGCTTTGTAATCCCGGTATGGTCATGGCCCGTGCAGGAACCTGGAGTCCTTTTACCTTTGCGAAGTTGATCACCTCTCCATGACCCCCTGGATTGGGTCTAGTGGTTTCTACCGGGGCTATAATTCTGATGCAATTGTTCTTTGCCCAGTCGTCTATAATTTTCCCACGGTTGACCTCTTTTCAGCTGTTACATCTTGGGCTTTTTGCATTAAAGTCTCCCCCCGTAATGATGGGCACTTCTGTGTCAAAGACTGCGTCTATATCGTTCGTGGTGATTTTGGCCCCTGACCTGGCATAGTAGCTCACCAGTGTGATTGAGCCTATCATTGTTTTCACTTTATCGCCTACCGTTTCCATGTTTTCGGTGTCCGGGTCTTGGACAGGGTCTGTATGAAGGTCGTTGTTTGTGAGAATGTCTACTTCTACAGCTAATGCTCCACCAGGGGGAATTGGCCTGTCCCTCCTGATTACTTGATAGCCTGGAACGTTCCATTTAGTGCCGGATTTGAGATATGTCTCAGAAAGGAGGCAGACGTTTGCCTTGTGTCGACGGAGGAACTCCAGTAGTTCCGGACTCTTATTTCGGATGCCTCCTTGGGCGTTCCAGAGGGCGATAATTAAGTTCTTCTTGCTTCTGTCAGCCATGGAGAGTGACCGTTTGAATAGTATCGGATAATTTGGTTAACAGTGACGTCATGAGCATCATCTGTTGCTGGAGGGTTGCCATTACCGTTTTCAGGATACTCTCCAGGTCTTTCGGAAGATTATCTGTTTTAGTTTCTGGTTCCTTTTCATTTCTTCCACGCGGTGCCGAGATGTTGCTTTCTGAGTGAGGCTCCTCTTTTATTTTTCCTCTTGGTTTCTCCGCCTCTTTTCCCATACGTTCTCCTTATGGGGATGTGTGGGTCTCATTCTCGTTTTGGGTTTATCGGCTTGTTGTCTCCTCCCCTCTAGTTGAGAGGCTGCCTCTTCATTTGTCGGGAAGCATTTTGCAAAAGCGACGTGGCTTCCGCCGCAATTGCAACAGGTAGCTTTCTGCTCCTTCGGCTTTTGGCAATCTTGCCCTTCATGGTCCCCCGCACATTTGTAGCACCTTGGCGCCGCTGTACAGTTTCCGGACCCGTGTTCGTACCGATTGCATCTATAACACATTTGAGGTCTATTGAGTTTGTATAGTCTAATGTATGCCCTGTAGTTGCATATATTCCGGATTTCCCCAATTCTCTTGGTTTGGAATCCAGACCCCATCTGCACAAAGATTGAGTATATATCCCTGCGATTGGGGAGAGTTTTGACCCCCAACACAGGGATACCTTTTTCATTTAGGTCTTCTTTTATGAATTCCATATCGGTTCCTGCCTCCAGGCCGTGTATGAGGTATCGTTGAACCATGGTTTCCTTGGTTGCCCATGTGCTGGTTTGGGCTCCAACGGTTTTTAGGTAGGCTAGTATTTTCGAGTAGTCTTCCTCGTTTTTGAGTTGTAGACAGGAGCCTTCTTTGGTCTTAGTAATAGTGAAGTTACTGTCTTTAGCATGTTCACTCATTGCCTTAATAAATGCTGTTTGGTCTTTTATGTCGTATATAATAATTTGTGGCGGTCTCTTAGAGGTAGTATTTTGTGGTCTGTCTTTAGTTGCTTGATCGTTTGTGGTTGCCTCGACCTGTGTCGGGCAGTTGTTTGCGTCTGCCATTTCACTCAAGGGCGCATAACGGTTTTGTAGCTTGGCGGTCGTTTCAGACGTCGGCGTTGTTTTACGCCTTCTTTTCCTTCTGCTTTCCTCTACAGTATAAAAGATGCCGTGCTCCATAATGAAGTCCGAGTGCTCCCTGATGGATTGTTTGTCTTTTTGGTTCTGTGGATGACCTTCGTCGATTTGCATTTCTTGGCTCGTTCAGGGGCCGTTGTCAATAGTTTCCTGTCGGTCTCGCATGATCGGGGTCTGGGAGTCACTACTTCGATCGATCTGATCTGGGTCGTTGTTAAAAACTGGTCCAAAAAGGACTTGTTTTATATTAATTGGGAGCGTGGCGTCCTTATTCAACCCAGTGGGAATCGTCTTCTGCGCCTTTTTTACCGGCGGGGATCTACTTAGCGGCATGTTTGGTCGTTGCAGCGAGGCTAGGTTCTAAGGGGGGGACCCCCCTAACCTACCTACTACCACCTGTCACGAATAGACGATAAATCGAGCGGGTGAGAAGGTGGAACAAGTTAGCCACCCCCTGCGAGAAGAGGATGAGAGTTTTCGCACACCAGCCAGAGACAACGGGACGAGTAAGGGGAATATGTCGACGTTAGGCTGCTGACCATCGACTCCGAAAAGTAACACTCAGCTCTCAAAAAGGCACGGCCGTTATGATTCGAGTGTATCGATCAATGTTTTTCAATCAATGTTGGATTGGCCACTCACCTCCACAAATGAGCTTGCAGCAACGGGCGAGAAGACAGTATACAAACCCGGACTAAACGCACATCGGCATCATCAGTAACCCTGAAGATGGCGTCGAAGTCAGACGCCGAAACGTTGGTCCTGAACGACGACATGACCCGGGCAGTAAAACGAGAAAAAAAATTCTCATACAGTGTATGTATGGACCAACTGTTCGAACGTATCAACTCCCCCAATTCTTTCGTAATAGAAATGAATCACTTCAGGTTTATTTGTCACCTCATTGATGGCTTTCTCACGGTGCATAGTCGACAGCGTGAGTACGCTCTTTCGCATCTAAGGGTAGTTACGTCCCTCACTTTGGCTCTTAGGATTCCTAGCTGGGGCTCGCAAGGGTGATCCGCAGACTTTCTTTCAATGGCTGTCACAACTCATTTTACTTCTACATCTGCTGAATTAGCTGCACGTGTATGTCTACTTGTGCCATCATTGATAACTCTAATATCTTCAATATTATTATCTGTTGGACATCAAGATAAACAAGAGCTTCTTTCTTAGCATCGACAGTAATTTTAATCTCCGTTCCTACTTCTTGATTTAAAGTGATACATGAATCCACTATGTTTCAAGATTTCCATTCTTTTTTGAGATGATAATGTTAACAATGATCACATTACGAATAGGATATTTTATTTTGGGAAAAATGCTTACATTGATTGCTTATCAAATGTGCCCAATGTGGCTCTGTATAAGACTGGTTGTACAGTAATAACTATTATACGGAATATCTATTATGTATTAAAAGGATATTTTTAAGTAGATATATCATTATAAATAACTGCATATAGTACATTGAATATATACAGGATATATATATATATATATATATATATATATATATATATATATATTTATTTATTTATTTATT
Source organism: Tanypteryx hageni (assembly GCA_028673005.1). NCBI lineage: Eukaryota > Metazoa > Arthropoda > Insecta > Odonata > Petaluridae > Tanypteryx > Tanypteryx hageni. The sequence goes on along the minus strand of CM054120.1, from coordinate 129,778,792 downwards.
TATAGGATATATCATATAAAACCTAAGGTACTTTTAGAAGTGCTTCAGAGCTGAAATTTGCCATAAAGATAGGTCATTGGAAACAAACTCTGGGACAAATCCGAAATTTCAGAAGACATCATATGTAAAGGGCGTTTTAAACCTCAAAATCCAATTTTAAACAACCATAATAAAAGTACTAAAAACGGTGCAGGGGTATATAAAATTGGTTTTTTAAATTTATTAAAATTGAGATACAAAGTCGAAACATACATCGTACTCTGGATGAAAGAATTAGGTTTATTTTCCTAAATAACAAAATTGAAATCCATGCTGAATTTGAGAACAAATTTGATTTTAATCATAAAATTATGAAATGTTTTCGGTTTTCAACAATAAAAAATATAAACTACCATAGCAACGAGTCCAATGCCTTTCAATCGGAATTGATTTTCCATACGTCAGGAGCATAGATTTAATGCTTTTAATGGGAATAAATGTACTATATTAAATAATATGGTTAATGTCAACTAACTAGGTAAACATATGTTGGTGTTAATCCTAGCACATAAATCATGCCATTTATTTCTATATTATTACTATTTTTAGCGTGATACAGATTAATTATTAATAGCTTGCTTTGGAGATCGCGTTGGTTTATTTACGAGTTTAGATCTTGATGTATGGTGATTATTTTAAGCGCTTGCAGTATGCAAGCACCGACAACTCGTATATGAAGATAATTGACACTTTAATGCATTGGACATAATGCATTGGGCATTTTTGTTGTGGATCATTTAGTTGAGGACGTTCTTGTATATTGAACATTTTTCAGTAGACGACATGACCTACCGATTTTATAGTTATTGCATTGGAAATGCCGCTCCCTGGAGAAGGACGGCAACCAGGAATTTCCTCCCCAAGACCACCAACAATCTGATTAGAAGTAAAGAGCATGTCAATTACCGATAATGACATCGATGACCAAATAAATCTTAATCATATGTATCGTATTGAGAGGGCGTCTCCAACATTAATCGAGAAGCTCCGGATTCATAGGGCAATTATCGTATTTACTGGTATATTTTTCGCACTGTTTTCTCAGAATGTTACCGATTAAATTTTCAGGTGCGACAATTATTCCAGACCTCTAAACGACGGTTATTCTTACTACCATTATCCCGCCTAACCACAACACAGTTAAGCATTTTCTCGGGAATAATATTTTGGATACGGATACATAATATCAATTGCATTGCATACACTTCGTATATTTATTAGATTTGTAATATTTTAATTATTGTCTATATCAAATATTATAAGGTGAATATCCCTCTTTAGAAGATGAATGAGAATGTTACTTTCTCATTAAACTGGTGTGTTAAAGGCACTTGTTGGCAAGCATTAGCTACAGTCCCGAGTAGCGCTTTGGACCTCTCCCAATCTCCAAAATTAAAAAGAATAAATATGGACGTCAATCAGTTTAATAGCCCAAATTTAAGATAAATTTTTGGAATCTCGTGTTGCAGAACTGTTTTATAATTTCTAATTTTCGTTACTATCTTTTAAAGGAAAACGTGTATATTCGATGATATTTTATGCACATGGAAAGATACTAACACGTAATTGTATTAATTATGAAATTGCCTGAGATCCCTTCACCGCTCTTTAAGATTTACATAAAAATCGAAATCTAATCACAAATCTATTTTACTATCACTGCAATCTAGGCCATTATATATTTTCAACCATAATGTAAACCTTTATCTCCATCTAAATACTTCTTGCACTGTCTATATAATATACGCATCGTTCAATCTTTATCAATGAAATTAACTTGCAGCTTTACACTTTACAGCTTATAAGTTACTAAAAATGCAGACCTCTCTTGAGAAATTCATTAAAGTGCGCCTTACAATCCAAATTTCTCCCATTAATATAAGTTACTCAGCAAAATTTCTTTGGATTTTGTAATATTTAAAATAGAAAACCATGGCAATTATAAATTTTTCTCTTTTCTCATAAATAAACTCAAACACGTCTGTGTAAACTCACTTTTATTGTTACGTAATCTCTGTCAAATTCTGTCTCTGTCTCTTCGTCAAATTAAAACTTATTTTATTTCGTGGTGCAGATTTAGTACCTCCACATCTACGTCTACTGCCCTATTGTTCGGTTGAATTTCTGGATAATCAGCCTCTTGAACTATTACATCAATAACACGTTCTATACCAGAAAAATGCAGAAAAAGGAAAAAAGCTAATGCCGGCATTAACCTAATATTTACAATTAACACCAAGGAGGTCTACTTCTTAATGCACCTTCCGAAACACGCAGCACTAACTAGCGCAGTCTCCTCAAACGAAAATGGTCAGGAACTGGACAATCCCTAGATGAGAAATCAGACCTTAACCAGATATGAACCCGGGACCACTATGTAAAATGGCAACAAAATTTTACTGCTTGTGTTGTTTTTTATAAGACACTATAATCCCAATTATCAAGTTTTCCATCGTGAAACACTCATAGTGATTTTGAAATATGTCATGAAACCGTAACGTTTCTGACTTAAAGATATAAAGTCATTGATTTTTTCCCGGTTTTGAATAAAATATTATGTTAAAGAAGAATTAAAACCTCAATACGTTATATAAAGCGTATTATTCACTATTTTTTTCGACAATAATATGAATATGTTTTTAAGCATGACTTACAGTAATAAATTGCTACTCCAGCGAATAAATACAAAGTATGATAATATAAAAATGTTATAATTGATGAATCAAACGAATAGAATAATATCATATTACCTTTTTAAAACATATACAACCTTTAATACAGTCAAGGAACAGTCGTATAAATATAACTATCGCGAGGTTTAGATTGATAAAATACTCCTACGGCGAACAAAAGTATAAAAACAAAAAATTAGAAAATATCGAATAGCTGCACAACATGATGAAATTTGATATAAAACCTGTTCATATCCTTTCAGACCTTTATCCCTAGCCATTTTAGCTTATTGTTAGTTATATCTATCTTGAAGATCCTTGGATTCATATTGATACACTCTTATCCATATTGAATCAAGTACTACAGGACACCACGAACAAATCGTTAGCCTCAATCATATTTCGTATCATCCAACATCACTTCTGCGTTACATTACAGGGAGTAAAATGCACTAAAGTTTTATGCTAACTTAAATAGAGAGAGTTTTCAGCGAAAAACTATGGCAGCGTTATCCTCCTGGGTAATACCCACATAGTAACGCAAACCAAACTCATGTGGAATATAATTAGACATAACATCTATTTTCTAATCATACCTAATATTATATTTTCCTCCTGAAATATACAAGATCAAATTCGTAACAATAATTTCACCCTACTCGTTATGATAATCAATTAATTATACGCAGGGTTATTGATAGATCAACAAATTAAAAATAGAAATGAAAATTGTACGCCTACAGATGTAAAATAAATGACATACATACATATAGCCAGTCAAAAATATCATATAAAGCATAATGGGAATACATTTGAGAGACAAATCTTCAGTGATTGGCAGAAAGGAACACATTTAAATCGTTTCATTCGTTTCAAATTTTTATAATTGATCTTTTAAAATTGCATTCAGAAATGATTCGAGAATTTATCGATAAAATAATTATTGGTTCTCTGCCTACACTTGATTTCAAACGTTGCAAAATTAAAAATTAAGTATAGGGATCAAGAAAAATATATCTGGTATTTCACGTACACATTTATGAGGGAGCAAGACTCATATTCATTTTTATTTAAATTCAAATGATGAAGTCAAAAGTTTGACCGCATTCATTTACGTTTGAAACGTAAATTTTAGACGAATATGAGTAAAACGAGCTTCTTTTTGCCTGTTATATTATGAAAATTGTTAATACTGACCCATTATAGCGACTGCAAATTTGCCTGACGTTCTACTCTACTCTACAACTTCTACCTGTAGTTAGAGAAAATGATTGTTAAAAACTCCTCCTGTTACCTCTCAAGTGTTTGGTTTCAACTTTTGTTGGAATTGTATAAAGAAATATTCTAAAACAATAACATAATAACTAAACTAAACTATTTTAACTTACCACTTGCTGAACAAGACTCTCTTTTTACGAAGATACTTGGAAAGACAGCCCTCTCAACTGACACCAGAGATACGACTGCAATATTGTCCCTTGCGTGGGGGCGAGCTAGATGGTTGTCACAGAACGTGCCAACTTTAAAATGGCAATCACTGGGACAACGCCTCACCTCCGCTTATCTTACCTGCGTGACGTCTTTTATATATTTCCTTGAACGTATTTCCATAGTTAAATGCGCATTATCTTCATTTTATGAACATGTCACGCCTGACAATTACCACATTAACTTTGATCGTTTTATTTAAGAGGCCTAAGAACTATTGTTTCCTCGCTTCGAATTCGAAGTCATTTTGTTTTACTTGGTTTTAATCCATTAAGCAAAAGAAAGGGTCACCTTTGAATTCAAGGAATTTCACTCTCACGTTTTTATACTAACTGCCACGAGCCCCAAGGTTGCTCGCAAGATATAATGTAGAAATTTCAAAAGTTATTAATAATATTCAGGGTTCGGGTACCATTTGGTCTCAATAATTTCATATCCTGAATTCCGAACGAAAGGTTGATATGATTAAACGATCACTTGCTGAGTCGTCATGAATATTATTCAAGGATATAATGCTAGAGGTCATCGACAAGTACATTCCAATTAAATTGAAGGTCAACAATAAAGAGACACGTTGGAACAATAAGCAAGTTAGGTGTGCGCTTAGGCGTCAGAGAATAAGCCACGCGAAAATAAAAAATATGCCATCTACATAATCCGATGAATATAGAGCAACTAAAGTTCAGACGTATAAGGAACCTTGCGCTAAAGCGAGAAATACTATGCGCGAGGCTTATACTAACTTCCGGAATAAGCTATTAAATAATTATTTGAAGGAAGACCCTAAAGCGTTTTGGTCCTACGTGAGAGAGGTCCATGGTAGAGGCCCCACCATACCTTCCCTGCGTAATGACTCGAGTGCCGTTATTCATCATCATTCATCATCATGCTTCTGTCCGAAGAAAGGTTTTAACTGAATCGCTGCCTCCATTTCTCTCTCTCCCTAGAAGCCTCTTTTATGCCTCTATAAGTATTATATCCCTGCTGTATATTATCTAATATTCCTATTCTTTTTCTGCCTCTTCCTCTTCTTCCACTAATTTTTCCTTCTAAGATCGTCCTTTGTAAACACTGTCTTCTCAATATGTGCCCTATCCAATTTGCTTTTCTTTTCCTGATTGTTTTTATTAGCGTCCTTTCTACTCCCACCATTTCTAATACTTCTTCGTTTCTCTTCCTCTTTGTCCATTTCACTTTCATCATTCTTCTCCATACCCACATCTCAAAACTTTCTAAATATTTTTCCTCCTTTCCCCTTACCGTCCACCTCTCTGCACCATAAAGAGCTATGCTCCATATCTAGCATTTTGCTAATTTCTTCCTTGTTTCTAAATTTATTTTCTTGCTTTTGAAAAGCTCCTTCTTCTCGTTAAATGCTGCTTTTGCCATAGCAATGCTACTTCTGATGTCCTGTGTACTACTTCCATCCTGCACTAAAATACTGCCGAGATATTTGAAACTACTTACTTGTTCCAATTTTTGGCCATTTACCATTATATTTAATTCTTTATGTTCCTTTGAAACCACCATGACTTTCGTTTTTTCTGCATTGATCTTCATTCCATATTGTTGGCCAGCCTCCACTAGTCTGTCTGTCATCCTCTGAAGCTCTTTCTCTGCTTCTGCTATTAAGCCCTGATCATCTGCGTATTTAATGGTGGTAATACTTTCACCTCCTATCATAAATCCTTTCTCTTCCATCGACGCTCCTTCTGTTATTGTTCCTTATATTCCTCCATATTTTCCAGAAAATTTTCGCTTACATGTAATTTTCAACCCTACTTTGCAATAAGGTAAACAGGATTTCTATTTTCCTTGCGTAATTTATAACTCAATTTTCGAATAGCATTTCCTAAATATTGTTTTTATTAATAACTTGTTAATTAGTCCCATAAGATTTATTTTATTATACAGAGATGTTATCGATTATTTCAATCTTCCTAGTAATATCAAGGCATTAAGGAAAATTTCTTGCATATGTTTCTGCCTCAGCTTTACAAATAATTTATTGGCGTAAATGGTGCGGTAATCAGGCAGCAGAATACTGTATTTTATTAATATCTACTAAATTCTAAATAAAATCAACGCCGATTCACATTGGAAAAGAACTAATTATTTCATTTTTCTGCTATTAAAATGCTTACGTTTCTTGTATGATTCCATTTTCCGGTTACAATATATTGTACTCAATAACATGCAGATTCATTTTAAGATGTAAATTCAGTTCTGCATTTCTGGTTTACAAACAGCTCACATATATTCGTTTCATAATATAGTATTTTTTAGATTATCCGTCATTTAATTAGCTGCATTTTGATACCCATCTGGTGTCTGGAAAAATGCTCTACTACTCTACTCTCTACTGGATTATATACATTTTATCCTAAATACTTCAATTTCTGTCACTTATGAAATGCAGTACAGTCAAACTCGGATATAACGAGCGCCACGGGGCCGTCTAGTTTTGCTCGTTTTAGCCGTTAAACTTAATATCCGTGAAGGCAAAAGCATGCATGCGTATGGTGAAATAAGACATAAGAAGTAAAAGTGAATATATAAACAGAAAGTTTATTTAGTAAATTTATGGAAAAACATAAAAATGAGAATAAACTAGAAAATTTAAAATAAACATTTGTACATATAAAATTTACTCACAGCTGCATCCTTAATCACTCCCCTTTTTAGAAAAATAACTTTGAATGGTAGCCTGTTTCACAGATTTCACTTTGAAGTCTCTTAAGTTTCCTCTTATTACACTTATTGCACTAAAAACACCATCGGAAATGTCAATGTTTCCAAAAAAATCATTTTATGTTTCCACAGCATCCTGAGCTTGAGAGTAAGTTGGCACGGCTTTCGTCGGGATTGTGTCTTCGACACATTCAACAATGTCTTCATCACTGTCTGCTGTGTTTTGTACTGTCTCTATTATTTCACTCTCCGTAGGAATTCCACTGGTAATCAAATCATCATCAACATGAACAAAATTGTCAATGTCATTTACATGGTCAAAATTCGCAATTCCATTTTCTTTAAGCCATTCTGACAGAGGTAGATCATCTTCATCAACTTTATGGTTATCAATCGAAAATTCTCCCGATATTAAACCAGACTTCCGAAAACAGTTTATGATCGTTGTAGGTGAAACATTGTCCCATGCATCCGTCATCAAATGAATTGCATCCAATACAGAGACGTTGCGATCTAAACCTCTTTCCCTCCTTTCAATCAACTGTAGAACAAAAAATCGCTTGAAATGGCCTTTAAAACTTTTAATTATCCCCATGTCCATTGGCTGCAAAATAGAAGTCGCATTTGTAGGCAAAAACACCAGTTTTACATTGGATAACTCATGCATATGTGAGTGCGCAGGACAGTTATCGACAAGGAGTAAAATGTTTCTATTTTTCCTCCGTAACTCGTTGTTCCACTGACTTACATATTGCTGAAAAATATTGGAAGTCATCCATGCCTTTTTATTAGCTGCATATTCAACGGGAAGCTTCTTTACATTATTGAAGCAATGCGGCATTTGTGACTTACCAATAAAAAAAAGTTTTTTTTTGTCACTCCCATTCATGTTTGCGCGCATTAAAACAGTTAAACGATTCTTAGGTCTTTTGCCACCAACACATTTGTCACCTTTAAATTTAAACGTTGCATCAGGCATCATGTTGTAAAACAGTCCAGTTTCGTCGGCATTGTAGATGTCTTCTTCTCTGTAACCTTTTCGACACTCCTCCCAAACACTTTTCACCCATTCACTTGCCGTTTTTGAATCTGCTGACTGGGCCTTTCGCATAAACAATGTAACAATTAAAAAAAACGGTCACTACTGTTTGCTGAATGTCCCACTCCAAATACATATATTTCTAGAGGTCTATTCCCAGGATATAAGAATCTTTGACATGATCAACTATTGTAACATGAAAAAATATATGCGAACATAAATCGAATACAATGTCTCTGTTGCGCGAAAACTCTTAAGTGTATGCTAACATTCGTGTTTCAGATTTTTATACTGTGCAGTATCAAAATTACATATTTCTTGCTACGTTTACAATTACTGAATTTGCAACATAGACAGTTATAATGTATGTAGCACCCCACTGGACATGTTGATGATTTGTATACAAGGCCTGAACGTAGAAAACTTCTGCATATAGCGAAAAATATACGGTACCACAGAGAGTTACACAAGCGCCGAAAATGGTATAATTAATAATCCTCGAAAAGAACTCCCTAAGGAAATTTTCTCTCTAATTAAGGTCGCGCCACATGCTTATACTTTTTAGTTATAATTACGCATCGTAGAATACGATGTTTATCTTTTTTAATCGACGTTTATTTTCCCGAGAGATTTTTTATAAATACCGAAGATAAAATTATTACTTACATATTTATTTAAAAAACATTGCAATTTGGCCAGCCGGCCAGGTGGCAACAAAAACATAATATATAATTTTAAAATTCCAATTTTACAAAAAAGTGCTCATAAATTATATTAGAAAAATTAAAAAATATTTAACAATATACAATTTCAAACTAATTACAATCAGTACCTAGAGTGCGGATTTTCGTGGGTTCATGAAAGGCCTTCTCGGCTACCGTAGCGGTCACGGGGCCCACGAAGTCCCCACCGTACTTCACCCTTCCATGCAATCCCCTACTTTTCCTGCACTTAGGCACAGTTACATAGATATTGATGTTACTAATATCCCTCCTCACAGTTCGTCTTATTTTTACCATGTATATATGTCTGGCCGTTTTCAACCTTTCAATTCCATGAGTTAAATTTATTTTTATTTAGAAATTATATATATATATATATATATATATATTTTATATATAAGAATATTTTCACTTGATATTTTATCACTTCAAGTAACAAAAAATCGTTGGTGCATTTAAAGTTTATTGTGCGAACACTAAACGATATTTCTTTTCTTGTATATTTTTCTTCCTTAAACATTTTCTCAAACGTGATGATTTTGACGTTCAACCTACATGAGAAAACATATATTAATAGTTATTTCACGCCTTTTACTAACTGAATCTTGAAGATTAACCCTCCAGCATTGGCTTCGGTGCACCGTATAGACCTCTATTTCCTCACATACCGCCGACCTCGGTGTAAGTTACCGACCCATGCCGCGCTTGCTTTGATTTATTGCTGTGGGAAAAGTTTTTCATCAGTTTTCATATGATGCTTTAATTGTGAATGGTAAAGGTTTTTCTTTTATATAACTTACGGAATTAATTTTTTGTGAATGCAATAATGATAAAACATAATTTATTGTGCCGCGACCACGTGTACTCGACTGATTGACGCGAGCACATACTAAGATTTTACAAGTTTCCTGTTTTCACTCTCACACGCACTCTATTCTAATTTATTTTTTTCTGCATTCGAATTTCTTCCTAAAAGAAAATCCGTTATTCTTATATCAATTTTCACAACATTTCTAAAAAAAATATTACGAAAAAAGAAGACTTGAAAATGTTGCTGGAAAAAATCGACCAAGAATGAACGATGAAAACGTAAACAAAGCAGTGCAAATCTCTAAAATCAAAGCAAAAGATACGGTCCAAAAAACTTTATTAGTCTCCCCCTTTGTAAACTAGAAAGATGCAGACGACAAAGGGACTCCGAGGTTATATCCAGACCAGACAGATATTTGAGAGCATGGGCAAGGGAAGATATGATGCTGGTTGCGAAGAGCTAATGGACAGCACCCAAACATAACATGTGGGATTGCCCAGATCTATTAGTAGTGACCTTTCTAAGTGTATATATGAAAGACATTATTATTATTTCGTAGAAATAAATGCAAATATGGCTGCGCAAAGACAGAAAAACACACGAGTCTCTTAGTTCCAGTTGGTATACTAGAATTTAAACCACCTCCGTCACTGAAAGGTCAGACCAAATTACTAGAATTTTGCATATCTGTCACGAGAATATTGTTCTACCACATTGAAACTTAGTGTATATTTAATCTCAAATATCATAAGCTGGTATTTCAAGATCTAGATATTTTTGATTTCGTATAATTTCTTCCGCTTGTGTCGTTGACAAATATACTATATCGCGAATGCAGATAAATCCTGATTAAAATGTTTTTCCATTCGGCAATATTCTTTACAACAAATAGCAACTATATATTAATCCTTAATCTCTCTTCAATTTTAGCATCGATTGCTAATTTATCTGCATTTTTAAAAACATTTATATATAAATTTATATTTACTAACCTGATGGGGCCAAAAACCAGAGAGCGAAACGATCTTTCCTTGATAACTTTTAGAGAAAGACTGCCAAACTGTGGGTTCATTGCATACGAAGATGTGAAATTGCATACAACAACGTCCATCTGTAAGAAAAACCTCAGCAAGGAATCAATGAGCATTTGTTCCAGGAATACACTCTACGGGGTATATGCGTGGAAGGGGTAGCAAAACGGTTAGTCTTCAAACGACCACCGAAATTCTTTTCTTTCGAACCCCGTTTAACAGGGGTCAAGAAAGTACCAGCAGAACAAATCCATGATCTTATCTTTATAGAGAGGCTCGTAGAATATTCCACCATTAGGTCGTCAAATATAATCACAATAACCTCAAAAGGTCTAAGAAACGCGTGTTCTCAAAATACCATAGGACCTTGCGGTTACCTGATTGTTCAGAGTAGAAGCGTGACCATTCCAAAACACGCATATTTGAGTGTAAGGAAATACCGACCTTTCAGTCCCACTGTTAATGTAAGCCCAAAAAAGAAACGAAAGCGTAGGTAGCAAATAATATTGCGAAAAAGTTAACAGAAACCAACTTGATATTATAACTCAGAATAGGTTTTTAAGAGTATACTTTTCCATGTTTTGGAAAGCCGACGCTTATCGACGACTGCTCATTTTTGTCGATTTTGAAATTTAAGAAAATCGAGGTTTATCGAAGTTTTTCGATTTAAATCGAATCCTACAAAGCTTAGTTTAACTTTGGAAAAGACGCTCCTTGGAGAAGGATGGCATTCACTCTCCAAGTTCGCAAACAATCTGTGTAGAAGCAAAGAGCAACTTTGAAATGACAATTAATGAGACCGCCTCACCTCCACTTATCTTACTTACGTGACGCCTTTTATATATTTCCCTGAACGTATTTCCATCCTTAAATGCGCATTATATTCATTTTATGCAAATGTCACGCCTGCCTTTTACCAGATTAACTTTTATCGTTTTATTTTAGAGGCATAAGAACTATGGCTTTCTTCTTCGCTATCAATTCGAAAAAATTTTCTTATACTACGTTTTTTAATACTTATAACATATAAATTAGTAAAAAAAAGGTCTTCGAAATGTAGCACTTTCTTTAGCCATAGCAGTAGGGTTAGCATTGCTCCTTTAACCCTAGAGTGCATACGTGAATGTGGTCTACGTAACTGAATTCATGGGGTGCTGTGGCACACCAGTGATTATTTTTCATGTTTTAACTAATTAAAATTGTTTCACTATATTTTTTAATAAACAAGCTTAATTCTCACAAGTAAAATTGCACATAAAATTTCCAACACAATTAGGGAATCCAAACTCGTCCATTTCACCGACAGTTGACACAATCATCCCTTTTGTGTACTGCACAAGCAAAGGTATGACACTTGACAGAGCTTGATTTTCTTTTGCGGTCTTTTGTACGAGAACACAAAGAGCATCTTCCTTGTTTCGGTGTTTTCGCGAGCAGTTCAGCGTGTTCCCATGGAGCCTCTATACCTGCAGCTTTGGCAATTGCAGCTTTCAGCTCGCGCAATAGATTTTTACTTGTGACTCGATGCTCCATATGAGGTCTCGACCATTGATACCCTACTTCCTGAAGAAATTTCCTTCTCACCACTGTCTTTTTTGTTAGCAGTCTGGAATACAACCATGGCATTTAGTCAGCTTGGTCCATACCACAAAAATAATGAAGAGGCCATCTTCTAGTTTTTGTGAAACAGTGTATGTATGAAAGATTTGAAGTTTTCCTGGCGAATGAATATGAGAAATTTTTCTCGAGTTACTGCCCGGGTCATGTCGTCGTTCAGGGCTAACGTTTCGGCGTCTGACTTCGACGCCATCTTCAGGGTTACTGATGATGCCGATGCGTGTGTGTCTGCTGTTTTATAAGGATTTTGCCTCTTGTAGGGCTTTTCCCTCGTCGGTTCTGTCCCTATTCGGGAACCCGAGGGCATCCTTCGCCCGTTATTTTCTCCTCTTCCGCTTGGGAAGGGGGAGATCTGAGTCTCCGCCTGTGGATGACCTAGGTCGTTTATATTTTTCCCAAGAGCTGGCCGTTGCTTTGGACAAATCTCTGACTGCCTCGTTTCTGTGGTTCTCTCATTTGCTATAGAACTGTGCTGACAATTCCTTTAGGTGTGATAATATATGGGTGATGCCGGTTTGCTTGTGAGGATCGCATTTTGTGCCCGGTCTAGGAAGTATTGCCGCTCTAATTGTCCTATTTTCAAAGGATTTTAGTCTCTGCTTGAAGAGTAGTCTGATCATACCGGACCAGATCGGAGCCGCGTATATTAATATGGTTGTACAATTCATTCGTTGAGAAGAATCTTCGTCTTGATGGGTAAGATCCGTGATCTGTATAGTGGCTGCAGTGTCGCTCTGGCTCCTTTGAGGATCGCTCTTCCTACATGGGTTCGGAATGTCAACCTATTATCAATTGTCACCCCTAAATAGGTGGTCTCGTTACTCCATGGAATCCCTACCCCTAGTACTTGGAGGTTTGGCAGAGCAGGGCTTTTTCTGGGCCTCGGTGTGAAGAAGACGGTTTTTTTTGTTGGATTTAGGGCAATACGCCACTTAGCGTACCAGGTTGTTAATTCATCGATGGCTGTTTGTAAGTATATAAGCGCTTGCTTAAGGCATCGGGCTACGCGAGCTGCGTCGACCGCATAGAGAGCGAGCATTACGTTCCAGGTCTTTGTCCTGGGGATATCAGCCATGCAGATGTTAAAAAGAAGGGAGCCTAGTACCGACCCTTGTGGTACCCCAGCTGTAGCTTTCTTTTCGCTACTACTTTCGTGACGCCAAACTGCGTTGAACCTTCTTTGATATAGGTAAGAAGAAATGAGTTTAACCTGCCAGGCCGGAAATTTCATTTTTGTCATTTTGTATATGTCCCTCGTGCCATACTCGGTCAAATGCTTTAGATATGTCAAAGAACGAGCCAAGCGAGCACCTTTTACGGTTAAAAGAGTCGGCAATGAACTCAACAACTCGTTCTAGTTGTTGTACCATGCTTCTGGATTGCCTGAATCCAAACTGCTTGGGGGTAGGATTCCTTCTTCTTCGCAGTGTTTTTGTATGTAAGGAATTATTAATTTTTCAATAATCTTACCAAGGCCGTCGAGAAGAGATATAGGTCGGAATTTCTCCGGCGTAGATGCCCTCTTCCCTTTGAAATGCAGCATATCTTTGCTTTGTTCCAAAGTTGCGGGAAGTGTCCTAGTTTTATAGCGCTTTGTGCTATGACTGTTAGATATTCTCCAGCAGCTTGTGGAATTCTTTTGAGTATTTCCTTTGGTATTCCATCGGGCCCGGGGGATTTCCCCAATGGAAGTCTTTGTATGATTTCGGCAACATTTTTCAACGTAGGTGTTGGAATTATAGCATTCTCCTCTAGTATCGGTGACTCTGATGTTGACGTCGCGTCACGTGATTCGGGTGTCTCTGGGTTTGGTCGGAATATTCCTTCGAGGTATTCCGCCAAGTGGTCTGCTTTATCTTTGGCCTTGTATACTTTTGAGTTTTCAATGACTAACGGTAGGTCTGTGATAGGCGTGGCGCGGAGGGTGCGTGTCATTTTCCAAATAGAGCTATCCTTGAAATTAATGAGTGTAGCTTCTCCTCCCATCTTTTTGCTTTGAGGGTTCTAACCTCGTCCCAGATTTGGTGGTTTAATTGTCTAAGTTCATGTTTGAGGCCTTGGGTCCCGTAGCGGTGGTACTGCTTTCTAATTCTCTTCCTTTGTTTTATGATGAGCTGTAATTTAGGAGGAAGCGTCAGGTAATCCGGTGGTTGTGGAGGTCTTCTGGATATGGAAGGGTTAGCTGCGGTGGCGATTGTTTGTGCGAGAGTGATAGCCATTCTGTCCAATGCTTCTGGACTCTCCGCAAGGTCCGGTCGTTCTGGTAGGGAATCTTCAATTTCCTTCCGGAATAGTCTCCAATTTGCCATTCCGTAGCATAATCTATTTGTGGTCGCTTTGTAATCCCGGTATGGTCATGGCCCGTGCAGGAACCTGGAGTCCTTTTACCTTTGCGAAGTTGATCACCTCTCCATGACCCCCTGGATTGGGTCTAGTGGTTTCTACCGAGGCTATAATTCTGATGCAATTGTTCTTTGCCCAGTCGTCTATAATTTTCCCACGGTTGACCTCTTTTCAGCTGTTACATCTTGGGCTTTTTGCATTAAAGTCTCCCCCCGTAATGATGGGCACTTCTGTGTCAAAGACTGCGTCTATATCGTTCGTGGTGATTTTGGCCCCTGACCTGGCATAGTAGCTCACCAGTGTGATTGAGCCTATCATTGTTTTCACTTTATCGCCTACCGTTTCCATGTTTTCGGTGTCCGGGTCTTGGACAGGGTCTGTATGAAGGTCGTTGTTTGTGAGAATGTCTACTTCTACAGCTAATGCTCCACCAGGGGGAATTGGCCTGTCCCTCCTGATTACTTGATAGCCTGGAACGTTCCATTTAGTGCCGGATTTGAGATATGTCTCAGAAAGGAGGCAGACGTTTGCCTTGTGTCGACGGAGGAACTCCAGTAGTTCCGGACTCTTATTTCGGATGCCTCCTTGGGCGTTCCAGAGGGCGATAATTAAGTTCTTCTTGCTTCTGTCAGCCATGGAGAGTGACCGTTTGAATAGTATCGGATAATTTGGTTAACAGTGACGTCATGAGCATCATCTGTTGCTGGAGGGTTGCCATTACCGTTTTCAGGATACTCTCCAGGTCTTTCGGAAGATTATCTGTTTTAGTTTCTGGTTCCTTTTCATTTCTTCCACGCGGTGCCGAGATGTTGCTTTCTGAGTGAGGCTCCTCTTTTATTTTTCCTCTTGGTTTCTCCGCCTCTTTTCCCATACGTTCTCCTTATGGGGATGTGTGGGTCTCATTCTCGTTTTGGGTTTATCGGCTTGTTGTCTCCTCCCCTCTAGTTGAGAGGCTGCCTCTTCATTTGTCGGGAAGCATTTTGCAAAAGCGACGTGGCTTCCGCCGCAATTGCAACAGGTAGCTTTCTGCTCCTTCGGCTTTTGGCAATCTTGCCCTTCATGGTCCCCCGCACATTTGTAGCACCTTGGCGCCGCTGTACAGTTTCCGGACCCGTGTTCGTACCGATTGCATCTATAACACATTTGAGGTCTATTGAGTTTGTATAGTCTAATGTATGCCCTGTAGTTGCATATATTCCGGATTTCCCCAATTCTCTTGGTTTGGAATCCAGACCCCATCTGCACAAAGATTGAGTATATATCCCTGCGATTGGGGAGAGTTTTGACCCCCAACACAGGGATACCTTTTTCATTTAGGTCTTCTTTTATGAATTCCATATCGGTTCCTGCCTCCAGGCCGTGTATGAGGTATCGTTGAACCATGGTTTCCTTGGTTGCCCATGTGCTGGTTTGGGCTCCAACGGTTTTTAGGTAGGCTAGTATTTTCGAGTAGTCTTCCTCGTTTTTGAGTTGTAGACAGGAGCCTTCTTTGGTCTTAGTAATAGTGAAGTTACTGTCTTTAGCATGTTCACTCATTGCCTTAATAAATGCTGTTTGGTCTTTTATGTCGTATATAATAATTTGTGGCGGTCTCTTAGAGGTAGTATTTTGTGGTCTGTCTTTAGTTGCTTGATCGTTTGTGGTTGCCTCGACCTGTGTCGGGCAGTTGTTTGCGTCTGCCATTTCACTCAAGGGCGCATAACGGTTTTGTAGCTTGGCGGTCGTTTCAGACGTCGGCGTTGTTTTACGCCTTCTTTTCCTTCTGCTTTCCTCTACAGTATAAAAGATGCCGTGCTCCATAATGAAGTCCGAGTGCTCCCTGATGGATTGTTTGTCTTTTTGGTTCTGTGGATGACCTTCGTCGATTTGCATTTCTTGGCTCGTTCAGGGGCCGTTGTCAATAGTTTCCTGTCGGTCTCGCATGATCGGGGTCTGGGAGTCACTACTTCGATCGATCTGATCTGGGTCGTTGTTAAAAACTGGTCCAAAAAGGACTTGTTTTATATTATTTGGGAGCGTGGCGTCCTTATTCAACCCAGTGGGAATCGTCTTCTGCGCCTTTTTTACCGGCGGGGATCTACTTAGCGGCATGTTTGGTCGTTGCAGCGAGGCTAGGTTCTAAGGGGGGGACCCCCCTAACCTACCTACTACCACCTGTCACGAATAGACGATAAATCGAGCGGGTGAGAAGGTGGAACAAGTTAGCCACCCCCTGCGAGAAGAGGATGAGAGTTTTCGCACACCAGCCAGAGACAACGGGACGAGTAAGGGGAATATGTCGACGTTAGGCTGCTGACCATCGACTCCGAAAAGTAACACTCAGCTCTCAAAAAGGCACGGCCGTTATGATTCGAGTGTATCGATCAATGTTTTTCAATCAATGTTGGATTGGCCACTCACCTCCACAAATGAGCTTGCAGCAACGGGCGAGAAGACAGTATACAAACCCGGACTAAACGCACATCGGCATCATCAGTAACCCTGAAGATGGCGTCGAAGTCAGACGCCGAAACGTTGGTCCTGAACGACGACATGACCCGGGCAGTAAAACGAGAAAAAAAATTCTCATACAGTGTATGTATGGACCAACTGTTCGAACGTATCAACTCCCCCAATTCTTTCGTAATAGAAATGAATCACTTCAGGTTTATTTGTCACCTCATTGATGGCTTTCTCACGGTGCATAGTCGACAGCGTGAGTACGCTCTTTCGCATCTAAGGGTAGTTACGTCCCTCACTTTGGCTCTTAGGATTCCTAGCTGGGGCTCGCAAGGGTGATCCGCAGACTTTCTTTCAATGGCTGTCACAACTCATTTTACTTCTACATCTGCTGAATTAGCTGCACGTGTATGTCTACTTGTGCCATCATTGATAACTCTAATATCTTCAATATTATTATCTGTTGGACATCAAGATAAACAAGAGCTTCTTTCTTAGCATCGACAGTAATTTTAATCTCCGTTCCTACTTCTTGATTTAAAGTGATACATGAATCCACTATGTTTCAAGATTTCCATTCTTTTTTGAGATGATAATGTTAACAATGATCACATTACGAATAGGATATTTTATTTTGGGAAAAATGCTTACATTGATTGCTTATCAAATGTGCCCAATGTGGCTCTGTATAAGACTGGTTGTACAGTAATAACTATTATACGGAATATCTATTATGTATTAAAAGGATATTTTTAAGTAGATATATCATTATAAATAACTGCATATAGTACATTGAATATATACAGGATATATATATATATATATATATATATATATATATATATATATATATATTTATTTATTTATTTATAGGATATATCATATAAAACCTAAGGTACTTTTAGAAGTGCTTCAGAGCTGAAATTTGCCATAAAGATAGGTCATTGGAAACAAACTCTGGGACAAATCCGAAATTTCAGAAGACATCATATGTAAAGGGCGTTTTAAACCTCAAAATCCAATTTTAAACAACCATAATAAAAGTACTAAAAACGGTGCAGGGGTATATAAAATTGGTTTTTTAAATTTATTAAAATTGAGATACAAAGTCGAAACATACATCGTACTCTGGATGAAAGAATTAGGTTTATTTTCCTAAATAACAAAATTGAAATCCATGCTGAATTTGAGAACAAATTTGATTTTAATCATAAAATTATGAAATGTTTTCGGTTTTCAACAATAAAAAATATAAACTACCATAGCAACGAGTCCAATGCCTTTCAATCGGAATTGATTTTCCATACGTCAGGAGCATAGATTTAATGCTTTTAATGGGAATAAATGTACTATATTAAATAATATGGTTAATGTCAACTAACTAGGTAAACATATGTTGGTGTTAATCCTAGCACATAAAACATGCCATTTATTTCTATATTATTACTATTTTTAGCGTGATACAGATTAATTATTAATAGCTTGCTTTGGAGATCGCGTTGGTTTATTTACGAGTTTAGATCTTGATGTATGGTGATTATTTTAAGCGCTTGCAGTATGCAAGCACCGACAACTCGTATATGAAGATAATTGACACTTTAATGCATTGGACATAATGCATTGGGCATTTTTGTTGTGGATCATTTAGTTGAGGACGTTCTTGTATATTGAACATTTTTCAGTAGACGACATGACCTACCGATTTTATAGTTATTGCATTGGAAATTCCGCTCCCTGGAGAAGGACGGCAACCAGGAATTTCCTCCCCAAGACCACCAACAATCTGATTAGAAGTAAAGAGCATGTCAATTACCGATAATGACATCGATGACCAAATAAATCTTAATCATATGTATCGTATTGAGAGGGCGTCTCCAACATTAATCGAGAAGCTCCGGATTCATAGGGCAATTATCGTATTTACTGGTATATTTTTCGCACTGTTTTCTCAGAATGTTACCGATTAAATTTTCAGGTGCGACAATTATTCCAGACCTCTAAACGACGGTTATTCTTACTACCATTATCCCGCCTAACCACAACACAGTTAAGCATTTTCTCGGGAATAATATTTTGGATACGGATACATAATATCAATTGCATTGCATACACTTCGTATATTTATTAGATTTGTAATATTTTAATTATTGTCTATATCAAATATTATAAGGTGAATATCCCTCTTTAGAAGATGAATGAGAATGTTACTTTCTCATTAAACTGGTGTGTTAAAGGCACTTGTTGGCAAGCATTAGCTACAGTCCCGAGTAGCGCTTTGGACCTCTCCCAATCTCCAAAATTAAAAAGAATAAATATGGACGTCAATCAGTTTAATAGCCCAAATTTAAGATAAATTTTTGGAATCTCGTGTTGCAGAACTGTTTTATAATTTCTAATTTTCGTTACTATCTTTTAAAGGAAAACGTGTATATTCGATGATATTTTATGCACATGGAAAGATACTAACACGTAATTGTATTAATTATGAAATTGCCTGAGATCCCTTCACCGCTCTTTAAGATTTACATAAAAATCGAAATCTAATCACAAATCTATTTTACTATCACTGCAATCTAGGCCATTATATATTTTCAACCATAATGTAAACCTTTATCTCCATCTAAATACTTCTTGCACTGTCTATATAATATACGCATCGTTCAATCTTTATCAATGAAATTAACTTGCAGCTTTACACTTTACAGCTTATAAGTTACTAAAAATGCAGACCTCTCTTGAGAAATTCATTAAAGTGCGCCTTACAATCCAAATTTCTCCCATTAATATAAGTTACTCAGCAAAATTTCTTTGGATTTTGTAATATTTAAAATAGAAAACCATGGCAATTATAAATTTTTCTCTTTTCTCATAAATAAACTCAAACACGTCTGTGTAAACTCACTTTTATTGTTACGTAATCTCTGTCAAATTCTGTCTCTGTCTCTTCGTCAAATTAAAACTTATTTTATTTCGTGGTGCAGATTTAGTACCTCCACATCTACGTCTACTGCCCTATTGTTCGGTTGAATTTCTGGATAATCAGCCTCTTGAACTATTACATCAATAACACGTTCTATACCAGAAAAATGCAGAAAAAGGAAAAAAGCTAATGCCGGCATTAACCTAATATTTACAATTAACACCAAGGAGGTCTACTTCTTAATGCACCTTCCGAAACACGCAGCACTAACTAGCGCAGTCTCCTCAAACGAAAATGGTCAGGAACTGGACAATCCCTAGATGAGAAATCAGACCTTAACCAGATATGAACCCGGGACCACTATGTAAAATGGCAACAAAATTTTACTGCTTGTGTTGTTTTTTATAAGACACTATAATCCCAATTATCAAGTTTTCCATCGTGAAACACTCATAGTGATTTTGAAATATGTCATGAAACCGTAACGTTTCTGACTTAAAGATATAAAGTCATTGATTTTTTCTCGGTTTTGAATAAAATATTATGTTAAAGAAGAATTAAAACCTCAATACGTTATATAAAGCGTATTATTCACTATTTTTTTCGACAATAATATGAATATGTTTTTAAGCATGACTTACAGTAATAAATTGCTACTCCAGCGAATAAATACAAAGTATGATAATATAAAAATGTTATAATTGATGAATCAAACGAATAGAATAATATCATATTACCTTTTTAAAACATATACAACCTTTAATACAGTCAAGGAACAGTCGTATAAATATAACTATCGCGAGGTTTAGATTGATAAAATACTCCTACGGCGAACAAAAGTATAAAAACAAAAAATTAGAAAATATCGAATAGCTGCACAACATGATGAAATTTGATATAAAACCTGTTCATATCCTTTCAGACCTTTATCCCTAGCCATTTTAGCTTATTGTTAGTTATATCTATCTTGAAGATCCTTGGATTCATATTGATACACTCTTATCCATATTGAATCAAGTACTACAGGACACCACGAACAAATCGTTAGCCTCAATCATATTTCGTATCATCCAACATCACTTCTGCGTTACATTACAGGGAGTAAAATGCACTAAAGTTTTATGCTAACTTAAATAGAGAGAGTTTTCAGCGAAAAACTATGGCAGCGTTATCCTCCTGGGTAATACCCACATAGTAACGCAAACCAAACTCATGTGGAATATAATTAGACATAACATCTATTTTCTAATCATACCTAATATTATATTTTCCTCCTGAAATATACAAGATCAAATTCGTAACAATAATTTCACCCTACTCGTTATGATAATCAATTAATTATACGCAGGGTTATTGATAGATCAACAAATTAAAAATAGAAATGAAAATTGTACGCCTACAGATGTAAAATAAATGACATACATACATATAGCCAGTCAAAAATATCATATAAAGCATAATGGGAATACATTTGAGAGACAAATCTTCAGTGATTGGCAGAAAGGAACACATTTAAATCGTTTCATTCGTTTCAAATTTTTATAATTGATCTTTTAAAATTGCATTCAGAAATGATTCGAGAATTTATCGATAAAATAATTATTGGTTCTCTGCTTACACTTGATTTCAAACGTTGCAAAATTAAAAATTAAGTATAGGGATCAAGAAAAATATATCTGGTATTTCACGTACACATTTATGAGGGAGCAAGACTCATATTCATTTTTATTTAAATTCAAATGATGAAGTCAAAAGTTTGACCGCATTCATTTACGTTTGAAACGTAAAACGTAAAATTTTTACCAGATTAACTTGTATCGTTTTATTTAAGAGGCCTAAGAACTATCGTTTCCTCGTTTCGAATTCGAAGTAACTTTCTTTTACAAGGTTTTTAATACATTAAACAAAAGAAAGGGTCACCTTTGAATTCAAAGAATTTCACATTTACGTTTTTATACTAACTGCCACGAGCCCCAAGGTTGCTCGCAGGATATAATGTAGAAATCTGTGTAGAAATTTAAAAAATTATTATTAATATTTAGGGTTCGGGTACCACTTTCTCTCAATAATTTCGTATTCTTAATTCCGAACGAAATGTAACATTTAAATTTTTACACGGTTTTATTCACGCGACCAGTTTGAACGTGATACGACATTATCGAATGTCACGCGTGGAAGAATATTTAAAAAGCATACAATATCCACCTCACATGGTCCTCCCTCCTTTTTTTCCCTCCCTTTCTGGATCGTATTGTATGTTATTTCATATTTTTTATATGTAAGACGTGAGTCTGAAAACAATTAATATGGTTATCTACACGAATGAAATGTGTGCAATACACACTTGCGGTAGTCTCTAAGGGGCGGAAGTTTATTGGGGGCGACAATGAGAGTCTACTTTCATATTTGCTCCGTTGTCATACCCTTGTCCTCTGCAATGTTTCAAAGAATTTCCCAAATCACCTAGTTCCTTTAGTACAGTCCTTTACCTGAAATGTCTACAAATTCGAGAGAACTTTCGTGTTCAATTATTTCTACATTTCTATCTGAAGAGGAGTGAGCGTTGTGCTATTTTTTCAAATTCCAAAATACGACACTAGTTGTAGGCAAGGGCAGATTCTTCGAAAAACAGTTCCCCGAAAGTCAGTTCTTTGCGCCTTTGCGCGGTAATGTATGCTCTCTCCATCTGGACGTTGTGGAGGACCCAGAAGAGTTTTGTTTCAAGTGGAGAATGTATCAGCCCTTCACTTACTCTATACGGGATGTCTTCTGGTCACCATTTGAAAAGGATTCAGGAAGGGCATTTTCGGGATAATCCGAATTATTGCTACAGCTTTTTAGCCATTCATGTACAATGCAATAATTTCTCAGAATTTTTAGTATTTTAAACTCGCTAAATAAATCCAAATCGTAAATTTTACCGCAATAGTTTTCTAGCCATCTACGTAATTTCCTGCTAATTGAGCGAAGAGCCCAACAGATTCATTAGGTAAAAAATAACTGGAAGCACTTTGCCTTACCATGTCCCTCATACGGCCGGATCCAATGAACGAAACTTAGCGTTGGTAAAAAAGTCCGTGAGGAATCAAAGAGAAACTGAATTAGAGAGGGCCAAGGCGTCACCCTTTGAGACAAGAAAAGTTTACCCTCTGGACGTCCTCGGTGCATTTTATGAGGGTTTGAGACCGCACGTGGCGGAGAAAAGGAAAGGAGTGAGGCAAAGAATGGTCAAGCAAAAGTCGTTAATGAATTTGTCATATAAAAATTTCCAAAATCCCCTTGGGTAAGGCGCGGAGCCCTGGGCGACTGCCAACCCATCACACCTTTAAGACTAGCCTGATCTCTTATGCAGAGTACTGCCCCTTTCTGCATTTCCACTTTAATTTCTCTTAAAATAAGGATCACTTTTCTCTGTGCTTTCGTCGGAGAAGATTTGAACGAGATCCCTTTTATGTGTGCTTTTGGTTGAAGGTGGATGTTTTCAGCAGTGTCCTTTGAGTTAGTGCCTTCTTGCGTCTAGAAATTCATCGACAGTGATAGTGATTCGTGTGAAATGTGCTCTATTTCCTATTTTGTGCAGAAATTTAATTATGGCGGCATCAATGCAAGAGGTAAGTACCCATAGTAGAAATAATATTTAGGAAACTCCGAGAATTTTAACTTTATGTTTATTTTCGTCATTCGTTTTGAAAGGAAAGCAAAATTTTTCCATACTCCTTAAGAAAATTTCTTTGTTAATCATAAATTCACTATTCGAAGGAACATTCTAATTTAAATGCGAGAATCGCATCTAAAAAGTAGTTTAAGGACATTCTCTTTTCTACTGTTGTTGAAAGGAAATGGTATTTATCCCATAATTTCATGCCCTCAGATCAATTATAGGTATAAATTTTCCATTGGAAAGACAACTTTCATTTAATTAATATATATTATTTAAGTATTATTTCATTTTTCAATTTGTTGTAGATGTCTTTAATTTTGTAAGATTTAAATTTAATTTTGGGTATTATTAACAATTAACCCTTGTATTAGATGTCTGCTGTTAAAAGAAAACAATTAACTGGAACTGAGTACATGAAAAAGAGGATAGCAAGGCTTAAGGACATACAGAGCAATTCATCTTTAATCAAAAACTTTTTCAAACTAAAGCCAACTCCTCGTCATCTTTATGTGCAGTTTTAGAGAAAAACGTAGAGTATGAAATGGTTGAGACAAATTATAATCACATTCGGCACCAAATAACTGAAGAAAATACTAATGATAGTCATGTTTACGCTGAAGATTAAATTCATCATAATGTTGATACAGAAGGTTTTCTTGGTAATATTTCAGAAGATCCAGGTTTGTGGCCGGAATGCATACAAGAAAAATACCGGCAAGCACTAATTGAAAATGGTCCTGTACAAGTTTAAATTTCTTATTTTTCGAATGATACGAATGGCAAATGCTTATTATTATAGAATTTTAGACAATGGTGAAAAGGTAGCAAGAAATTGGCTAATTTATTCTATGTATAGAAAAGTAATTTATTGTCTTTGTTGTAAAATATTTGGAGTCAATTCCAATTTATCTAACTTCATTGGCTGTAATTACTGGCAATATCTATCACAAATATTACGTAGATATGAAAAAATAGTCAACATATGAAATCATACAGGGATTGGATTCAGCTTTCCAGAGATTTAAAAAATCATACCAGTATTGACCATGAAAAAAAACGTATTCTTGATCACGAAAAGAAGCGGTGGCACGCAGTTATCCGAAGGATGGTTGCGTCATAAAAATTTTATCTAGACAGAATCTTGCTTTACAGGGAAATTCCAGTAAATTATATGAATCGAACAATGGTAACCTTTTAAAACTGGTTGAAATGATAAGTGAATTTGATGCTGTTATTGCAGAACATATCAGTCGAATACAAAAAAGTAAAGAAGTTATGCCACATTACCTTGGCAATAAAATTCGGAACGAAATCATTTTAATTATCTCAACAATACTAAGAGAGAGAATAATTCATTTATTCAAACATTCAAAATATTACTCAATAATATTAGATTGTACTCCAGGCAGGAGTCATGCAAAAAAATAAGTATAATATTTCGCTTTGTCCTGTTGAATGTGGAAATAAAAAAAGTTGAAATTAGAGAGAGCACTTCTTGGCATTCTGCCATATTTTTTATACAGCAGGTTGTGGTTTAATTGATTTTTTGATAAATTTTTTAAATGAAATGAATCTAGACATACAGGACATGAGGGGGCAAGGTTACAATAATGGGGCTTATATGAAAGGGAAAAATAACGGCTTGCAAAAAAAATATTAGATGTTAATCCCAGAGCTTTCTTTGTTCCATTTCAGCTCATACTTTAAACCTTGTTGTGAATGATGCTGCTATAGTCACAAATTAATCAATTAATTTCTTTGGTACGATTCAAGATTTGTATAACTTTTTCTCTTCTACAACGCACCGATCGCAGGTTATGAAAAATCATGTAAATTAGACGTTGAAACCGCTGTTTGACACTAGATGGGAAATTAGGATTGAAGCTATTAAACCTTTAAGATTAAACGATGCCTTATTTGAACTTTCTCCAGATCAAAATCGTAACCCAAAGACAAAATACATGGCACAATCACTTGCCTTGAATATTCAATCATACAAATGTATTTGTTCCATAGTTATTTGGTAAAACATTTTATCAAGAGTTAACGTAGTGAGTAAAGCCATGCAACAGCTAAGTTCAAATATTCTCCAATGCATTGATATGTTAAAATATCTACTTCAATATTTAATTAATTTCAGATCCGATGAAGGCTTTGAAGATTAAAAGCAATATTTTATAAGACATTTCTTTTTAGAAATTTTAGATACCGCAATTGCATCTGTTAGAGAAAGATTTGCCCAGCTGGAAGATAATTACAAAACTTTCAACTTTATATATGATATCCAAAATTTTAATAAATTATACAAATAAAATAAAATAATATTATGCATAGACTTAGAGATCAAACTGAGTGATACAACGAGGAATGAATTTGATATATGGATTTGTTGAATAAATTGGAAATATTGCAAACATTTTTGGCCCCCTTATCTAAATTCAGTATTTCCCAACATCTCAGTGTCACTACGAATATTGCTGGCCCTTCCTGTGACCGTTGCATCTGCACGCCGACGTCGTGATAGGCACAGAAAGTAGGTTAACGGATGAGATTCAGAGTCAGGAGATATCTCCTAGAGACTATCGTGTCTATAGAAAAGGTCGAGCTAATAGATCGGGCGGGTGGGTTTTCATAGCGGTTAGCGAAAAGTAGGATAACTGTGAGATTCCGATAAGTGACGAGGATATCGAGAGTCTTTGGTGCCGCATAGGTAAAGATGGCTCCAAAAAAGTGTTCTTATGCTCGTTTTACAGGCCACCTAACGCTGGTGTAGATTGTATTTTAAATTTAAATTTTAAACCTGTTTAACGGTCATTTTTAAAGGCATTTACAGCCGTCCGCGACAATTGCGTACATTATGCACCCGCTATAAGGAGGGACCTGATGGACGATATAGTATTTTCTGAGATAGGAATAGCAAAGCAATTAATTTCCATCAGACATTACAAAGCCACTGGCCCCGAAGAAATTCCTGCTTCCGTTTTAAAAGAATTAGATGAAGAAATAGCAGCTTTTCTTCGGATAATCTTCGAGAAATCCATTTCTCGCGCAGAGTTCCCTAACGACTGTAGGTTAGCGCACGTTACCCCAATTCATAAGGGCGGCGACAAAGAGAACACAGAAAATTACAGGCTTAACTTCGATATCGTGTAAGATAATAATAATCTTAATTTATCCCAGGACATGAAATAAAAGTATAGAAGAGGTCAATACAGGAACTGCTAATAAAAGGAAAGGACAGGTGTCCCCATTAATGGGACAAGAACACTCTTGTGTTTCTTTGGTAAATAGCTCACCATTGTCATATCACCATAAAATCCAAACACACTGGAGTATATAGCATCACTCCGACTGGGTTTCATGATAGGAAGAATATCCCTTTTGTTTTGTCTTATTTTTCTTACAATCGTAAGGCGATTTGAAAGAAGGTCTTCAGCTAAACGAATGCTGGTGAAAAAGTTATCAAAAGTAATATTTCGCTCCGAGTTTTCCACTGAATTCACCAAATTAAAAACAACATTTTTTGCCGAATCAGTTGCGACTGGTTCACTTGGTTTTCATCCCGTGTATATGAGACCGTAAACAGCATACCTTCTTCGCGTCATACAGCCAAAAAAATATAATTCCGTATATGCTAGGTTTTTGTGGCATGTATTGGATAAAGCGGCAGCGGCCGAGGATTGGCATAAGCTGCTCATCAACAGTTAGTGATTTACTAGGAACGTAACACTTCCGACACTTATCTAAAATCAGTTTCCAAATAAAGCTAATTAGAGCCAGGTTGTCTGTTTGTTCGCGAGCATCCCTTGTACGCTTGTCGTCAAAACAAATTGTTGGTCTTATCAGTTCTAAACGGTTTGTTGACAAGCATGTGGGTCTGTATCAGTCCAGGAAAAAATGTCTCTGATGGAAACATCCCAATTGAGTTCCACTCCAGCTAAAATAAGCAATCCAAAGAAGCAATAATTTCAACTGATGTTACGTCTTTCCCAGTGCAGCCTTTTTCATTTGCAATACGGCTTCTTTCTTTATTTGTGCACATCAAAATTTCGTCTATAATATTTTTGGTAACAAGCATTTCAAAGCACTTTTTTGATCGCTTGTTGCTACATTGTGGGCAGGCGCTTCAGCGAATCTGATTATATTTTGGCTCGGTGTCTGTGAAGTTGCAGATAAATCATTTTTCCATTCCAATCCCACTTTAGCTACTTGATCACTCGATGATAGTGAAATTATAACAAGTTTCGATGGCCTGCTTGCTGTGGTGGGGGATTCAATGGGCAATTGTTGTCATCTGGCCGATAGTTTTTCCGAAAATCGCGATTAAATATTGCAATTTCTCATCAACTGGTATACCCATAAATAATTTAATGCACGCCATCTTCATCAAATAGTTGTTGCCGGTAAGCGTATAGTGGTTGAGTCCGAGACATAATGGCACGAGTTCAATTCCCTCGTATGTTATGTTTTTTATTTCGCCTCCTTTTACAAATCCTTTTTTGCATTAAAATTAAATTGGGCAGCCTCGTTGATATTTTTTTTTCGATGTCGTTTGGTGATGATTCTGATTTTTTCTCAAATAATTCAACGTACGATTGTCTCCACAAAGTTTACATTATGAAATCGCATATTCTTCATTGATCTCGGCACACGCTACATCCTATATTGATGCTTTTGACATGGGAAGGATCACTGAAATTATTTTTGCGAAGACTTTATCCGAATACTTACAATACAGGCGGAGGTATATCAGGCAAAGGATCGTTGAAAGTATAAAAAACGTGAACTGGTGAGAAGTCCGTTAAAAGTACAGTAATATAAATAAATAAAAATATTGCTTTTATGAATCACTGAAAATTTGGTTTATTGATTAAAAGCATTAATAATCTACAACCGCCAATCATCACTGGGCCCAATGAGGGGGAGAGTTAGAAGGGAAACTTAAATTTTCTTATGAATCGACAGGTACTTTTGTTTTATATTAGCGAATTTCTTCGCAGTTTCCTGGATGATAATATAAGTATCCCCATTAGGCGGGTATTATAATTATTGCTGTTAAATTGAATCTTTTAAAGTATTACGGAACCGATGGTTGCACTTGTTGATGAGAATTAAATTTATTCAATGAAACCTTAACGAAATTTTGCAATGGCATCAATTCTCTAACTCGTTTTCCTTTGGCTTGTTATAACTTATATATTGCTTGGTAGCTCTTGAAAGTGTAGTAAAATCACGTTACAAAGTTGATCGTGGAAACGTCTTATAATTTGTTTGTGAATTAATTAATCAACTTATCAACCTATTAATTAATCACTTTGCAACTACAATGAATCAGCCGCGTTTACACATTGTTTATATAATAAACTTTTCCTTCACTTTTGATGATTCATTCACGTAGTGCAATTAAAGTGAGACGCGTAAACCTGAAATTAGGGAATTTCTGCTCGACGGATAAGTTTCTTGGACGCTTGCTCGAGTTTCTGTGAGTGATTGTTTTCTTTGTGAGGCTTCTTTTAACACACAAATCTACTGGCAATTTGTTTGCGGTCTGTGGACCTCCGTTTGTTTTGTGTGGCTTTTACAGAGTTATTTTTCAACAAAGAAGCGAAAGTCGAAGAATATTTATTTTGAGTCTACGATTCTAGTAAGTATTTTCATTGATTTTTTGTTATTCTTCTAAATATCTTGTACATCGGTCAACCTTTTACAGTTCGTTGAAAAATTAATTTTTCTGTACAATTCCAGACTTTGAAATTATAGGATGGAATCTTTGCCAGATCCGTCTTCGGCAAGATGCATCCCACCGATCGACGATAAAAACCTCGTTTATTCGCTAATGCGCTTAACTTTTGCGCCAACCTTCTTCGCGAAAGTGGTTTAATTTCTGATCACAATAGTCAGGAGATTTCTGATCGTGCTATCGCCATCTGTCGTGAGATGTACGATTGTATTGTGGGAATGATGGACAACATGGTCCTCATCGATGACGATTACCTGCTTGGCGAAGATGACCCTGAAGTGGATGAAGATTCCTTGCAACAATCTACTGAGGAAAAGCCTGTTCTAATCCAACTTCTAGTGACGGTCCATACGCGCCTTCCCCGAAGAAAATTAGCATTCCTCTGGAAACTAAAATTAGTGTTGTTACTGCTGCGAAACTGCATCCATATTGGTCTCTAAAACCCCTTAGGGCACAAGTGTCTCGACGTATTACGAGAAAGGACAGAATCAAAATATGGGAGAGAGATATCTAGAGGAGGTTTTAGTGATAAACAGCATGCCATCAACAGCTAGGTTTATGATAGGTTTTGTGAAGCCCGAGTGAATGTATACCACGTTACAACGAGAATTCTGCGACAGTGGGGGATGGCAGCTGCTCTTCAACATATTTCCGGCGGATTTAAATTTGAGGTGTCACAATCCTGGGAGAAACTATTTCAAAGAAGGCACAAGATCCGCCAAATACAGGTCACGGTATAAGTTAGTCGCAGAGAAAAAATATGCTCTGAAGAGACAATGAAGGCTGCCGTACTTTTTCAAGAGCAAGTCCAAAAGCTGTATCCTCTGTATGGCCCTAATTTGGTAATCAGTATCGACCAAACTGGTTGCAAGCATCGTACCCAGATCAAGCGCACTACGATATACCCATCAGGGTGAAAAAGCAACCGAAATTTGTCAGTTAACTGAACAAAATGACGTTGTATACGGCCCAATACAGTATCACACTTTCGGGAAAGATTTTGTCGAAAGTTTTTATTTGCCTGCAAGAACCTATGAGGAAATTTGGACCTAAAGTGCAGCATGGCGTTAGTGACGCTATCGGCCGCTATAACAATGTGTTCGTGACTTGCACGAATTCGGGAAAGTTTCATACTACCAACTATGAAATGTATTTGGACGAGGTATTGAAGCCGTATGTAAAAAAAGTTCTTGCTTCTTATAGATTCGATATGTCAACCTCTTGATGCATACTTTTATCGTCAGGTTAAAATTTTCATTTCATGTCTGCAAAAGGCTGGACAGTTTCTCCGGCAAAAGAGAGAAATCACCAGCCGTGTGGATGTAATTAAAAAGTTATCAAGATATAAAGAGGGCAGAGGATAGTAGAAGTATATGGAGAACCAGGTTTAACCATGAATAATCACGGACCTCTGTACGGACAGACTATACATGATGACATATATATATATATATATATATATATATATATATATATATATATATATATATATATATATATATATATATAATTTACGGCGACCATTTCTCCCAATTATACGTGACCGATAACTGATTTTCCAAGAATTAGTGTAATTAGGCGACGTTTTGATGTTGTGAATGTAAATGGAAAACTGGTCTCCTATCACTCCTACAATGCACTTTTCTGCTTCCAGTAAGCATAGAATTGTACCCACGAAGATTAAAAAACCAATTTCTTCGAGCTTTTCTGTGTTATTCATTTTAAAAATTTACCCGGGCGTTGGTTTGGAAATGTACGGTGACTGTTAAACATCATTTCTTTGCCTATCTCAAGTGTGTTAATTCTTTGTGTTGGATGTAATTTTTATTTTTATGAAAATGCCCTTATGACGTGCTTCAGAATACAAGTAAAAAATACTCTAATCCGTAAAAATAAAGGTTGTCTTGTTATAAGAATATGTACAGAACTATGTCTGTTTACCAACACTCCTCTTCTTATTTTGCTGAGGTGATCCAAATCGAACTCGTGGCGAACGTGGTCATGTTACTCACGTCTTTGAGTACTGTGACCATCATGGGAGCATTGCGATCGGCATTGGCGCGCGATCTAATGTAGGTGCGTCAACTAACTCACAATTGTGCTGCCTGAATAACATATTATGGTTGCGTAAGAAAGCACATATTAATGGCAGTCAGCAATGAGTATTACTGCAGTTCAATCGCAATTACTTTTAAAATTTCTCTTGAACGTTTTTCTCGTATATATTTTATTTTTTCCGCATCCCGTGAAAAAGGTATAAACGAGTTTCCACTGTATATATATATATATATATATATATATATATATATATATATATATATATATATATATATATATATATATTGTGTGCGTGTTATTTTATGTCTGTCTCTTTGACGCCCCCAGAAGCCTGCCAACTTGGTCCTCAAATTGGTAAGTGTCCACTGGGCTTCCTTCAACACCTTGTTGCCACCCTCATCACTACCTTTCCTTCTCCTTAAGTTAATATATATATATATATATATATATATATATATATATATATATATATACCCGTTGGAGCAGTAGAAAGCTCTGAAACTCCCTAGTTTGTTGCTGTGATTGGCGACGAGGAAGATAGATATATATGAACATCAAGATGAGGGAAATTTGTCAAGTAAAATTCAGCTGCCATACCTAACTATGATCCTGAAACACAAAAGTAGTTTACGGACATATGTAACGATTGACTTTTTAAAATAAAATTTCTTTTTTTAACTCGGACGTTAAGACTAGTTGTATTAATTTTTCATGTGGGGGAAGAGAGAAAGATGGGCAAAACTGGACTGAGTCCGTAAGATATCATAAATTCTGTGCCGGATTCAGCAAGGCGTAATCGTGCCAGATTTTCCTTCGGTAACCTTCGACACTTGATCCGCACGAGGCTTCTTCGATGCATACGTACTTCGAGCTGCTATTGTAATCGACAGACTAAATCGAACTTATGTTTTAACACTAATTCTAATCACGAATTGTGTGGAAAATATGCATATTGTACGTGACATGTATTGTAAAAATGTTTTAAAACACTAGTTGACGTTTTAGTACTGTGGCTACCTTAGACATTATAAAATATTATTTTGGCTAAGTGAATCCAAGCAGTCATCGTGCAGAGACCTCCAGTTCTTTTTGTATTTTTCGTTTTTCTAGATCATGGTTTCCCAAACTGTGTTCCGCGGAACTCATGGGTTCCGCGAAAGCATCACGAGTTTTCATTAAATAATAAGAATGAGAGTCCAAGGGTTCCGTGACATCAGCAAGTTTGACAAACCCTGTTCTACGTAATCAGCCTCTTAGGATTTTATCCCTATAACTTACACAGAAGTGAGAAGGGAAACGCGCTGCCGGCAATACCCTCTCTTTACGAAGAACACCAAGGAGGTCAACTGCTTAATGTCCCATCCGAAGGGCGGTATACCGTCAACTCGTCACGATCAACTCATCGCCCGTCAACTCGTCGAATGACAAACTCATCGCGAGTCAAATCGTCGTAAGACAATCTCATCGCGCGTCAATTCGTCCCATGGCAAACTCTGCGCGCGTCAATTCGTAGCGAGACAAATTTGTAGGTGAGACACATGACCAAATTTTTTCCAATAATTATGCTATTAGCATAATGAATTGCTATTCTCTTTGCAAACTACATCAGATTCGTGTATAGTAGTGGGTGTCTCCTATCCAACCAAAAGTTTTCTCTTAATTTCCAAAGAAAATTACTCAAGGCGAGAAACCATAGTTTCTGTATGGCATATGTATTTATTTAACACTAGAAGGGCCGCAGCAGTCATTTTGACCCTTAGTAATTTTAAAAGGAGTGCCATGCTCGTAGTTATTGAAGCACGAAGTTACAGCTTTGAGACTTAATTATTTAGAGATTTAGACTTCCACACGAAAAATTGGGCTTGTACCTGCAACAGGAACGCCTGTACAGAGGGCCATACCTGGAAGGGCTATTAGCGGTCATTTTGAGCGCAGTCAGTGTTTCGCATAAACCGTGTGCAGGCGATCTCCGCACTTATGACCTAATAAGATAAATTTGCATTGGACTTTGCTTTGTGGAACAAATTCATTGAAAATTGTACTATGTGCTACAAACCTGGACAAAACGTCTCGGGTGATGAGGATATTTTCACCAACAAAGCTCGGTACAGATTTACGCAGTACATGGCAAACAAGCCAGATACATTTGGAATAAAATTTTGGCTTTTGGCTGATGTCGCGTCGAAGTACATCTGCAATTGATTCCCTTACCTTGGGAAACATGAGAGGCGTCCTACCAATGAGTCATTGCCCGAAAATCTCATTATGCAGCTCATGGGGCTTTACCTCAAAAAAAGGCGCAACATCACCACTGATAATTTCTTCACATCAATGAAGCTGGCTGAGAGGCTGGAAGCGCAACAAATTATCATTGCTGGAACAATGAATCGTGTGAGGAAGTAAATCTCAGTCTTTACGGACATCACAGGCACAACTCTACAAGAATACTAAACCGAAGAGTACAAATGATAAGTACGTTTATTTATAATAGGTACAGTTTCGGAACTGCGCTCCACAGTACAAAAAATGATAATAAACACACTGTGTACCAAGTAAAGAAGAGTGATAATGTTTTGGTGCTAAGCACTCAGCACAAATACGCGGAGGTGAGACTAAGTTTCCCGAATCTATAGAATTCTGCAAAGCTACTAAGTTTTGTGTGGACATACTGGACCAAATGACTCGTAAATGCACTGTGAGGGCTGCATCTCGCCGGTAGCTTCTACACGTTTTTTACATGCTTGACCTGGCTGCAATCAACGCCTGGGTCATCAACAAAGTGGTCACCGGAAAAAGGACCCCTCGACACAAATTCACTCTCCAACTAGTAGAAGACCTAAAGGCAGAGTATATGAAAACAAGGCCCTAACGCTGCGTACCCTCTGAAAATGAGCCTCAGCTCAACGGTGACTGCGAGCGACGCCAATGTCAACAGCTCTCTAAGTGCAATAGGAACAAAACCATTGACACTTGTTCTGTTTGCAACAAGGCTGTTTTTGGCAAATGTTCAGGAAAGATTGCCAAAGAAATCACTTGTGTTAACAGCTTGCCAAACAATTGAAGGTTGAGATTATGCCTTTCATTTTCACATACTTTATATAAATAGTTTTCTTCTTATGACATGTAACAATGTTTTGTTCCCATGTAGAGTCCTGCCATCTGCAGGAATTACATCTGATTGGATAATCACTTCCCTTTCACTTCTAATGTCTAATTTAAAACATATTTTAACGATGTTTTTTTGGTCAAAATAAAAAATACTACTAATATTGTCATTGTTTGTGTATTTCCAAAAAACCCTATGCATCCATCAACATATAAGAACTCCTTCCAGTCGATATTTGCCTCTCAGAAGCATGCTAAATAGCTATTTAATGGTAGCGGTGAAAATGATCGCTCGTGGCCATTTTAGATATGCAGGTGTATCCGACCCTTATAGTGTTAAATAATTGATAATATAGTTTACGTACTAGCGCCGTAGGGGTACCAGGAATGCAACTACTTCAGCAAAATCATGAATTCACATGAGTTCAAGTAAGAAATAGGACCCATCTCATGAAAAAAAAATTGGGCTTGAATAAGACCAGCGTTATATCCGATACCGCGCAACAACGAGCAGCATTATATCCTAGGTTTACTGTACTCCAAACTGCCTAGGAACCTCTAAACATGGGCAAAAGAAGACTATTGAGAATTTAAGCTTGAGAACGCCTCTTGAGTTTTTTCAGCCATAAGACGACCTCGATAATTCCTTGTGGAATAACTTCAAATTAAAACATATGAATATTTGGCGGAAGATTAATAATATCTATCTTCATAAAATAAACAGCAAAATGGGTGTTTTGTTTCCATGTCGTTTCCCCCAAAGCACTTCATCCACGGGACGTTTCACCCACAAACACTTCTCTCATGGGTCATTTCACCCATACATTCTTCACTTACGGGACCCTTCACCCACATACACCTCACCCATACATTTTCACCCAAAATCCAGTTCACCCACATAAGGTTTCACCCAAAGATATTTCACCCATATATGTTTCGCCAACGGTTCAGTTCACCCAAAGACTTATGAACGTAACTAATATTACATAACTAACATGAAAGAAGTAATCGCATACCAGAATACCTTAGTATGTGTGGCCAAAATTGCACTTTGTAAAAGCATATTATTTTATTTTCATTGAATTGTCATGCCCTATAACCTTTAAATAAAACTTATAACAGTTGATATTCTTTCATTTCTAATTTCATCCTGTATGGGAATAACTATATAAGAAAAGAATGGGCGATGAGACGCGTGGATGAATGCCTCTACCTGTGAAACATTGCATATCAAATATATTTTTAATTAATCATTTCATTCCGTGAAAAGATACCAAAAATTCAATACTCTAAAAATAAGTTTCCATAATGAACTCCACTTTATTAAAAAAATAAATAATATCATATTAAGATAAAAAGATGTTGGTACAGTAAAACCTGCGTTAGCTTATACTGCCATAGCTTAAAACCTCTGTTAGCTTAACCTTATAAGGTTGGTATCACTGCATACTTTATATTAACCTTTATCAGCCTTAAATGCACACCAAATGTGGGCGGGTGAGAATGCTTCTGAATCCCTGTTTCTCACACATCCTTATCCAATACCCAGTAGTGAGTCTCGATTCCATGAGTCATTGTGTTCAATATTATTCAGCAAAACAATTAGCTACTGTGAGATAAGCTTTGAAAAGCAAACAATAGTACCCCTACGGAAAGACAGGAAACTTAATGCTATAAAACGATTCCCAGGTTTTCAGTGGAAGGTGAGGAAAGATGGGTCAACGGGAAGATTTGGAACTACGCGTTCACGATGGCTATCGTGACGTCAACACAGGATGTCGCTCACCCCCTTCCCCTCCTGTTTTAATACTATAATCGTAGCAAATATAAATTGGACGGACAGAAGAAATGGACTTAAATAAAAGAATTGTTATAGGAAATCAAATTTATTACCGTATATCACACATTGTGAGAGTACAAAGTCATTATCAAATTAAATAACAGTGAGGTAGGTATTTGTACATAAATATTATACAATAAAGATATAAAAATGGATTATTGTAACCTACTTTTATTACGTTAATACCTTTTATGCATGAAACGTATTTAAAGGAAATTCATGTGGACGACGAAAAACGTCAAACTTTCACGTCAAGAATGAATTTGTGGAGCAAGCAAGAATCTATTGTAAAGTGATTTCTTCGGCCTTGGAACACAGTTCTCTTTCTGTTCCACCTGTAAAAAGAATGGAAATGAATTTCTAAAAATGTCGATCATTAAACCTGCTAAACCTAATGAAATTGATGCAGGAGGCAATGGGCATGCTTCAAATGTTGCAATAAATGTAAAATAAGGCAAATGTGCTTAGGCCCCTTGCGGTTCATAAACACTTTTCTATGAAGATCACATTACCATTTGTAAAATTAAACACATACCACATTGAACTACAAAATGTCCACTTTGTTTATTTATAATTTATTGTAAGCACAGTTGCATTTGCTGACGTTCAGGTGCTCGTAGCAGTTACAGTAAGGCCATATAAGATCTATATGTTTTCATCAAATAATAAGGAAAATTTTGATATGGAAATTTCAATTTCTAGATCGAATAACATATACCGTATTTTCTGGTCTATAACGCGCGCGTTATCTATACAAAAAATATAAAAATCGGGAAAAAACATCATGCGCATTATACAACGGAAAATAAAATAAATTGTTCCTCCTCATGAATCGGAATCCCCAGGAAGGATACGCTTTGAAGCCCACGATGTCCATCTCTTGAGCAATGCATTTCGCTTGCAATAAGACCCTTGTTGTTGAAATCCTAATGCCTTTTGCCCTTTCTCGTATCACCCACTCATACAATTCTTCCTCGAGTTCTGGCCAAAAGCATTTTCTAAAACGCATTGCTCGTTTTTTCCGATGCAACTTTTTCAGCACCAATTCGCCTTTACGCCATTCTCGTACACTTGATTCCCCTACGTTAAACTTTCTTCCAGCCTCACGATTTCCTTTTTCTATAGCGACTTTTACGACTTCTAATTTAAACTGCGAAGTGTATGATTTTCGCTTTCGCATATTTTCGTTTTCCATGGTAAATTAAAAACTTTTTCAATACCGACGCCAAGCTAATTCAAGACTCCATAATACCATGTGGTGTACAGTGAAAACAACTGAATAACGGAAAGCCACAGCAAATTTTAATTGATTCATTTTTTTCAGGAAGCGCTTGTTTCAAATCGATTTTTTTTACTGCGCGTTATCTATACATTTGTACCAGGTTTGAAGAAAATCACTTGCGCGTTATCTATAAGGTGCGCGTTATAGTCCAGAAAATACGGTACCTACTTCTAAATACGTTTTGAAACAAAGATAGAAGAATTATCTTAACGTCAAGAAATACAAGCAAACACGTAATGAGAAACAAGAAATAATCAAGTTAACAATTTCTGTAAATTCAAAATATTTCAAATTAAAACATAATGAGACATCACTATGGTATACTTATACTTTTAAATTCCGTCCACCCTTCCATTTCTTTTACGGTTGAATCTGAAACCAATGGTTTGCTTAATTTTTTAGATCTCATTTTGTCTCTGCTGAACTACACACTAACCTTTGCTATTTTCCGTAAACCCACTTACACAGATCAGGTCATTCCCAATCACTCTTCCCATCATTTTTCTCACAAACACGCTGCTTTCCATTCTATGCTTCACCGCCTTCTTAGTATACCCCTCTCTAAACCCAATTTCCTTATACAGCTTAACAACATTAAACAGATCGCCATCAAAAATGGCTACAAAACTGGTTTAATCGATAAAATTATCCCTAAAAAACGTTTTTTCATTGCCTCCCAAAAATCGTTTCTTTTTCGCGTAATCCCACCTCCAAACCTCTTAGTTGGCGCAGACTCCCATTTTTAGGAAAGCTTTCTTATAAATTGTCCAACCTCTTTTAAACTAAAACTTAAACCTGCTTTCTACTCCCCAGGTACATTTTCCAAATTATTTCTTAATGCTAAAGAGCATATACAGTTGTCATTAAGAAGTAGTTATATATTTATAATATTTTTATGACGTATATCGGAAATTTAATGTTCCGCGGCATTGATCGCCCTATTCAACGAACTCATTAGGAACTAAGATATCGCAACTAACATCGAAAATGCACCGAAATCATAATCTCTTCGAACGGACATGTAATAAAACGAAATAATGAAAATGCGTCGTCTGAATTCACGTTGCATAAGGATTTACTGTATATTAACAATTATTTCCCTATTAATTATCTCTGGGTCACCAGCAATACATAAAAACACTTACGTTTTTAATCCAAATTTCTGATATAGTTGAATGGGTATACAAGGCGATTCCCCTCGTATGGGCATTGTTTTGTTTTCAGGAAGAGGACCGTCACTTGAGGTGAGTTGGGTGAGTGAGTGGGGTGAGAAACTACTGCCTCTGTCAGCACATTTCTAGGGGTGGCATTATAGCAGTGTTGCCTGCAATCTGCACCAATATATCATGAACTGAGTGGTATTTTGTGTTTTTGCCTCAGGCGACAGATTTTCACGCAACGGCCCTGATCATGAAACGCACCTCTTATTTACAGCGAATTATTAATCAGTGAGGTATAAAAAGTGGTTGTTCTTTAGAATAATAAATGTTAAGAATTAAAAGACAGAATTAATAAAGTGAATTACAATACAGGTATGCCTCGTTTAGCGCACATTTTAGCGAAATTTAGAAATAGCGCAACAGGCATCTCAATTTTTTAATTAAAAAATAAAGTTCCTTAAAGATAGGGAATTTATTTTTCGGGTTAAACATAATATCGCTGTCGGGGGAGTAGTTGTCGGGTTTTAATGAAAACAAAGCAATTACATTTTTAAATATTTCGAGCTAAAAGAGGTTTAATAGAAATTAAATTTTAAACCAGTATACGTTATATTCTTCTACCCACCATATAGTAATAAACAGTTTCTACTTCAATTTATTGTTTACACTGAGCATCATATGCATGCGGAGATGTGTCTTCTGTTACTCGATTCCTCTCTGGGGCTTGTAAATGACGCAAATGGCTAAACGATCGTTCGACATCACAGCTACCTGTAGGCATACATAACAGTGTTAAGGCTGTCTTGCTTAGTGATGGGTATCATGCTCTCGCATCCATCCAAAAGTTCAAAATATTCTAATCTTGGCTTTCTGGTGGGGGCTCTTGTACATAGGGTGCAAGTTCGGGATTGAGTCCTGCATATGCTTCACAAAGGTTTAATAGCTGATAATTGTCGTCAACACTTTGGCAAGCATAGCTTTATATAATGGATCTAACACGACATCCCTCTTCCATATAACTTTGATTGATATGTTAAAATTTCTGTTCATCGTTGCAATCCATTTTTAAGAAAGGACTTCAGAAAAGTCTTTCAACTAGCTGTACCCGGTGTAACATACAATAAGTCTGTCCCTGTGACTTGTTGATGGTCATTGAAAATGCTAAACGTATAGCAAACTGTCTTATTTTAAATTTCAAAGGCATACTTGCATAAGATTGAATGAGAGATATACGCGGTATGAGAACTGTATCTAAGTTCAATACATTTATT
This sequence comes from Tanypteryx hageni, assembly GCA_028673005.1. Classification (NCBI taxonomy): domain Eukaryota; kingdom Metazoa; phylum Arthropoda; class Insecta; order Odonata; family Petaluridae; genus Tanypteryx; species Tanypteryx hageni. The sequence continues at coordinate 129,738,863 of CM054120.1, read as the reverse complement.
ACACGGGCTTTTACGATGTGTATTTGTAGACGCGCAATTGTCAATCTTGTTCCATTGCAGAGTCCCCGTGATGGCATAAGATTCCGTAGCAGTATCATTATAGCACCTACTGTTATTTTTATCTCGTGAGGAGGAATTAAGTTCATAAAAGGTATACATACATATGTGTGTAGTTTTACACGTTGTTATTGTTGATTAGCAACCCTGTAAGAGCTGAAACTTGCGTTGCGCTCCCTAAGCCTTTCGTGCATTTAGATAGATAGACATAAAAACTTTTCGTTGGCAACGGACATACCATGTTGAACACACAGGTTCTCGTACATCTTTTTTTTTAGAAAACAGACCTACAGCTATGTCAGAGTGATTATGGAAGGAAAGCGGTTAGGCAGCATCGCTTCGCGACGCGGGAATTCAAACGTTCTCGAGGGTTTCCATCTTCAGCAAGGCATGGCCATTGAGGAGTAGAGATGGTACGTAAGAATTTGTGGACATTTGTTCGTACTTAAGAGGACTATTGATAGAAACACTCGAGACCATTTGAATTCCCGCGTCGCGAAACGGTGTTGCCTAGTCGCCCCCCTTAGATAATCACCCTGATAAAGCTGGAACGCAGTTTTCTTAAAATATACCGTAGGAACGCCAATAAAAACTATTTAGGTGTAGTTTTTCACAGAGAATACGATTAATAATTCATCAAAAATATATAGCTTAATCGATTATTTTGAAATAAAATTGAGGCAGTCTTCTTTGACATGAAATCATACCTCCAGCTGTGAGGGTTGCCTTCGATCCGACTTTTCGTAAGCGAAGAATCGGAGACGTCACCGCGTTTTTACGTTTGCCCCTATGCAGGAGGGATAAGGCAAAATGTTCTTTCTATAAGCAGGTATATACAGTTATTCTTGCACCTATAATTCTCCTGTCATTTGTAGTGCAGTTGGATATATCAGCAAGCTTTGTAATAGTTTTTTTTTTTCAAAAATCTTGCTGCGTCTTCTCCAAACATCTGGTAGGGTTAAAGTGACCAGACGTCCCGATTTCGATGGGAGTCTCGCTTTTGAGCAGCCTGTCCCGCTGTCCCCAAAAATCTTTACGGGACGCAAAATTGTCCCGCTTTTGGATATACTGATGATAAATCTCCCGATTATCAAAACATTTACCAGTAAACTATATGATATGACTAAAGTAACCAGACGTCCTGGATTATGTGGGACACTCCTGAGTTTCGACTTCCTGTCTGGCATGGTAAAATGTCCTGGAAAATGTCCCGCGTTGTACATGCATTAGAATCTCAAGCCTATGGGAATATTAATTTCAGGATTTTCTATATGACCAATGATAAGCACATCTATTAATGTAGCTTTCGCATAATGTGGGTTTCTTACTTTGTTCGATAATCGCTTAAACCAAGGAATGTACATTTTTGGTTACATTGCCAGGAAATACACCTAAGTCGAGCAGCATGTCGAGCGCTAGTCGAGTGTGTGCAGCGGAATATGAAGTTAGATGCTCAATTACAAAAAATAATTCATAGGTCATTATTTGCTTCATTCTTTGTCTTTCACTTGCGGTGCGGTAGTGTGCGATAAATGGAACAAAACGAGCATTTATTACTATTTCCTGAAAATTTATACTTTTATACACTTTGTAAACGGATTAGTAAATTTCCCTTTACAAAGATTTTTTAAATCCCGCAATAGGTAATCTGAAAGGGTTTTTTCCTGTATTGACAAACCTGAAATCGATTATATCCCGCTTTGGCTGATCTAAAATCTGGTCACTTTAGATATTTTGTTCTTCGTTGGAATTTGTGAATTAACAGTTCACCTGGCAAAAAGCTAAGCTTCAAATTTAATATTTATGAAATGCTTCTGGGTCCCTAGAACGTAGATTAGTAGTAAATGGATCATCGTCTGAATTAAAAAGCCTCATTTTTAAAAGCCAGTATGAAACTCAAACCAGATGGAGGTCAGGGCCAATCAAGACAGGTGAGTTGAGAGAGAGAGAGTGTCCCCATGTCAGGTATTAATTGGCAGTAGTATCTGTAATGCATGTCAGATATGTATAAAACAGTATTCCTACCTCTCCCTTTTTAATGATACTCCTCATTACATACCCGAACTAGGCCATAAAATGTTATGTTAGTGCCCATTGAGTTAACTTTTGAGACTGAATAAATTCCCTATAACTTTTGAGCGACATGATTGAACTCATAAGTCATTATGTAGTCGGAAAGATACCCTTCAGAACTCTGTATCGTATAACTTTGTATTTATTTAAATACATATTTTAGGTTACGTGATTTCCGCTTGCTTAAGGTTGACTGGGACAAAATAAATGGGGTAGGCTTAGAATTTTCAAATAAGTTAAAACTCCGGTATCCCGACTTTTCACCCAAAGCACTTCACTCACGGGACGTTTCACCCACAGACACTTCACCCAGGAGAAGTTTCAACCAAAGACCTTTTCGCCCATGTCTTTTCACCCATAGGTTTTTCGCCCGCAATCCGGTTCGCCCACATAAGGTTTCATCAAAAGATCTCTCACCCATTGTTTTGGAGCCATAGTTCAGTTTAAATGTTAGAAAATCAAACTAATCCATTATAAAAGGAATTATTTACTAATAGAATAGAATCTCAAGTAAGTTATTATTTTATTATTATTGTAGCAACCTAAACAAACAACAAATGGCACAGCAACGAAGTAAATATGCTCAACGCTCATTAATTAATGTAGACAATTTCATAAAACCAAATACATATATAATAAACTGCACACTATCGAACATCGAATGGACATAAAAATGTCAATATACAAAAATAGAAAGAAGAAGAAAACTTTTATTATTAAATGGACTATTTTCCCACACTAATGTAGATGAAATTACGTACTTATGAAAATTCATTTTATGAAATAGTCTATTTATTGACAGTCGAAATTACAAACACAAAGGGTATTCTTTCCCAAAAATATTACTCGTGAGTGTAAGTACCATTAAAACGTTGAAAACATTACGTTGAATTCTATAGTGAAATCATTTAGACCACTCGCTGAATCAGATAGCAATTATTAAACCGTTAAATTAATCAAAGTTTTGTAAACTAAATAACTAATATTTGTTGTTAAGCCGTTTTATTTAATTTATAAATGAATTACAAAAGAAAATAGGAAGAAAATATTCCTAGCAAATTGAAATCAAGAATTATGGTCCTCGTTAAGGTTATTCGAAAGAACTATTGCATTTGATGTGCTAAAAATACTACGACGATCACGTTTTTGGTGTTTATTACAATAATTTTATTTGGAGATTTATTTAGCAAAGAAAGTTCATATTTTATCATTTTACTATTGCAAAAATATACTTCTTTCTCAATTCTTTTGTGATATCCCTATTTTCTTCGTTTTAGAATAAGATAATTACACTGTAGTTCTGAATACAGATACGTTTCGAATCCTATTACACAAAAAATTCAATTATCAGACTGGCTAAGGCCCTAGTAAGTATAGACTGGAAATTCCGTTTTTAACATACAGCAAAACCTGCCTTAGTTTATGTGATTGGCACATAATTCTGCTATAACGTATTGGAGGTTATGAGCTAAGGCAGTTTATACTAAAACTGAAGTGATTGCCCGGGGAAATTCATCGGGAACCTTAGAGACAAATCTTATTTAACAATAATAAAAGGCTACTTCTGTCCCTCTGTCCCTTTGTAGCTCCCTCTGTCACGCTATAAAAATGTGAATAACTCGATAATGGAACGAGATTCATTTTTAATTTGGCAGGATTGATTGATTCACATATTATAAGATGATGACGGAAAGATATCTCGAAAAAAATCCTAGGTTCAATTCCAAGGTAAACCTTTCCATTTCTCATATGAATACACGTAAAAATCGATTTTTAACTTGCAGGATTTTATTCTTTTTGAGATCTAAATTAGAAACAATTAACTTATGATTTTCAGATCTAGCTTATTTTAAAGAAAAACTATGATGTTTCTTATTTTGTTCATCTTTTCCCTCCTATAGTTCGAAATTCCTAATGTTAAACGTTTAATTCACATATTTGGAGAAATCTTGCCATTTAACGGGAAGTTTCCATGCCAACCCATTACATTGTTGAACCTCGAAATCCTATTGTTATTTCAATCCTTATGGGTGAAAGCGTGCTTTGAATGTTCTTACAATTAGTACGAGAGAGAAAAGGAGAGAGAAATTCCTTTCATAGCAACCAATGTAAATAACATTCTTTGCGTTATTTGCGAGAAGGAATGCATTTGATTCTACAACATTAATCATTTGCATATTAAAATTAGGTAGGAGTTCGAAACTTGAAACAACGATTGCCAAAAAGAACAAAAGTTGGTTTTCTTGCCATCCAAAGGAAGTCAAGGTATATTTGTTCATTTTTATTATCAAAAAACTTTCCCGATGAATATTAACGGGCATCTCCCTAGTGGTCCATATTTATGGAGTAAGACCAAGTTTCAAATTGGTCAAAAAAGAATATTGTGATTTAAAAGTAATAGTTCATAAAATCCATCTTAAAACATGATTATACGTTGTATTTAGTAATTTCTTGAAACAACAATAGGAGTCCCAAGTCCACCAACCCCACAGCAGTTAAAGCCATTCTTTTTGCCAAACAGAAAATGATAGATTTAGAAATCAGAAAATTCTACAGGAAACAGGCCCATATAGAATTAGAAGCATACGAGGTTAGCATAGGTGTTTCTATTAAAGAGTCTTTGTCCACGTCAACACATAGAGCAATGAGGAGATTTACTACACCTGCGCGATGTTGTTTGAGACCACGCAAGTCAGCGCTCCGTCCTTCGGAAGGGACGTTAAGCAGTTGGCCTCCTTGGTGTTCCTTGTTAAGAGTAGGCTAATGCCGGGGCCAGGTTTCCCTCCTCCCTTGTGTTTGCGTTAGGTGTGGAAGGAGTAATGGCTATAATTATCCAAGAGTCTGATTAGCCAAAGATTCCATACAGACAGACAGGCGATGTTGTTTGAGAATCTTCACCAAAAGATGTTTGTCCGATTGTCCCCATAACCATGCTGTTTCAATTGCAGGTTGGCGGGCCTTTGATTCCAGATAACCAATGAGGCGTTCTATTTTTTGCTTACTTTCAGCGCGAATGCCATTGGTCAATGGAATGGTCCTATTCTTTGACATTTTTGAAGTTTCTGCCTCGTATGCTTTACAAATTGCGCAAGAGAGGTAAGGTCGTTTACGTATTCCATCAACTTCTACGTTTTTTAAGAATGTCTGTAACCACTCCAAAATCATTTTTTTTACTTTTGTATCAATCATCTTGTGATTGCGTCGATGTCGAAGGTTTAAATCATGTACTTTTTTAGTTTGCATGCATGTCGCATCCGTAACTGTTGATGTAACACTCTCCGAATTACATTTTGAAGATATACCTGTAGCCAACGACGAATTTTGTTCTTGTGATACACATCCTACAACAGAAACAGATTTATTGGTTAGAAATAATGTTATTTTTTTAAATCTTTTCACAGTTTCTTCTCTTGAGTTTTCTCCTTATTCGAATCACTTGCATATCTTAAAAATGGCCTGCACAGTTGGGTTTGGCAGGCTTAATATTTTAGTGATTTGTTTCAAGCATATTGCATGGGGTCTTTACCTGATTGCCTGACCTCATCTCACCTGACCAGACATCAATGGCTGTTCTCCCTTGACACAAGCTTGATCCAGAGGGGAGTAACTGCCTCCCTCCTAGCCATCCTCAATGGAGACCCATGCATATGTGATTATCATATTGTGAAAGTGGACATGAGATAATTTCCCTGATCTTTAAGACAAAACATATGAAATCTTTTATCAATAACTTCATCTATATATTGAATATTACAAAAATGAAATGAAATACTCGCTTACATTGAGTGCTGAATTTCCTGTAATTTTCCTTTATAACAACTGCAGGAGGCATAATAACGCTGACTGCAAGAGAGCCAGACTGCAAACTGCAACAATAGCCTATATTGGCCTAATTTATAAAATATTTTAGGGTGAAAGAGCGTTTATTGATTTAAAAATTAACTAGGAATAAATTTCTTTAAAATATTCATGCATTTTTATCGCGAAATTTATTTAAGATAAAATTTTAAATTCTTCATCCATGAGTAAATAATTGAATTCCTTCTACAAACAGCAGATTGAAACAACACACATTTAGTATTTATTTCATATTGGTTAACAAAACTCTTAATCTTTCAAATTAATAGTTTTGGATAAAAATTGTGTAAGCAAAATTAATATCTGCTAACCTGAGAAAATTAGATAGCTGCAACAAAGGAAAGAACTTAACCCTCTCCCCGCCGAATTTGAAGCCTCTATTTCCCATTGTTGGCAGTATTATTTTGCGAATTAAATGATTCTCGGGTATCGTTTCATATATTTTAAAATTATTCAAAAACTATTAAACATAGCCATTTCAAATTTGCAATGGAAATCAACAATATATTATTAATTAAATTGGATCATTTATTTTCCTTACAATATCTTTAATTGTTCACAACCACTCGCCTTTCTTGGTGGAACTCCAGAAAACATCCAACTTTACAGAGAGGTAAGTCGCAGGACCTACACTTCCACGTTTTTTAAATTCCTTTTCCACAAGGGATCTTTTTTGTTGCTTCAGTTAGCGCACACCTTTTTCCTTCCCTCAATATTCACAATTTTATGCAGGGTTTTCGGTGAAACTTGTCTAGGTGTGAGACTTCTCTTACGACCAGCATGCTTTCTCGAGGAGAAATTTCCTATCATCTGTCTGTATAACGCTTTCCTGAATTCCTTCTGTGTCCTCCCATGCCTGGATGTGATGGTAAATTTGATTCGTTTTACAATATAAAACTATTTGCAATGGCAGCAGTGGCGAATCCTGAGATTTTTTGTTACGGACGCAATTCATTATGAAAATCAGATCTTACCTTGTTATGTGAAATACAGTGGAAGTCTTCTTTCCTTCTTTGATAATTCTGCAATGGCGTTATCATAGAACACGATTTTTTGAGAAAGTTCTTTAATGAGGGGTTTTTCGATTGAAAGAATTGGTAATTTAGTCTTTTTTAATTTGTAGAATTCCTCACGATTGATTTGATACGTTTGAGAGCTGAAAAACTCCGTTCAGTTGAGGCATTAGTCGCAGGTATTGTCAATAATAATTCACATAATTTTGCCACTTAAGAGTAAGTTTTTTTTAAACCGCTTTCTTTAATGAAATGATATAAATCGCTTACGCTGTTTTTATCAATATCTTCTATTTGATATATAACCGAAAGTTCAGAACGCAAAGCAGCATTGTCGAAATAATTTCCGTAACTGTTCTTGAGGGAGTCGAACGCATCTTGTTTAATTTTTTGCAGTGCGACTTGGGCAACACAAGAAATTAAATCATTCTCTATTGCACTGAACGTGCCGCGAAACACTGGAATGTTCCAAATGATTTCACAAAGTTTCGTCGTATTTAGCAACTAATTAGACCAAGTCCACGTAATTACCTTTATTTACAGAGTCGCTGGATTCGTCATGACCACGAAAGCCAAGTTCATGCTCTCCCAAAAAACCAATAATATCAATAAGTCTTTCAAACACTTCCCGATTTTTCTTTACTGCTTCGTTATGTTGACGATAAATAATTTCCAACCTCTTATCTATAACATGTTCTATTCGACTTCTTCTAAATTTTTTCTTCAAGAATTGACTGTAAATGTTCTTTACTTATCGAATCTCTCTATATTACCTTATGAAGATTACTTAAATCAGAAAATCCCGTATTACTCCAAACATTTTTGTCGTTCGAAAAACGTAAGCAGGGCCAAAAAAATAGTTTTGCTTTGCTCTCACATCCAGTCAGCCATTCGACACTGTTATTAATATCTACGTAAAAATATCTTATGCATGATTTAATTTTTATATTTAAATTTACGCAAGGTTTTGGCCTATCTGTTTGCCTGAAAATTGTTCGACGAAAATTTTTTGTTAATAAATTACACACTGCAAAACATGAAACCTCACCAGAGCTGCTTGCAAGCACAACAGAAACAATTCAGGCATTCGGTTCACTCATGTTTGCAATTTTCAAACTTCTTCCACTCCGTACTTTATTACGCGGAGAAAAACAGCGAATTTCCTCATATCTGAGCCAAATTTATTGTAAATAATATCCGTTAATACACTACTATAACATAATCACTTCTATAAGCATGAAGATTCACGCGAAACATCAGCATTACGACTTAATAAAACTGTAAAATAATTAGAGTAGACGCCTAGTCTCCGACCGTCAGCGAATGGCTCATCGCCGTGTACGGAATAATATAGGTACTTGCTTCCTAAGTAGTGTTATTTTCGGAAGGTGTGCATCTAGAATTGCGCTTGTGAATGAATGCTCCGAGCGTGTGCGACGTAGCATTCACGTCCTCTCTTTCCCATGCCTCCAGCGTGTGCGACACACCGTATGCGTCCGAAATTTTCATTAAGTTTTGTTATCGCTACGGCTCTGATTTATGTGCTTTCAGAGAGTGAATATGCAAGCCAATGCTGTCTGCTTTCGTTCTGTGGTTCCTCGTTGTCTGTGTTTACGTGTTAGTATTTTTATTTTTTTTTCTATCTCGGACCTGGCCGTAGCAGTGCTTACTCAGGCTCCTCAGGCCTCTTATCTTTCGTGCGTTGCGTCTCAGACTTTCATAAGAGCTCTCATCTTCCTGGCTCTTGTTTACGATGCTTCGAGCTGATGGTCGAGGTTTTTTAGTGCCTGCGTTTGCGTCGGGCATTTTTTTTATTTTTTTTTCATCTTGGGTCTGTCCTTAAGCCGAACCCCTATTTAGTTCACCATGGCTTGTAGCTCTCGTGAGTTGGCGGATTGGGAAGTGTTTTGGAGAAATAGAGTGAAAGTAGTGTAGATATATATTCTGAAGATTCGAACGGACACTCTATTGATTCCAGTTCCGAAGAGGAATTGGATAATAACTCACTCCACTGTGAATATTCAAGAGAATATTTGGAGAGATGTCGACAGTGCTAACCCTCCTCGGCCTTTTGCGTGTGATTTAGTTGGAAAACAAATAGTGCAGGTTTTATCAACAGATTATCCCTTAAGATATTTTGAGTTATTTTTTGATGATCTAATTGCCCTCATAGTGGTTGAAACTAATCGTTACGCGGAACAATTCCTTTCCCGCGAGAAAAATAAGATCACGTCTTTAAAAAATCGCGCTATCAAAAGTGGTTTGCTTTGCTAATGTTGATGGGAATCATTCAAAAACCAACTCTCAGAATGTATTTTAGTAGAAAAAATATATTAGAAATGTCATTTATTCCAAATGTAATGAGTGAAGAAAGATTTTATTTGTTGAGCAAATTTTTGCGTTTTGTATCAAGACATTGTAAATAGAGATCCTATTGTATAAAATTCTACCTATCAGTGATTATTTGAAAAAAAATTCCATAAAATTTATATACCGGGTAAAGAAGTATGTGTACCAGACGCAGCTGAACTACTAAACGTCGGAGGAGCAGCACATAGTAGAAATTGGATTGAAATAAATGTATGTATTTATTTTTTATTATATAAAATGAACAATTTTAAATACGACATAATTTTTTGGAAATTTTTGAAATGATAATTAAAGTACAAAAAATATTAAAGTGAATGCATGCATAAAGTATTTTGTGCTTGCGAAAAAAAGTCACGCTTAGCGATTTAAATGCCGTAGATTAAAGTCTCGCTTGAGTGGAAGGTAGTTTTTCTGGCCTATAGTTTATTTTCATAAGGCGAGGTTATTTAAATCTTATAAATAAAAGAGAATATTTGTCTGTCTGTCTGTGGCAGCCATAACTCTTCAGAAATTAAATGTATGAGCTTCAAAATTTGGCAGCAGCTTCAGGTTGATCCTTAAAGTTGCAGTGCCCAAAATTATTCAAATCAGCCAATGGGGGCCTGAGGAACCCCATTGTTGGTCCAAATGCCGGTTTTTTAAGATATCTCAGCAACCAATTAACTGAGTTTAATGAATTCTCCAATAATATCAGTTTTGATGAGATGCATTTTTGAGCCTAAAATGGGGTCAAGGATCGTAATGTAGGGTCGATCCAAATTCCACGATTTCGAGGGGTCCCCATGGAATGGTTGGTCCAAATTTCGGCGATGTCCGTCTGCATATATCAGGGAAGATCAAGCTGATCCGATTTCAACCAAATTAGGTAGGTACATAGAATCTTCACATAAATACATGACCAAAATGACATTTGGATCGGATAGACCAAGCGGGGGTGCCACAATTGCAAAATAAAATTTTCTGTAGTTATGCTTTTGGAATTCAACCAAATTTAGTAAATAGAAGTTTCACAGAAATTCTTGCCCAAAATGCCATACTTCGACCCGATTAACTTAGTAGGAGTGCCACAATTGCAAAGTTAATCTTTTCGGTAATTATGCTTTTGGAAGGAATTGGATGACCCAAATTCAAAGAAATTTGGTATATAGAGTTTTCACATACACTCATGACCAAAATGACATACTTCGACCTGATTAACTAAGTAGGGCCACAATTTCAAAGTTAAACATTTCGGTAATTATGAATTTGGAAGGGATTGGCCAAACCGATTTCAAAGAAATTTTGTGTAAAGGAGTTGTGTAAGATAAAAAACAAAAATAAGATTTTTAGGATAGATATACCAAGCAGGGCTGCCAAAATAAAAGTAAGAAAATTTTTCCTTTTATAAGTGTTTGTGTTTAACTGTCCTCATCAATTTTAACCATATTATAATATTTATTATGTACACATATATATAAAGCCATAATAGCTTATTTGGATGGGATCAACTAAACAGGGGTGTCACAAATACAAATTAAACTCTTTCAGTAACTATGGATTTGGAAGGAATTGTCTCAACGGATGTCAACTAAATTTTATATATATAGTTTTTCCAAAATACCATAATGAAATCAAGATTTTTAAAGTGGAGCTTAAGACCAGAGCTACCACAATTAATAAATAATAAAAATTATCTGCAACTTAAAAGAAAACTCTTTCCTGAGCATAGCCGGGCATTTCTGCTAGTTATATTACATATCCGTAAATTTATGGAGCGGTAATACATGAGCTTATAGAGTGCTACAAATAAAACTCCACAAATAGAACAGATTAATATCTTTAATAAAACATTTTAAGTGTTTTTAAATTTAACCAGAACTGTTAGATTAAAGTGTCTAATAAAATAGAATATGGAAAATGAACATAACAATTTACACACTGGAACACTTAATATTCCCTAAGTCATCAGGTTTATGTACATTTGGATATTAACTAGTGAAATACATACTTCAAAATAGCAATTTATAGATCTGCCAAGGGCAACATCTAGGCAAACAAATATTTATCTGCAATCTTCCTCATTACCTGAGATATTTTCACTCTATTCATTTTTTTAAGTACTGGTGACTTAACTTTTGACTGGAATGGTTTCATTACATAAGTTATTCAGATCAGTAAAATATTTAGTAAATGCATATAGTAAGTACTTTGATAGCTTAATGTAAAATATTTGTTGCAGAGATGCATTTTTCACAAATGTCATCAGTCAACAAACCAAACTGAACCACTACAACCTGGAATGCAAAGACCGCTTTTTAAGCACAAACAGCACATAAATAACCAATGAGCATTAGTGAGGATGTAATGGTCCAAACATAAACGTACATTTTAAAATGCATTCAGCAAGTTAAAATATCACTCCTTAGAATATTATCTATTTGTACTATAGCATGCCCATATCAAAAGAAATAGTGTTGCAGTAGCTGTTAATTATAAAATCTTTCTTAAATATATCACATGGCTCCAGCCTAATATTACAGTATATTTTTTATGGAGTATATATATCACTCCACTTACAAAGGTTGACACAAATCTTTATTTACTAGTATTTTCATTAAATCATCATCCCTTCATTTCAATCATGAAGGCTCTTTTTAATACTGAATGCCTAAGATCTGGTAGATAGAGACATACCTTTTCTCAAAATAAGACAAATTTCCACTCTTATTTATCCCAGGTCACGATTTTACAAGTATCAATTACAAAGTTCTCAGTTCATATTGGCTAAAATTTAAGAATTCTTTGCTGTGGTGTATCATAATGAGTGCCTAGTGTTTTTCATAAGGAATATGCAACTGAAAACGATTCTTTCAATTCCTAATGGATGTCCAACATCATGCTCCCTCGACATCTCTCTTGCTATCAGGAGACTGAAGGGTTAGATGCTCATCTGGTACAGTATCTGTCTCAACGTCTCCATCATGAATGTTATTTGATATGACAGGAAGCATTTTCTTTGAAGCTATATCTTTTTCGGGAGGGCATCCATCTGGATAATTCCACTTCTGGATATCAGCTGTGCCAAAAAATTGAAATACGATGTACCTCACAACCGATATCGCAGCAGTGACGCCAAATACTTTTCTCCACTGCTCCAGACCTTGCTAAAAATGAAAAGAGGCAAATGTGATGTTCTGTTAGTTTCCCAGTAGCTATGGTTTTAAAAAAATGATGTCAACTCAAGTGTCACTAAGAAACAAAATTTTTACCTCATTTTATTTCATTAAAAGCTTCTGAAAGATATTAGAATCTTCCCTTTTCATTTTCAAGTTTTATGAAATACTTTTAATAATTACTAATTTTTGTAGAATAAAATCTGGAGAATAAATGGACTGAATAGTTGTACAACTACTAACATCTATATAGCAAATACAGTAAAACCTCTATATATCGAAATGGAAGGGACCTGAATTTTGGAAATTTTGATAAATAGAGGTTCACTATAAAGAGGTTTACCGTAAGACCCCCATATTATCATTTATGAATGCCCAAACAAAAAAACTCTTGTCTTGCACAATTACTATATATATATATATATATATATATATATATATATATATATATATATATATGGATGTCAACAAGGTGTTGGGATTTTACGTGTGTCGCTTTGACATCCCCGGGGCCTCGCCAACCTGAAGTCGTCTGATTGGTGAGTGCTCACTGGGTTTCCTCATCCCAACACCTTGTTGACATCCATATATTCATTTTACCTTTCCTTTTCCGTAAGTTGTTATATATATATATATATATATTAGGGATGGGATGATCAGTTCTTCAGTTCCTTGGTTCTGCCGGTTCTCTCAAGAACCGAAAAAACCGGAACCGACTGTTTATAATCCGGTTCTTCAGTTCTGATTCTTATTTTAATAAAAAACAAGGTTGGAAAGATCATGCGTGTATACATGCAAGGCAGAGGTGTTCTTTACAATTTATACAATCATGTCAAAAAAGATAAATATTAATGGCTTATTCTAACGTCTACGAACTGAAATGCCAGTAGTGATGCCAAGGAAATGTCGAATTTTTTATTCACAGACTAATTTCCAAATCAATTGTAATTAATAAAACTATCAACAATTGTTTAAACCTTACCTCCCTGGAATAGTAGTCATGTAATTTTTATGTTCACGTTCATTCCTTCATCATAAATTACCCATATCTTTTCATTTACGAATGCTGTCTAAACGTAAAAAATATATGTATTTACGTTCATTTCTTCATCGTAAATTATCCATTTTTCTAATGTTGTGTGCTCACAAAAGAAAATTAAATTAATTAGTTAATTACAGCAGATATTGTTTACATCAGTTGCCATGAAGATTGTTTTCGTTGACAACAAATAAAAAACATGGGTCAAAAATGAATTACGACTTTCTCATTTGATATTCTTGAAATCGGCTACATCTTTGATAAAAAATGTACTGAACAAAACATATGCTATTTGATTAGTTCTACAAAGTTCTTTAAAGACTTTTTCATCATAAGTTATATTGTACGAGATATAAAGAAAAGATCATTTTTTGTCACCTGTAAAATGGCACTCCCGATTGGGTCACATAAACTATTTATATAATTTTCTTAGTTTCTTTGCCCCTATGTCCTAAATACCAAATTTCATCAAAATCCACCAAGTAGTTTCTGCGTAGTTTCGCAAATAAAATTCGCCTATCTTAATTCAGAGACAACAATGTCAGTTTTCTTTAATCACAAAACTCGTAATTAGAGAACTATTTTCAAACGTCTGGTTCCTCTTGTGACATTCTGTCGTCTAGTGGCATTTGAGATCTTTTAGGCCTCCTTTTGATATGTTGAAATCAGAATTACAGACAGTGCATGTTGCCAAGAAATCAGTTTTATTAACCACTTTAATGTCTTTTCCCACTCAACCTTGTACTTCTGTATATACAAAGACCTATCAATCGAAGAATTTTATTTTTTATTCATATTTTTATTTATTTGAGGGATAGAATAAATCAGTAAATGTATTCGTTTAGAAATATTAGTGAAATACGATATGAATTTTTATGATGCCAGACAATATTACGGACTAGTATCAACTAAATGGTCTCATTTTTAGGTGAGCACCAAGCATGCCAGGAATCAACGTGATGTGATTCATGAGTCACACTGGAATCCCCTTCAGCGCTGCAATCTAGCGAATTTGTGTTCAAAATATATAGTTCCTTAAAAAGGCCATGGTGACTAATTGTAAATCTAGTGAATCAATTTAGCAACATTGCTGATTCTAGTGACTGGCTGTACATGCATTGCATATATGCACTCATATGAATACTAAAAAGATAGTTAAGAAAAAAATATAAATATTCCTTTGATTGCCAGTGTAGTTCTACAGCTTAGCTTAGCACAATAAGTAGCGAGTTTGTGCACTTTCAAATTATATTCATATGTACTCACGAAACAATTTCACTGAACCATATATTGTTAACACAATTCGTATTATTCATATATAAATATTAATTATCTCCGAATTTCTTAGTAGTTCATGTATTTTTTATGCGAAAAGTTCAGGTAAGAACCTTATAAATAAATATCCGTGAATGTCTCAGTTTTTCGTTAAAAAATCCGTGAAAACGGATAAAAGCGATGAAAACGGCAGCCCTGTGCTATATGTAACTATTGTAAAGCTAGAATTTCCTGTGGGTATCAAAAACACTTCTAATCTAACAGAACCAAAACTGAGAACCAGGATCAGATTAATATAACCGGAAACAGGAGAAAGTGGAATCATCCCATCCCTTATATAAATACATATATATACATACATACATATATATATATATATATATATATATATATATATATATATATATATATATATATATATATATATATATATATATAATAAAATAGATTTAATACATTCATAATGTAATTATAAAACATAAATGCACAATAAATATACATCTATTTTTGCTTAGTGGAAAAAGCTAGTAATTTCAGTTTGTGTCATCATTTTCTTATTGGATACAATATTTTCTATTCTATTCAATAGCAAGAGATTATCATCATTGTAATCCTCCATATTTATAGAAAATCTTTCTAGCACACTCAAAGCCTCATACACTTCATGCTTTTTTGGTGGTGTAATAACTTCCCAGTCATCATTTTCTTCTCCTTCTTTGTTATGTGCAATTTTCTCCCCTTCAATATCAATCTTCATTTCTTTTACCATTTCTCCCTCTGTTAGTGCACAAGTTACTAGGGAAGAGTCAATATCAACAAAATCATTAAATGATGTTTGAAGATGTATTCTTTTGTTGATTTCAGCCCATTCCAGAGGTTCATCACCTGATATTTCATCTTCCTCATATGTTGCCATCATAAATCCTGGTATGAAGCATTTATTGATAGAGGCTGATTTGACAGTATTCTATGATAGGCAAAGCCTATGCATGGCCTGCAATATATTCCATTTGCATCTGGTTATATCAGCTTTATCCACATTTCTTAAAATATAGAGCACCAACTGCTGTCTGTAATTTTTCTTAACACTAGAAATTATACCTTGATCTAATGGTTTTGGTTTAATTGTGGTATTTGGAGGAAAGCATACTATTTTAATATTTTGCAATTTAATACCCTCACATTTATGTGCAAAGCAGTGGTCCAGAAAAAGGATTATTTTTCATGCCCATCTTTGAATCAAGCATGCTTAACCATTCATTGAATAAAGCATGCTTAATTACTCATTGAATAAAGCTGAAGTTACCCATGACTTCCTGAATTTCTGTATAAACAGGAAAATTTCTTTATATTCTTAAAACATCTGGGTTTCTTATATTTTCCAAGCACAAGTGGCTCTAATTTTTCAGTGCCATCTGTCTTGATACAGAAAAGGACTGTAAATCTCTCCTTGCTTTTTTCCTATGTGGCAGGGTTCTTTAATTGCAAGAGTTCTATCAGGCAGTAAATGATTTTTAAAAACCAGCCTCATCTGCATTAAAAGGTCTTTAGAATCATAACCCATTAAAACTGTATGCAATGTCTCTTTCCACTCTTCTTCCACAATTGTACTTGCAGAAGCTTCTTCCCCACACATTTTGAAAGTTCTCAAGTTCCAGCGCACTTTAAACTTTTATAGTCACCCATTAGAACCCATTCTTAATTCCATTTCTCTAGCCTTCTGTTTCAAAATAGGCCAGATATAGCTATATTTCTAGCTCTAGCCATTAACCAATCAAAAACACACTTATCCGAGTCCTCATTTTTGTCTGTAGATCTTTTCCTGGTGAAACCTTGATGTGCAGCAGCTTCTGTTTCCTTATGTTTTTTAAATAGATGTTCGATTCTAAGATGATATCCCAAAGGTTTCTGCCAAATCTATTTTTCTCTTCCCTTCAGCAATGGCTTGGAAAATAGCTAACTTAGTTTTGTTGTTAGCAGCTGTCTTTTTCCATGGATTACCATGTCCATTATGGATCTAAAAAATAATTTATTCACAAACGTAATTACCGTATTAGTCCGAATATAGTCCCCCCTCTTTGGCCAAAATATTAGTAAGAAAAGTAAGGGGAGGACTATATTCGTGCCCAAAAAATTAGCAAATGAAAATATCACCACCGGCAGTAAGTAAGTACAGGTAACAATTAATGCCCTCACTTGATTTGATTGTTTTACAGAGAATTTCTTGATACACATGCCTCAATAACTCAATTCTTTTTGTTCACTCTATGGAATCCTTGCCTTAAATGTTTGTATTTTCATAATAGCGGAAATTGCAGAAATTGGCTCAAGTCATCCCTTCCTAAAAGTGTAAGTCCCAAATATTGATATGTAGTGGTGCCACCTATCATTATTTGAGAGAAAATGTCACTACGATGAAAGAAATTACCTTCGTTACTCGTGTCAGCTGATCAGACTGACCAGCTTACGCAGCTGCTGATTATATATAATGCAATTGCATTATAAAAGTATTACTTATGTAAATCAAACCGAGGTGTTGAGGGTGTTTCAACTATCTACAGAATGTATTCCTTGATGTGATATTCCGAGGCATAAATATCGGAAGTAATGAAAATAAAAGTAAAATAAATTATGAAAAGAATATGTTAATTGCAAATCTGGTGATAATTACTTTTCTATACAGGCATGTTTCAAGTAGCCATTGTCAATGGCATCTGAAGGATACAAATGAAATTTAAATAACATTCATAAATGCAAAGTTTTTGAATTTAGTGTTATAGATACATATTTAAATTATGCTTGCAACTATAACATAAAAAATGTGATGTCACCATTTCATTGTAAATTGATAGCTTTAACTAAATTGCTCATACATATTAAAACTTATTCTTTAGAATATTAAAAGTGAGATCTGTAATGGGTTCAAACTTTTCTCCAAAACTAAGGCTTCAGAAATAGGGGGGAGCACTATATTCGAACTAATATGGTATTCATTATTTCATGTATTATTTAAAAACCATGTATTTAATGCAGTACATGGGATAACAAAGGATTTTATTATACACAATACATTTTAAGCATCATCAGAAAATTAATGCATTAATAATTCAATGAAAGATAATATATACGCAAGTGATTTATAATGAAAATAAATTTGAAAATACTATTATTTGTAGGTCATGTATGACTTTAAATGTTAAATCAAACAAATCAAGTTGGTATAACCAGTAATTAAAGTAAGCTCTTTGCGGCATGCAAGCATAAACAGTTCATAGGAGCGGTGACTAAATGGTGATGTGTGCCTGAGAGAATTTACCCTCCAAGAAATCCCTGTCAGCTTAGTAAAGAGTAAAAGATCTTTAAATGACACATGTTTGCAACATTGTTGCCTAAGAGTTTACCCAAAAGGCCCGAGCTTAGTGAATAAACTATGGAAAATAACATCAAATTAAAACATTTAAATGATGCATCTTTGTAGCAAAATAGCCACATTTTGATGACTCTTTCGAGAGGCCACTGTTTTGGTTCATTCGAAAAGACAACTTTGTGTGAACGTATATACCATTGATTGATTTTATTGGTAATTTTTTACATAGAAATTTTCATTGCACATGAATTTAATTCTTTTGTTCGTGATGAAGAATATATTGTTTTACTGGAACAGCCTGTGAATCCTGATCTTCTTTTGTTGTTGTATTAAAGCCTAAAACCATAACTAACATAACCAACCCAACCTGAGGTAAAATTGTAATTCTATTTAATCCCTGATATTAGCTGGGTAATTCACTAGTCCAGCAAAAAACAAAAGAAGGTCGAAAATCACATCGGGGAAGTTGGCCGGGTAAAACTCACATTTGGCCATTTTACTGTATGGAAGTTGCTTTTCATCAGGGGTACATTTTCCCATTACGATATATGGAGAATTATGATAATATGGAGGTATGATATTAACAGGTTTGCCTATACCGTTAATGTACAGTTTTGGCGGGATCAAAAATATATTACGAAATACAGTGGTTTAAGATAAACGGAGGTTAACTATATAGAGGTTTTACTGTAATTCTATTCTTGTGAACATGAACCCATGTTTGCAGTATTTCTCACCTAATATATTAGACAAATGAGTATTTCTCACCTTATATATTTGACAAATATATCTTTACTTAATAATTTTCTATGCATTTTTTAATTGCATGATTTTATATAATTTTCTGATTAATAAGAAAAACTTCATTAAAGGATTATTCTACAATCAATAAGAAATATTGAAGTGTAAACTCTACCATTAACAACTAAATTTATTACAGTAAAATTATTAACACCTTGGGTACCAGACGTACACTTGTTTCCCGGATATTTCTCGTAATCCCAAAAATTTCATGCATAAAATTGGAAAAATAAGCATAATTTGACTCGCCATTCTTTAATTTTCCTGAAAATTGCTTTGTAGGCTCCTGTATACATTTAGTACTTTTTTAGGGTATGATATTTTCTTAAATGGCTGCCTTTATGCAGAGGAGTTCCACAAAATTTACAAAAATATCATGTTTCATTTCTTTTTTGTTGTGAACGGAACACGCACTTTTTTAGTTTTTAGTTGGATATACATCCGAGTCAATTGAATTGTCATCTGAACTAGATGAACATCTACTGTTCACACTGGGACAATCTGACAAACACATAATTCATTTAAAATATCACCTTCAAAAAGATAGCAATGCCTTTCACTGTTCGCAAGATGGCAACTGAAAATTAAAACAAGGGTATTCAAAAGACAAACAAATAACTAAATCTACTATGAAAACAGAAAAAATGGAACTATAAGAATACCTGATGCATAAGCCAAGTGTACAAATAGCGTTGGATAGTTATAAGTCCATGGAAAATCTAGTAGATGGTGTTAGTGTTACCTTTGCTCAAAAAATGAGAATTCTCATGAGTGTTACGCAATGGCTGGCAGACGAAACACTAGAATTCTTGTGACCGGTATGCAAAGTGTTCATATGTATTTAAAGTGACCATATGTGAAGAAGTTTTTTCGAAAGAATAGTTTTTCAAAGATTTGCTTTAAAATAATTGTATCTTGAAAATTACCCTATTATTATTTATCATAAATAATTCTTCAAAAAATAAAAATAATTTATGATAAATCATTTACTAAGACTTCTTCTAAATCACAGATTGCATATGCCACACCAAGTTATCAAGTTGTCTTAACAGAGCATATACATTCTTGGAGCAGAACATTATTTACCAAATTAATGATTGGTTATTCGTGAGAAGAAAGTTTGTACTAAATCCAGTGTTTAGTTCATCATTAGTTTTATTTCATCAATGAAACACCATGGACCTAAATGATACCCAAGAGCATGCATTCCCCACAGAAGAAAGTTGAACTACTATTTCCTATCCAAACTAATCATGAATGATGATTAAGACTGTGATAGTATTCAAATACAGCTATAAACACCCTGAACTAAATTGAGTAAGGACTTCATGAGTAATTAAAAATCTATTACACTAAACATGACTAAAATACTAAAATAATATATAATAAATCAAAGAAAATAATATATTACCTAAATATAGTTTGATGGGACTGCAAAAATTAAACACTATATGCAGGTGAACATTAAATGAGAGAACCTTAAATCAAGGTTTCACTATATGGTCTCATCAAAGGCTTACTTTCATATATGGTAAAAAAATCATCAATTGGTAGTAATTGAAAAAAAACCTTCCAATATTTAAATAACATATCAACTTGAACTCACCTGCTCCTGTGTTATAATTCCAGCTACCATAGGAGAAAGAAAACTGGCTGTCATGTGTATAGTTTGGGCAAATGCTAGGATTGGACCTGCAAATGCAAATAGTGTTAATATTTGCAAACTTTTCAATATTTAAAAGTTTTAAAAGTTATTTTAATAACAAAACTAAAAGAATAAAAACAAAAAATTGCAATAATCATGCATGGAAAAGGTGTAATCTAATTCATTATTTTCCCCACAAAATCATTTCATAGCATCTTTATTGGCAATAATTTACCTTCAAAAAGAATTTAGAACACACAGGATGAAATACAGACTGAAATACAGAAACAGTATCAGAAGGAGTTGAAATGTCAAACCCATCCAATAATACGAAATTTCATCTATAAAATTGGAAATTTTCCGAATAGAATAAGCATTCACAAGATGATGATTTTATAACTAGGTTTATTATACACAGTAACAAACCTAAAAGTTTTCATAGCAATGCAATAATAGAAGTATTTCCAGATGCATTTTCAAATATAATGCATATTTTTTGTACTTTGTGCCTAGCTCTCAATTAAGTATGGAAAGTTGTTTTTCAATGATGCTGATCATTTTGATGAGAGGGGTGGTAAAGTCAGTTTTCGGAAATTTTATTTTTTTAAATAAATAATTAGTTTAAACTGCCCTATTCATACAACAAATAACATTTACTCACATATAAGCCACACTTTTTCTAAATATCACATTTACAAAAATACAAATAAAAAATTAGAGTGAAAAATGTGAGATGGCATAAAAATTCACTAGGACTTTGCTAAATGGCTTTATGATGCAACTAGCATAATTGCCCATCAGATATAATGGGTATGCATGAATTAAGGAATAAGTTAAAATTGAAAAAAAAATTAATGAAACCAACTTTTAAATGCATTAAAAAGTAAGCAATAAATATAAAATTCATATAATTGAGTGTTCCAGAGAGTAAAAATAGTTTTGGGTGAATAGAAATTGTATGACAAAGAAATTACATTATGCTATACAATTCTTATACGCCCAAAATTATTTTTAATTTATGGAACATTTAATTTTTCCCCTCTCTGTCTCTTTCCTTCTTTCTTTCTTCCTATCTCTCCTTCTCTCTCTCATGTTAAAGCATTCAAAGCACACATTCCTTACACATATAGTATAAGGATTAAGACAACAATATTCTTGGGTTTAACAATGACACAGTGGGCAAGGCAACATATCATTAAATAGCTTAAGTTTTCAAATAAATATGATTTAAACATAGAACTCAGAGCTGGGCCGATGGGTGAGTCTACGAGGCGGCCTCCTCAAGCACCCTTCCAGAAGGGGCGCCAAATTTAGGGTATAATGAAATTTATTTCAATGGATTCTTTCGTGTATTTTTGGAATGCATATTTTTCCTGTTTTTTAGTTTAATGGTAATGAAAACGATCTTTTTCTTTGTGATATGGCATTGTCAGGTACAAATTTAAAGATAGCCTACGTTTCCCTGCAGGCGATAGGGGTAGGCCTACATCACATACACACAAGAAATATAAGTATAAACATTCTCTGGCTCCTACTGGCTCGGTTGATGACCATAGAGGAACTACTACCAGTGGTAATTACACCTATCCGCAAATTCAACAAGAGCATCAATTACCGACGAGCCTTACTTTGTCTGCAAATACTACAGAATTGCTTTCGTCTGAAATGCTCAGTCCGCAAATGATAATCTACGGAAGTGGTTAGTGAATTCCATTCATAAAAATGCTCTATAATGCTTTTACTGTCTAGTTGTTCAGAATAGATCACAGAAACAATGGCCTATTATTGGTTTTTGAGATTGGAAAAATCTGTCACAAGCTTTATCTTCACATGCAACTTCCAAAATCCAAATTGACGCATTTAGTAAATGGAAAGTACATTAGATTAAAAAACCATAAGACAATAGATGCCGAAACACAGAGATTACTTTTAGAAGAACAGAAACACTGGCAAAATGTATTAGAAGGTTGATTGCTATCTTCAAGTTTTTGTCCTCACAGAGCTTGGCTATAAGTGGTTCTTCCAACAAGTTTTATGTAAACCAGTGCTGGAAAATGTTTTGCATAACATAACGAAATAACAGAATTATTTTGGATTAATGTAACAAAAAACATTAACAAAATTTTTCAAATAGCTGTAATAGAAAACGTAACGAAAACAAAAAAATAAATTTTATTTCATTAACAGACGGTAAAGGCTTATGTTCTAGTGGCATTCATCTCAAGCGGCATGTCTTGAGCAAGGGAAAGTGGTCTAAAATCCATTTCCTCTGTCTTGCTTGTCTCCTGCTGGGCCAGTTTTGCAGCATTGTCACGAAAAAAATGCTATCCTGACCACTACCAATCTTTCATTGGGTTTTCCTTCCATTTGTGAAAGGAATGGTTCCCTGGTGTTAATCCTTCTCCAGGAAGCACTAAACAAGGAGCATGGAGGATGAGGAAGGAAGCTTCAATAAATGTGCCGCTTGTAGTTAAGGAACTCTACCATTCCATATCCTCTCCCACAGTGCCTCATACTTTCAAAACATTCTTTTAGATATTACACCAGAGTGGGTTTTTCCTCTTTTAAAGGTTGATGCTCTGCAAGTTCCAATCCCACCATCCCCTCCAGTCTCGAATTCTATCCACTGTTTGTCAGTCTAACTTAACAAGGTATTTGAGAAAGGTCGAAGTGAATCTACAATTTGAAAGTGTTGTCATTGATCGTTAGAGATCAGTACTGCTCCATATATATTATTATAGGAGGAGAACTCCACCTGGCAATAATAAATAAATTACTTTTTCTTGGGCCAACTCATCATTACCAACGGGTCACTCCTTGGAGAAATTTACCGGAGAGTGAAGATGGGATGGAGTGCTTTTGGCATGAATGCAAGTGTCTTTACATAAAATATTCCAGTCTTTCTAAAATGAGATTATATGACCAATTTGATCTCCATATTTTTGACCTATGGATGCGAATCTTGAACCAAAAATGTCAAAATAGTTCAGCAAACAACACAGAGGAGCATGGAGAGATGTATGATTAGTACCACCCGAAGAGACTGCAATATGAACGACTGGGAAAGAAAGAAATCGGGAGTATTTGACGCAATTAAAAGAGTAAAAACGCTTGAGTAGCAGTAAGTGGGTCATGTCATGGGGGAGAGTATTTACATGCCTATTTTAAATGAGAAATGAAGTCAGACATTTTCTAGCAGAAATGATATCTGATTTGGTTGTTTGGTTTGATAGAGAGGATTGGTTTTGCCAAGTGGTTTATATGGCGGACATCTTCCATAACGTGAAGGAGCTCAATCTTCAGCTTCAATGAATTAACAAAAATATATTCAAGGCACATGAAAGGATAAAAGCAGTTTATCAGAAATAATGTGTTGAGAAAATTGTGTTGGAGTTGGAAACATTGTAATTTTCCATTCGTTTTTGAGTTAATTGAGGAAAAATAACTTTAGCTAAAAGAGTAACGGACATCAGACTTCGGAGGTGTCCCAATTAGTCTTGGTGAGACCTTCTTGATATAACGTATTTACCCGAATCTAAGATGACCCTCCTCCCCTTTTAGCAGACTGTCAAAAAAGAAAAAATATTTTATGACCTACATTCTTACTGAATGTATTTAGTGTATGTTTCGAATACATTCATTAAAGGTATACTATTTCGTTCATTAAATAAAATGGTGTTACAAATTGTTGATTCAGGAAGGAAAACAGAATTTAAGAAATGTAATTTTAAAAATTAATACGGTATTACGAAATACTGATTGTAAGTTTGCTATGAAAAATTTCAGTAGGTACAATTATTTTATATTGTTTCATTTGTTTAAAAAACCTCGATTAAGCGCGTAATCATACCTCCTACGGTTCTACAACAACTCGTCGCGGTCAATTCGTCACGGTCTATTCGTCGCGTGTCAATTCGCCGCACAATAAATTCTTCGCACAAAAAATCCGTCGCGCGTAAATATATCGCACGAAAAACTCATCGCGCGTCAATTCATCGCTTGACAAATTCTTCTCGAGACTAATTGTAAGTCGAGTAACCATGACAGGTGTACGGCAGGAGAAATCTCTTTTTCATTTTCCTTTATATCTCAATAATACTAGAATGAAACGCAATTCTCATTATGAATTACGCAAGCTGAGACACATTGGGTAGTGTATGGCAGGGAGTGACTCCCAATCCATCAAGTATATTCCACTGCTGTACACCAGTCATGGTGTCTCGCCTTCCAATTTGTCTCGTGAAGAATTTGTCTCACGACGAATTTGTAGATCAATTAATGGATTCCCGATGAGTTTCCGACGAGTTCGTTATTTGACAAATTGACTCGTGACGAATTGACGCGATTTATTGACGATATACCAATTCACACTCGAACTTAAGACGACCCTCAATTTTTGCAATCTGAAATATGTGAAAAAACCTCTTCTTAGATTCGGGCAAATACTGTACTATCCAGAAATTAAAAAAGTAGATAGTCCAACTGACTGAGTGACATATGCTTCCACAAGTCAAGCAATTTATAATTCCGTTATATCAAAATTGGAAGAGGATCTAATTGAATTGTCTGCTAACAAATATTGAAAGTAACATTTGAAAATAATTTTAATCATAATCGCTCTCCTCAGAAAATGTCTAAACCAGTTTGCCTTCCTCTTTCTAATAGCCTGTATAATCATTCGGTTCTCTCCTACTCTTCATAGCACTTCATCGTTTTTCATCCTATCTTTCCATTTTTTCTTCAGCATTCTCCTTCAAATCCACATTTAATAGCTTTTTAGGTATTTTATGTCATTTTTCCTTAACGTCCATGTTTCTGCCCCCTACAAAGCTATACTCCATACATAACATTTTATGAACTTCTTGCGGATATCTTCCCTTATTTTTCCCGTAAGTAGGTATTTCTTTCTTCTAAAAGCCGATTTCATGTCTTATTCTAGTCCTGATCTCATCCGTACATTTTGCTTCTCTTGTGTACCAGGTGGTACATAGCCATTTGAAAATTATTTAGGGGTTACACAGACAAAAAATGTTGAATACAACTGCTTTAGATAGTCTTTCATTTATAGTGCGTATAGAGTCAACAATTTTTAATTAATTACTTGTTTAATTATTTCGGATAGAGTCAAAACAGAACTTTCCGTTCTCTATATAGGACAGCTATATTTCGCGTTAATTATATTTCATCCAGCAAAACAATTATGGAACACTAATACCCATTCAATATCTTATTCGTGCTACACAGCAGATTGCTGCCTCCTGACGGCGCGTAGGTACTTTGACACACACTCGTGCATTTCGGACCGACTATTTTTGCTACCCTGAATCTTTAACAAGGGGTGTAAGCTTGTAGGAAAGGGATGACGGCAGAAATTTACAATTTTTTTATTAATTCCGCAAAGTATCGGTTTTAAAATAGGACGCAAATAAAGCGAGCCGTTCGAAGGAGCGTTCATCAGCATTTACATGATACCTTGCAAGTCAACTTTTCGGTGGATGGCAAGAGGGACAGTAAGTGTATCGATGTTGACGATATCATTTGCCTTGGTTGTTTACTGAAATGTTTCTTCACGAATGTCGTTAATACTATTACGCGGCGCGTATATTGATAAATAGCCGCATATATAAAATCGCGTTATTACGAATACACGACGAGTATATTGAAAAATTGCAATAAAAATAACATCGCGCATATGCGAAAATACGTATTCTGAACACGCGTAAATCCAGGGATATCTGTATTCATCGTTATATTTAAATTACGTAAATACGTTTTTAATGCACCAACTAAAGGTAAAGAGGAAATTTCAATAGATAGAGAAACATAATCGGGTCATGTTGTTTGGCTGATTAATGGTGAGCGTTCGTTCAAAGTATATCATTTAACTTCAAATATTTCATAACGCGAAACGAGTCTATTTGTGATACTCTCTACACTTCATAAGTTGTAGAACATATCACAACATTTTTCAAACAACCTGTTATCATTACTACGTCACAAACATGATAGATTTTGTGCCTAACGGTAACGACAATCAAACATTTATTTAATTTGTCTTGAATTTTTTTATTTATTTATGCAAATATATTCTTTCAAATGTTGGCCGCTTAATATCTCCGGTCCTGTACCACTTATCAACTTCAAATTTGGTGCATATATACATCTCTGGTGACAGTGGGCACGCAAAGTTGGTTATGTTCATTTGGGGGGCATTACATAAGTAATGTTTGCAGCTTTGAATCACAAAAAATACAAAAATTAAATTACCGCAATATTGTTTTTATAAATGTCTATATTCAAAAGAATAATATTAATAAATGTTTTCTGAAATGCAGAGTTTTATGCGCACTGAAAAATATAAAATAATTTCATCCACCATCAAATTGGATCAAAATTTCTTTGTATAATAATATTGTATGTGTGTATTTTATATAGCCGCCAATTGCAATGAATTGGCCGTGTAGAAGAAAATTGGGTGGTCTTTGAGAAGAGTGTGTGTGTAATTTAAGGCGAATAGCCTCTTGGGCTATTATCGCCATAATATGCATTTTTAACCACAACGCATTTGTGGCAAACTAACCATAGCACCAGACACAAAAAATATATAAATAAATAAATAGATAAAACAGATAAATAAATGAAGTTAAAAACAGATTGTAAGAGATTGTATAAGGGTCTCTCCAAATCTGTAGAATAAAACATCAGCAAGACTGTATAAGGGTCTCCTGATATGTATAAAATTCTTTCACTTCACTAGAAGGAGCTATTATGCCCGTAAAATATAAAACCTTTAAAAATGGATAGAGAAAGGATCTTTCTTCCTCTTATCCTATTGTCAAAAGATTAAACACACCTAAAAATTAAATAAAAGCTAAAATTATGGACTCCCTTAGGAATGACAATGTTCTATTTATAGATTCTGGATTATCTCCAAGAGAGAGAGTGAGGTTCGAAGCCATACATGCCCTCTCTCTCTCATTCCTAAATTGGATACAGTCCCGTAACACATGTTACACCGTCAATGCAGTATCATATGTCTCGCAAACTGGGGGTTCTTCCGCCCGCAATAGGTAACTGTGCGTCCACCAGCAGTGACCAATGTGAAGTCTTGCGATGACAACCTCTTCGAGTCGGGACGACCTGGAGGAGGACTGTCATGGTTGTACCGTGTTTTTTATTGCCCTCAGTTTGTTACCGAACACTCCATTCCATTCTTCTTGCCATTGTTGATAGACAAGTTCCTTCAAATATGTTTTAATGTCCTCAACAAGAACTTTCGGTTGGTTTATAAAATCTTCATTAGCAGCCAGTTTTTCTGCCCTGTCTGCCCTCTCATTACCCGGAATACCGACGTGACCTGGTACCCAAATAAAAACTACCGTCATCCCTATGGAATCCAGATCCATCAAGGATGACTGGATCCTCTGAACCACAGGGTGAGAAGGGTACAAAGACTCTATTGCACGTAAGGCTGACATTGAGTCAGTAAAGATGACATATTCACTGCTGGGGTATGAGTATGCAAACCTCAGTGCTTCCCATAAAGCATACAATTCCGCTGTAAATATACCACACAGCGGATGTAGACGGAAACGGTACGAGCGTTTGCCGATGGTAAAAGCGCACCCCACATGCTCCCCCTGCTTAGAACCGTCCGTGTATATGGCAGTGAACGACTGAAACCGTTCATAGAGTCTCTCGAAGTCACATCGGTATTCAATAGGCAGAGTACAAGGCCTATGTAGTTTGGCAAGAGAAGTAATGATGTTGGGGCGATGCAGCATCCACGGCGGAGATATGCTGCACTCCATTTTTAATGTCATTGGCAATTCGAGGGACATCTCTTCGAAAACATTACGCATTCTCACAGCCAGAAGTATTACAGAGCGGATACGGGCATCGTATAACTGCACAAATCGACGGTCGAAAACTGCTGTGTATGCTGGATGATCTGGGTTAGCCCTTAAAGCTGCTACATAACGAGTACCTAGCAGTTTCCGGCGCATATACAGTGATGGTTCACCGGATTCGCAGAGAACACTTGGTATTGGGCTAGTGCGAAATGCACCAATCGCCAAGCGAACACCTGTATGGTGAATCACATCAATAGTTTTTAGTACAGATGGTTTAGATGATCCATACACAATGCTCCCGTAGTCCAATCTTGAGCGGACAAGTGATCGATAAAGTCTTATTAAGACTGTCCGATCTGCACCCCATGATTTATGGCTGAGAATGCGCAATAGGTTCAAGGAGGATTGGCAGCTTGCCTTCAGCCTCTTCATATGAGGACGCCAAGTAAGCTTATTATCCAACAGGACACCCAAAGATGGTGCTGTTTCAACAAATGAAAGCTCGGTTCCTGCTAGTGACAGCGCTGGGTCCGGGTGGAGGCCACGAACACGACAGAAGTGGACGCATACTGTCTTGTTCGCTGAGTATGTAAATCCATTGTTTGTGGCCCACTCGTTAAGGCAGTTAATCGTCAGCTGAAGCTGGCGTTCAACCGCTACCACATTTTGCGAACTGCTATATATGGCCAGGTCATCCACGTAGAGGCTTCCCTCTACTGGAGACCTAATACATTGGGCCATTCCATTTATGGCAATGGCAAACAAGTTTACACTCAATATAGACCCCTGTGGAACACCATTCTCCTGAAGGAACGTTCGAGAAGTTTCGCTCCCGATACGCACCCTGAAGAAACGTTCCCATAATAAGCTCTTGATAAATATGGGTAACTTACCCCTTAACCCCCAAGAATGCAATGTAAGGAGTATACCTAATCTCCACGTAATGTCGTAAGCCCGGGCAATATCAAAGAAAACTGCAATTAGGTGATGCTTCTTGATAGAAGCATCGCACACAGCTCTCTCCAATCCTTTGAGAAGAGTATTATAGGCTATTATAATATAGGAGTGGGGGTTTGATAATTTACCCACTCGCTCTTACTGTGCGCAGCAAATTTTATCGAAATTCGGGCTAAGTAAAATTTCTTTTAGACATTTGAGAAGGCAATAAAGTACCTATTTTCGAAAACATGCTTTTCATTTTAGTATTCACACGAAAACATGAAAGCGCCCGTACCGTACCTTGCTGATTTAGGGGACTGCCGTCAGCGCTCCGTAATTTGGAAGGACCATTGGTCCTCTTTTTAAATAGAAGGCCAAAGCCTTCAATGGGGTTCTCATCTCACATCTGTGTAGAGTCGTATAAGTAAAGCTATACGTAAATAAGCCTAAGATGCTGATTCTCCAGAAAAACACAGTCAACCTGCAAGGTTAATTATGTTAAATTGTGTGAAAAACAAGTTGTGTACACAGAAATTTTCATTATTTTTTTCACTACCCGTTAGGTGTCAATATGTTCCTATTTCTGAAATGTCACCAGTTTCGATATACATTACGGTTGACGTCCGAACACTGGTCGCATTCAAACGTAGGAATGCATTATATCCGTGGAACCCTAAGACTTAACTAACTATAAATTATATTTTCGTATATTACAGTTTATATAATGTGTTGAACATTTAAGATATTACAAACATTTATTTAACTTGCGTTGTTATATTTATTTATTTATTTATACACATATATTCTTTCAAATGTATGCAGCTTATAATCTCCGGTCCTGTACCACTTATCAACTTGATATTTGGTGCGTATATCCATCTCTGGTGACAGTGGACACGCAAAGTTGGTTATGTTCATTTCGGGGGCATTATATAAGTAATGTTTGCAGCTAGGAATCACAAAAAATACAAAAATTAAATTACTCCAATATCGTTCAATATGATGTACAATAAGGTATTATATTTTACTCTATAACTTATATAAAAATATTTGTAATATTCTCTTGCGTGCATTTGTGGAAAAGTTGTATATGCTAGTGTAATCTCCCATCAAAACCGTCAGGTCTACACATTGAAAAATTCAAGATACTTAATTGGCGCTCTAACAACCGCTCATTCAACATTCCCCATTCTCTCCCTCTTCCCTCCATTTCTCTCTTCCACTCTCCTTACGCAATAATTTTCATCAAGAAAAGGACTCCACAAAGAACTCATATGTCCCGTACTACATCCACCTGCACCCCATCTCCACAGCTTCATTCCACTTATAAATATATATTTCAATGTAAGTTTGACGTCTTATGCGAAAAATGTAATAGAAAACCTTTTTCCTCCTTTTAATTTCAGTCTCATATTATATAGAGCAATGACTATCCGAAATGTTCATTAGAGATTTTTCCACACGATTCCCTAATACAGTTATAATATGAACCTTAAGAAAACTTTTACTGGGTAAAAATACACATTTTAAATAATTATCATTTAAACCAAAAGAATCCTGCACAGTATACCTTGTCACTTACTTACCGGAAATTAAAATCTCTCATTTCAATGCTCACATTATAAAGTCTTAGCTGAACAGTTGCTATAAGAATATTTTCAGTTATGGCTTCAACAGAAATGTATCCAATGAGTTAAATAAAAAATATCTAAGAACACTTAACGAATTAATCATAATAAATGCTTGCATATATTGCATACCAACCTTACCTCAAGGAAATTGTTCGACAATTATTTATAAATTGGAATTTTGAAGTGCAATAAGAAATATGGTAACATTATCATCAATTAATTCATGATAGCGCAATTCTAGTAAATTTTATAAGGAAATTATTTAAGAAAATACTCATCTTTCAGGCATTTGATGGTGAGTAAATGTAGGGACGAAATCTCCCTTGTAGACCTGTGAATGGAGCACAAAACATTTCAATTTAGTTTTGATGTCCCAGTCACAGATCTCCAAGAAAGGTTATTTTCTCTTGTTCGTCTGGAATAATTCATGGGTGCGAACGCTGTTCCACAGAAAGCTAAAAAAAATAATGTATTAAGGCAATAATAAAATTCACAAAAAGAGAAATATTTTCTCTCAAGAGGATTAAGTTCTTTAAAAAGATACTAAAAAAATTTCTACAACAGGATATATAGGTCATTGGTAAAAATGTAAATAAAATATTCCACCGTATATACGTATGGGAACCAGTGATCACCGGGGTAGGGATATTTTGCCTCAAGAGTTAATTCTTCGTAATGATGCTTGACGTATAAAACATTTGTCACATTTGTCATCCATATTCACCACCATCTCCAAAGCTACATACTAAATGATGAATCACATTTCTCTGCGAGTTACTCTTGTAACCCGAGATATGTAATGAAATCTTCTTATTCCAATTTTCTGCAAGTTAACCAGATTTTACAGTCTCAAGCTCTTCATATAACATTCCTTAATTAATGAGTGCGTAGTCTCTAAAGTATAGTAGATTCAAAATCGTAAATTAATAATGTGGAGTTTAGAAAGTTCATTCACAATGATTATTACATTCTCTTTAATTTATATCTGGTAATGCAGTGTTAGTAAATTTAGCACAAAAATTAGTTTATGAAGACATTTATCTGCCAAAAATTTGTTGGTGCTCAAAAAGAGAGTCGTTATCTCCCTTAAAGACCTGTAAAAGGGACATTAAAACTTTCAGTTTAGTTTTGAAGTCCCCGGCACAGATCTCCATGAAAGATTAATTTCTTTTCTTTGTCTCCAATCCTTCGTTTGTATCAACGCTGTTCCAGTAGAAGTTCACCAAAGAATATATTTATGCTTTTGATAAATATATTTCATAAATGGAAAGTTTTTGACAATGTTCATATATCTCCATTTTCTTGAGTATGTTTTCTTCTATGTCACTTGATACATATATCAAAACGCATTAATTCGAATGACGAATGTTTGATAGGCGTTATTTCATATTGAATAATGCATACTGAGTCTCAACGACCATCAAACTAAATCTTTTAATACAAATATCCCAAAATATGAGGAATATTGCTGGTCATAAAGATATAAGGATTTTCTAATTTATTTCTCTTGCGTTTAGGTGAAGAAATGTATATATTAGAAGTTGCCCATCGAAAAATTGACTGGTAGTTAGATAAAATATTAACTTGGTAGTAAGCCTTCTATCACTTTGCCATAAAGGCCATCGAATGCAAAGTTAATTTTCTTCTACTTGTATATGCTAGGAGTGTCACGTTATTTCCTAAAGCGTCTTATGTCCGCATAACATCGAGCACTACAACTATGACATACAGAGCTTAACAGGTCAAAAATATCCGCAATATCTCTCCAACGGTTCGAACTATTCCAAATTCATCATTTTCCTGCACATTTACCGTTCAAGATGTTAAATTTGGTGCATCACACGTCAAGGTGTTTGTTACCTTCGCATTAAAAATTTTTATTATGTTAAATATAAATATATATATTTATATAAATATAAATATATATATTTATTGTTGCCAGCTTTAATTCTCCCACGGAACGCATCTCTGCCTATGTTGACTCCCACCTACAACCTCTCGTCCGTCAAATCCCATCCTTCATCAAAGACACAAACCACTTTCTACTACGCCTAAAATCACTCCCTTCCCCTCTCCCACCTAACACAATTATGTCCACTATAGACGTCTGCTCCCTCTACACCAACATCCCTCACAACCAAGGACTGTCTGCCCTGAGAAAATTACTGGACTCCAGACCACCTGACACAAGACCATCCTCCCATTTCCTAACGAAGCTGGCTGAAATGGTGCTCCAAAAAAACAACTTCTCTTTCGGAGGGAGCCACTACCTACAAATAAAAGGTACCGCGATGGGCACTCGCATGGCGCCCTCCTATGCCAATGTCTTCGTAGTTGAATGGGAGGTACGCTTTCTTGACGTTTCCCCCAGACCCCTCCTATGGCTGAGGTATATTGACGATATTTTTCTTCTCTGGACACATGGACCCGACTCGCTACAATCCTTTTTACAACGCCTCTCATCCCACCCCACGCTTTCCTTCACCCACCACTTCTCTGCCTCCAACATCACCTTCCTGAATGTCGATCTCTCCATCCGGGAAAACAAAATTCACACCAGCGTGCACCTCAAGCCTTCCAACCGCCTTCAATATCTCCAGTTCGACAGCTGCCATCCCCTCCACACCTAAACCTCTATTCCCTATGCCCTAGCCCGACGAGGGCGGAGAATTTGCTCGGACAGAGATTCCCTGTCCGAGTACTGCTCCACCCTCGAACATGCCTTCTTACAGCGCGGATACCCGCCGGATCTGATCCGAGACCAAATCCGGCGGGCAGTCGCACCCGCCACCCCTAACTCCCACTCCAATACCCACACCACCACCGATTCCACCCTCCATCTCACCCTAACCACCCTGTATTTCCCCGGCATCCACGACATTCTGAAAAACATCTTGAAAGCCGCCCACCTTATCCTCTCATCCTCCCCTCACCAAATCCCATTTCCCAGACCACCGATGCTCTCCTTCCGCCGTCCCCCTAATCTGGAAAATATTCTATGGAAGAAAGAACCCCCAGCACCCACGCCTTTACACCCTGCCGGATCTTACCCCTGCGGTAGACCCCGATGTCTAGCATGCCCAATAAACCCCCCCTGCAACTCCTTCTCCAGTCCCACAACCAACATCACCTACCCCATAACTTCCACCACCAACTGCACCACCCGCAATATCATTTACCACCTGAGATGCACCCAATGTCCCGCCTTTTATGTTGGCCTCACCAGCAATCCCCTCATCATCCGCATGAATGGCCACCGCAACAGCGTCATTCTCAAACGGCCGCTGCTGGTGGCAATTCATGCGAACAAACATAATTTAAAGTTTAACAACTGCTTCACAGTGAGAGTCATTCGCGCTCTCCCCGACAATGCTTCGGCTCCCCAACTCCGTCAGTGGGAGCTTTCGCATATCCATCTCCTAAACTCCTTCACTCCCCCAGGCCTCAACCTTCGATAGCTTTTCACACCCTTTCTGTCTTCTCCCAACACCCTACCCATCCCCAACCCCCTCCGTTTCCTCCAATCCTCGACCTTTCCGCACTACCCTTCCACCCCCATGCCTCCACCCAGTGTCACCGCCATCAGTTCTCTCTCTGTAGCTGAAGAAGGAGTAGTTCCGAAAGCTTCTACGTTTGTGATGTTTCTGTGTTTTTGTGTTATTTTACGTGTGTCGCTTCGACATCCCCGGGGCCTCGCCAACCTGAAGTCGTCTGATTGGTGAGTGCTCACTGGGTTTCCTCATCCCAACACCTTGTTGACATCCATATATTTATATAAATATATATTTATATAAATATAAATAAATTTATTTATATAAATAAATAAATAAATATATATGTATATATATGGGTATCTTTGTGTGTGTGAAACATCACAATTTCTTATGCACCTTAAAGTGGAATATCATTTAATCTTATCCTCACCCTCACACTCTCTCTACCTATCTATATCTCTCCACTTCCATTCACATATTTCTATATCTCTCTTTCTTCCATCTTGTATACCTTCAATTTTCCTTATCTTCCATAACACCTCTAATAACCCTGACATCTCTCCTTCTAAACCGCCCCTTTTAAACCTAACTCACTCCATATCTTGTTACCTACTCTCTTTCCCTGTCTATCTACCTCGCCCTCACGACCATTCAAATTCTCCTTCAATATCTCATTACCCCCCTTCATACCACCAGACGATTCCCTTTCTATCCCTCTCTCTACCTTGCTAGCTCCTCAAATTTCCTGTCCTCAAACTAACATTCATTCACAATCTCTTTCATCGTATCCCCATCAATTACCCTCTCCTATCCTCTACACCAAACACTCTCCTTTCCATCCTCTCTTTTTCTCTCTCCTATTCCGTCTTCAATCTTCCCCATTCCCCTCAACTCGCTCCCTTGGTTCTTTCTCCTTATCTCCTTATCTCTCACCCTTACTTCTTTATTATCTCCCCTTCCTGACCCATCCTCTTACCCCACTACCATCTCCCCACTCTTTCTCTAAAGGGCTCTCCCCCAAAAGTCTTTCCATCTTTCTCCTACTCCATCTCTCTCTTACTCCCGCTCTCCCACTCTCACTTCTACTCTCTCATTTGTGGAAAAGTTGTATATGCTAGTGTAATTTCCCATCAAAACCGTCAGGTATACACATTGAAAAATTCAAGATACTTAATTGGCGCTCTAACACCCGCTCATTCAACATTCCTCACTCTCTCCCTCTTCCCTCCATTTCTCTCTTCCACTCTCCTTACGCCACAATTTTCATTAAGAATAGGACTCCACGAAGAACTCATATGTCCCGTACTACATCCACATGCACCCCATCTCCACAGGTTCATTCCGCTTATAAACATATATTTCAGTGTAAGTTTCCCGTCTTACGCGAAAAATGTAATAGAAAACGTTTTTCCTCCTTTTAATTTCAGTCTCATATTATATAGAGCAATGACTATCCCAGATGATCATTAGGGACTTTTCCACACGATGCTCTAAAACAGTTATAATATGAACCTTAAGAAAATCATTTACTGGATAAGAATATACATCTTAAATAATTATCATTTAAAACAAAAGTCCCCCCTGCGGGTAGGGGGATTGAGAATACTCCCGCAGACCCTCTGCTGGTCGTAAGAGGCGACCAGTGGGCGAGGAGGCAACCTCGTTAAAAAACCCTTTTTACGCTTATGGTAGCTTCCAGACAGTATGTGGATCTGCTGTCTGAGTCCAGCCATGTCACCTGGCTGTCGATCCACCCGCGTGTTTGCCGTGCGTGGAGACCCATAAGGGGGAGAAGAGGTACCTGGTGGTTGAGCTTCCTGGATCCCGTCTGGGTTCCGGATGCCCAAGATGGGCACAGAGAGCAACACACCACTTTGGTCTCTGATTCGCTGTAAACGGGAGTCGGGTGCTATCACACACGATTAATAGGCTTGCCGTCACGTCTTGGCGTTTCGGTTGGCGAGTGCCAAGGCAATGGGAGTTTGTGTAGGGGGGTCAAAGGTGAATGGGTTTGGAGACCCCATGCACTGGAGATCTGACCTGAAGCAGGCAGCCATGTCAGATGTGCTATATCCCTTTGGTTAGCCCTGGCATCCGCATCAGTTTGTGGTGCGGTGTCCCATTTGTGGCTCCGTGGTGGGTGGGGAGACCAGGGGATGAATATAAATTACTCGAGTGGCAGAAAAACTCTCTCCACCACCAAAAAGATCCCGTCCAGACTCGGGCGGGGGAGACATGGAGTATACATGCAAAAAATATTTAATTATGAAATGTTCAACAGAAGGTGAGACCTTCACGAAAGTGGCTCCCTTCTTGATATATAAGTCTTTGTCTGTACAGGTGCCTGAACCTCTAGAGTCGGTCAAGAAGCTTAGGGATGGTACTCTTCTTATAACCACTATGAATGAGACCCAAAGCAGGAAGATCTTAAACATCTCCATGCTGGGAGAAATGCCGGTTACAGTTGAGACCCATAAAACCCTCAACACTTGACAAGGGTTCATATCCAATTATGACCTTCTATACGTAGAAATCGAGGAGTGTAAGCGGGAGATGGCCTCGCAGGGGGTCATCGACTGCAGGAGACTGACCACAAAGAGAAACTGTCAGGTTATCAATACCACCTCGATGGTTCTCACATTCTCCCTCGAGATGCTACCAGAAAAGGTCATGGTTGGATATGGGGCATGTTCAGTTCGGCCGTACAAACCGAACCCTATGCGCTGTTTTCAGTGCCAAAGGTTTGGACACACTGCTCCACGGTGCAAGGGCAAAGCAGTTTGCCCCAATGCAATCGGGAAATGCACGATGGGGCAGAATGCACAGCAACGGTATCGTGCGCGAACTGCGATGGTCCGCATCCGGCATTCTCTCGGGACTGCCCAAAGTTGAAGGAGGAAAAGAAGATAATGGAGCTGAAGACTCTTGACAAGCTGTCTTATTTCGAGGCAAGGAAAAAGTTCCGCACGCTTGTCGCTCCAGTCTTTTCAAGGTCTTTCGCTTCCGTGGCAGTCACCCCAATTACGAAGAGTACCATCGCTACACAGACAGACTAGGTAGCACCCATAAATATATCAAAAAATAAAGATAAGGAAGAAAGGAAAACAAAGGAAAGTGCCAAAAAGAAGGCTACAAAAAAACAAAGGCAAGAGAGTACTATGGAAGTGAAAGCAAGCAAGTTTCCAGCAGCTTCCAAAGAGGATTTAAAGAAAACAGGGGATAAATCCCCTATAAAACCAAATACAAAGCTGATAAGGCCCTCCATATCCAATCCAGAAGATATGGATATGGATTACTTATCAGATAGCGGCATCAAATTCCTCAAGATGCCGGGAAGGGGGAAAGGCTGGAAAAAATTTACAATAAAGAGGTAACCCCTCTAATCTCATCCTCAGAGAATGAATAAAATAATTCATTGGAACTGTAATGGCTTTCAATTCCACCTGCCGGAACTTCGTCTCCTCCTATCGGAGATATCACCAGTATGTGTTTCCTTCCAGGAAACACGATTCAGGGAAACTGACATAGTCACACTCAGAGGGTATTCCTTGTATAGAAAGGACCTCGTGAGTGCCCAGCAAGCTCACGGAGGAGTGGCTGTGTTGGTTCACAACTCGAAGTTCTCTGAGCTGCAGGCTGTAGCAGTTAGTTGCTCTCCCTCAGCTGGTGACGATCTGCTCAGTCTATCTGCCCCCTAATGATAATTCTACAAATAGGTCAATCCTTGACCTTGTAGATCAAGTTCCTCCCCCATTCATTCTTATGGGCGATTTTAATGCCCATAATTCAGAGTGGGTGTCGGAGAGGACTGATCCTAGGGGACGTCACCTTTCTGAGATATTCTCGAGCCTGGATCTGGTGATACTCAACGATGGTAGCGACACACACTTCAGTGCTGGCGGTGGGTCCTTTTCTTCTATTGACCTAACCATCTGCTCTAGCACGGTCGCTCAATTGTTTGAGTAGGAGGTGTACGAGGATCTATGTGACAGCGATCATTTCCCGATTATCCTGAAATGCTTATCTGCTAATGTTTCGGAGATGCGTTGCCCCAAGTGGGCCATAAAAAAAGCGGATTGGTGCAAGTTTTCAGGTAACGTTCAACTCACGGAAGAACAGTTCCCCTCGGGTGATGAACATGTGAGTCATTTCACGGATGCCTTAATAGAGGCAGCAAATGCAAGCATTACGAAATCCTGCTCCTGACTAAAGCGAGTCCCAGTTCCATGGTGGAGTGAGGAATGCCATAAGGCGATCCGTGACAAGCGACAGGCTTTTCGGTTATTTTGTAATAACCCCACCGAGGGGAATATGTTGCGGTACCTGAGATTGAAGGCATTTGCACGCAGGATAATCAGGAAATGTAAGAAGGAATGTTGGAAGAAATATGTATCGACCATTACGAGTTCCACCCCGGTCACTGAGGTGTGGAAAAAGGTGAGGAAGATTTCCGGCCGAACTACCTCTTCCAAAATTAGTGGGCTTATGGTAGATGGCTCGGTCATTACATCAAAAATTGGAATAGCAAATGAGCTAGGGTCTCTGTTTGCTAAACCATCTAGTTCAGAACGCATGTCACCAGTGTTTCTTATGCAGAAATACGAGCTGGAACAGCAGACTCTCAGATTTTCCTCTCGGAATACTGAGAGCTACAATCTGCCTTTCAGTGCATGGGAACTGGAAAATGCTTTGGCGGAGACCCGTGACAGCGCTCCGGGTTTGGACACCATTTACTATGTGATGATACGTCACCTAAATCCCCCTGAGAAAGAATATTTGCTGAAGATGTACAACCGAATCTGGGTAGAAGGCATTTACCCCACGCAATGGAGAGAGGCCATTGTAATGCCACTGCTTAAGTCAGGGAAAGATAAGAAACTGCCTGAGAGTTACCGACCGGTATCGCTCACTAGTTGCCTCTCCAAACTTATGGAACGAATGGTCAATAGGGGTCTGGTTTGGTTTTTGGAATCAAACGGCCTATTGACCAACATTCAGTGTGGTTTTCGTCACCACCGTACCACCACCGATCATCTGGTGAGATTGGAGATAGCTGTGTACGATGCTTTTATCAGGAAGCATCACCTCATTGCAGTTTTCTTTGATATTGCCCGGGCTTACGACACCACGTGGAGATTCGGTATACTCCGTACATTGCATTCTTGGGCGTTAAGGGGTAACCTACCCATATTTATCAAGAGCTTCTTATGGGAACATTACTTCAGGGTGCGTATCGGGAGCGAAACTTCTCGAACGTTCCTTCAGGAGAATGGTGTTCCACAGGGGTCTATTTTGAGTGTAAACTTGTTTGCCATTGCCATAAATGGAATGGCCCAATGTATTAGGTCTCCAGTAGAGGGAAGCCTCTACGTGGATGACCTGGCCATATATAGCAGTTCGCAAAATGTGGTAGCGGTTGAACGCCAGCTTCAGCTGACGATTAACTGCCTTAACGAGTGGGCCACAAACAATGGATTTACATACTCAGCGAACAAGACAGTATGCGTCCACTTCTGTCGTGTTCGTGGCCTCCACCCGGACCCAGCGCTGTCACTAGCAGGAACCGAGCTTCCAGTTGTTGAAACAGCACCATTTTTGGGTGTCCTGTTGGATCATAAGCTTACTTGGCGTCCTCATATGAAGAGGCTGAAGGCAAGCTGCCAATCCTCCTTGAACCTCTTGCGCATTCTCAGCCATAAATCATGGGGTGCAGATCGGACAGTCTTACTAAGACTGTATCGATCACTTGTCCGCTCAAGATTGGACTACGGGAGCATTGTGTATGGATCATCTAAACCATCTGTACTAAAAACTATTGATGTGATTCACCATACAGGGGTTCGCTTGGCGATTGGTGCATTTCGCACTAGCCCAATACCAAGTGTTCTCTGCGAATCCGGTGAACCATCACTGTATATGCGCCGGAAACTGCTAGGTACTCGTTGTGTAGCAGCTTTAAGCGCTAACCCAGATCATCCAGCTTACACAGCAGTTTTTGACCGTCGATTTGTGCAGTTATACGATGCCCGTATCCGCTCTGTAATACTTCTGGCTGTGAGAATGCGTAATGTTTTCGAAGAGATGTCCCTCGAATTGCCAATGACATTAAAAATGGAGTGCAGCATATCTCCGCCGTGGATGCTGCATCGCCCCAACATCATTACTTCTCTTGCCAAATTACATAGGCCTTGTACTCTGCCTATTGAATACCGATGTGACTTCGAGACTCTATGAACGGTTTCAGTCGTTCACTGCCATATACACGGACGGTTCTAAGCAGGGGGGGCATGTGGGGTGTGCTTTTACCATCGGCAAACGCTCGTACCGTTTCCGTCTACATCCGCTGTGTGGTATATTTACAGCGGAATTGTATGCTTTATGGGAAGCACTGAGGTTTGCATACTCATACCCCAGCAGTGAATATGTCATCTTTACTGACTCAATGTCAGCCTTACGTGCAATAGAGTCTTTGTACCCTTCTCACCCTGTGGTTCAGAGGATCCAGTCATCCTTGATGGATCTGGATTCCATAGGGATGACGGTAGTTTTTATTT
The DNA here is from genome assembly GCA_028673005.1 of Tanypteryx hageni. Classification (NCBI taxonomy): domain Eukaryota; kingdom Metazoa; phylum Arthropoda; class Insecta; order Odonata; family Petaluridae; genus Tanypteryx; species Tanypteryx hageni. The sequence continues at coordinate 129,697,742 of CM054120.1, read as the reverse complement.
GGGTACCAGGTCACGTCGGTATTCCGGGTAATGAGAGGGCAGACAGGGCAGAAAAACTGGCTGCTAATGAAGATTTTATAAACCAACCGAAAGTTCTTGTTGAGGACATCAAAACATATTTGAAGGAACTTGTCTATCAACAATGGCAGGAAGAATGGAATGGAGTGTTCGGTAACAAACTGAGGGCAATAAAAAACACGGTACAACCATGACAGTCCTCCTCCAGGTCGTCCCGACTCAAAGAGTTTGCCATCGGAAGACTTCGCATAGGTCACTGCTGGTGGACACGCAGTTATCTATTGCGGGCAGAGGAACCCCCAGTTTGCGAGACATGTGATACTGCATTGACAGTGTCACATGTGTTACGGGACTGTATCCAATTTAGGAATGAGAGAGAGAGGGCATGTATGGCTTCGAACCTCACTCTCTCTCTTGGAGATAATCCAGAATCTATAAATAGAACATTGTCATTCCTAAGGGAGTCCAGAATTTTAGCTTTTATTTAATTTTTAGGTGTGTTTAATCTATTGACAATGAGATAAGAGGAAGAAAGATCCTTTCTCTATCCATTTTTAAAGGTTTTATATTTTACGAGCATAATAGCTCCTTCTAGTGCAGTGAAAGAATTTTATACATTTCAGGAGAACCTTATACAGACTTGCTGATGTTTTATTCTACAGATTGGGAGAGACCCTTATACAATCTCTTACAATCTGTTTTTAACTTCATTTATTTATCTGTTTTATCTATTTATTTATTTATATATTTTTTGTGTCTGGTGCTATGGTTAGTTTGCCACAAATGGGTTGTGGTTAAAAATGCATATTATGGCGATAATAGCCCAAGAGGCTATTCGCCTTAAATTACACACACACACATTTGAATCAAAAGTATCCTGCACAGTACCTTGTCACTTACTTACCGGAAATTATAATCTGTCATTTCAATGCTCGCATTATAAAGTTTTAGCTGAACAGTTGCTATAAGAATATTTTCAATTGTGGCTTCAACAGAAATGTATCCAATGAGTTTAATAAAAAATATCAAAGAATACTTAATGAATTATACATAATAAATGCATGCATATATTGCATACCAACCTTACTTTAAGGAAATTGTTCGACAATTATTTATAAATTGGAATTTTGAAGTGCAATAGGAAATATGGTAACATTATCATCAATTTATTCATGATAGCGCAATTCTAGTAAATTTTATACGGAAATTATTTTATGAAAATACTCATCTTTCAGGCATTTGATGGTGAGTAAATGTAGGGACGAAATCTCCCTTGTAGACCTGTGAATGGAGCACAAAACATTTCAATTTAGTTTTGATGTCCCAGTCACAGATCTCCAAGAAAGGTTATTTTCTCTTCTTCGTCTGGAATCCTTCAAGGGTGCGAACGCTTTTCCACAAAAAGCTAAACAAAATAATGCATTAAGGCATTAATAAAATTCACAAAAAGAGAAATATTTTCTCTCAATAAGATTAAGTACTTTAAAAAAGTACTAAAAAAATTTCTACAACAGGATATATAGGTCATTGGTAAAAATGTAAATAAAATATACCACCGTATGTATGTATGGGAACCAGTGATCACCAGGGAAGGGATATTTTGCCTCAAGAGTTAATTCTTCGTAATGATGCTAGACGTATAAAACATTTGTCACATTCGTCATCCATATGCACCACCAGAGTGCGTAGTCTCTAAAGTATAGTAGATTCAAAATCGTAAATTAATAAAGTGGAGTTCAGAAAGTTCATTCACAATTATTATTACATTCTCTTTAATTTATATCTGGTAACGCAGTGTTAGTAAATTTAGCACAAAAATTAGTTTATGAAGACGATTATCTGCCTAGCATTTGATGGTGCTCAAAAATAGAGTCGTTATCTCCCTTGAAGACCTGTGAAAGGGACATAACTTTAAGTCTAGTTTTAAAGTCCCAGGCACAGATCTCCACGAAAGACAAATTCCTTTTCTTCGTCTCCAATCCTTCGTTCGTATCAACGCTGTTCCAGTAGAAGTTCACCAAAAGAATACATTTTTGCTTTTGATAAATATATTTCATTAATGTAAACAGTTTTTGACATTGTTCATATAACTCCATTTTCTTGAGTATGTTTTCTTCTATGTCGCTAGATACGTAGTTCAAAACACATTAAGTCTAATGACGAATACTTGATAAGCGTTATTTTCATATTGAATAATGTTTACTGAGTCTCCACGACCAACAAAGTAAATCATTTAATACAAATATCCCAAAATATGAGGAATAGTGCTAGTCATAAAGATATAAGGATTTTCTAATTTATTTCTCTTGCATTTAGGTGAATAAATGTATATATTAGAAGTTGTCCATCGCAAAATTGACTGGTAGTTAGATAAAATATTAACTTAGTAGTAAGCCTTCTTTCACTTTGCTTTAAAGGCCAGCGAATGCAAAGTTAATTTTCTTCTACTTGTATATGCTAGGAATGTAACGTTATTTCCTAAAGCATCTAATGTCTGCATAACATCGAGCACTACAACTATGACACACAGAGCTTAACAGGTCAAAAAACACCTCAATATCTCTCCAACGGTTCGAACTATTCCAACTTTATCATTTTCCTGCACATTTACCGTTGAAGACTCTTAATTTGGTGCATCACACGTCAAGGTTTTTGTTACCTTCGCATTAAAAATTTTTATTATGTTAAACACACACACATATATATATGTGTATATATATATATATATATATATGTGTGGGTATCTTTGTGTGTGTGAATCATCACTAGTTCTTATGCATCTTAATGTGGAATATCATTTATTCTTATCCTCACTCTCACACTCTCTCTACCTATCTATATCTCTCCTGTTCCATTCATATATCCCTAATCTCTCTTTCTTCCATCTTGTATACCTTCAATTTTCCTTATCTTCCATAATACCTCTAATAACCCTGACATCTCTCCTTCTAAACCGCCCCTTTTAAACCTAACTTACTCCATATCTTGTTACCTACTCTTATTCCATGTCTATCTACCTCGCCCTCACGACCATTCAAATTCTCCTTCAATATCTCATTACCCCCCTTCATACCACCAGACGATTCCCTTTCTATTCCTCACTCTACCTTGCTAGCTCCTCAAATTTCCTGTCCTCAAACTAACATTCATTCACAATCTCTTACACCGTATCCTCATCAATTACCCTCTCCCATCCTCTATACCAAACACTCTCCTTTTCATCCTCTCTTTTTCTCTCTCCTATTCCGTCTTCTATCTTTCCCATTCCCCTCAACTTGCTCCCTTGGCTCTTTCTCCTTATCTCCCTTTCTCTCACCCTTACTTCTTTATTAACTTTCATTCCCGTCCCATCCTCTTTCCTAACTTCCATCTCCCTTCTCTTTCTTTAAAAGAACCTCCCCCAAAAGTCTTTCCAACCTTCTCCTACTCCATCTCTCTCGTACTCCCGCTCTCCCCCTCTCACTTCTACTCTCTCATTTCTCCCACACTCTCTCGCACACCTATAATGTCCCAAACCTTCAAATTCCCTTTCTGTATTCCAGGGTTTTTCATCTACATGTTGCCCTGCAATTCACCTAATTGCTAGATGGCGAGGTCGTATTTGAGCTATTTCGCTATACTAGGACGATTTTTCCATTCGGAAATCAATATGCACATTGGAAAACCTTTTTTAGACTGGTGGAACTCACGAATCATATCGTTAAAAATAAGTTTGTCATTTGGAAGTTTTTATATTTTTTATAAAATATTGACTTTGACTTTTATTTTTGAATCCCCATTCATATTTTGAGCTTTTCAGCATTCTTGGAAACGATGATACATTTTCACGATGAATGACAAATTTTTGAATTTTCTTTACATATTTAAAGCAACCGCATTCAATAACTTCTTCGTATTTGTCACTATCACCGGCTCAACCCTAAAAATGTTTCGCTCATGTAAATCACCGATGAAGTTCTTCCTTATTTTGAAATGGAAATATTCTTAGTTTTTTACGCTTTATTGCGAAATTGAGATCACCTCAGTACGCCCTACGTTTGACCTGAAAATTGTACTGATCATTAATAAGGATAAATAAACTCCTTAATGGGCTACATACTTTGCTTTCCTCATTTAAATTATATTTCATCCACGGAAAAATATAGTGCGTAAAGAGTCAACAATTTTTAATTAATTACTTGTTTAATTATTTTGGATAGAGTCAAAACAGAACTTTCCGTTCTCTATATAGGACAGCTATATTTCGCGTTAATTATATTTCATCCAGCAAAACAATTATGGAACACTAATACCCATTCAATATCTTATTCGTGCTACACAGCAGATTGCTGCCTCCTGACGGCGCGTAGGTACTTTGACACACACTCGTGCATTTCGGACCGACTATTTTTGCTACCCTGAATCTTTAACAAGGGGTGTAAGCTTGTAGGAAAGGGATGACGGCAGAAATTTACAATTTTTTTATTAATTCCGCAAAGTATCGGTTTTAAAATAGGACGCAAATAAAGCAAGCCGTTCGAAGGAGCGTTCATCGGCATGTACATTATACCTTGCAAGTCAACTTTTCGGTGGATGGCAAGAGGGACAGTAAGTGTATCGATGTTGACGATATCATTTGCCTTGGTTGTTTACTGAAATGTTTCTTCACGAATGTCGTTAATACTATTACGCGGCGCGTATATTGATAAATAGCCGCATATATAAAATCGCGTTATTACGAATACATGACGAGTATATTGAAAAATTGCAATAAAAATAATATCGCGCATATGCGAAAATACGTATTCTGAACACGCGTAAATCCAGGGATATCTGTATTCATCGTTATATTTAAATTACGTAAATACGTTTTTAATGCACCAACTAAAGGTAAAGAGGAAATTTCAATAGATAGAGAAACATAATCCGGTCATGGTGTATGGCTGATTTATGGTGAGCGTTCGTTCAAAGTATATCATTTAGCTTCAAATATTTCATCACACGAAACGCGCCTATTTGTGATACTCTCTACACTTTCTAAGTTGTAAAACATATCACAACATTTTTCAAACAACCTGTTATCATTACTACGTCACAAACATGATAGGTTTTGTGCCTAACGGTAACGACAGTCAAATGTTTTCATTACTGTGAATTACACGTCCGAACACTGGTCGAATTCATATATAGGAATGAATTATATTCGTGGCACACTAAGACGTAACTAACTATGAAATATATCTTCGTATAATACGGTTTATATAATGTGTTGAACGACAAAGATTTTTACAAACATTTATTTAATTTGTCTTGAATTTTTTTATTTATTTATGCAAATATATTCTTTAAAATGTTTGCCGCTTAATATCTCCGGTCCTGTACAACTTATCAACTTCAAATTTGGTGCATATATACATCTCTGATGACAGTGGGCATGCAAAGTTGGTTATGTTAATTTCGGGGGCATTACATTAGTATGTTTGCAGCTAGGAATCACAAAAAATAAAAAAATTAAATTACCCTAATATTGTTTTTATAAATGTCTATATTCAAAAGAATAACATTATTAAAATGTTTTCTGAAATGCAGACTTTTATGCGCACTGAAAAATATAAAATAATTTTATCCACCATCAAATTGGATCAAAATTTCTTTGAATAATAATGTTGTATGTGTGTATTTTATATAGCCGCCAATTGCAATGAATTGGCCGTGCAGAAGAAAATTGAGTGGTCTTCGATAAGAGTATTATAGGCTATTATAATATAGGAGTGAGGGTTTGAAAATTTACCCACTCGCTTTTACTGTGCGCAGCAAATTTTATCGAAATTCGGGCTAAGTAATATTTCTTTTAGACATTTGAGAAGGCAATAAAGTACCTATTTTCGAAAACATGCTTTTCATTTTATTATTCACAAGAAAACATGAAAGCGCCCGTAACGTACCTTGCGGTTTTAGGGGACTGCGCAAGTCAGCGCTCCGTAATTCGGAAGGACCATTGGTTTTCTTTTTAAATAGAATGCCAAAGCCGTCAATGGGGTTCTCATCTCACATCTGTGTAGAGTCCTATAAGTAAAGTTATAGGTAAATAAATCAAATATGCTGATTCACCAGAAAAACACAGTCAACCTGCAAGTATAGATATGTTAAATTAAGTTGTGTACAGAGAAATTTTCATTATTTTTTTTCACTAGCCGTTAGGTGTCAATATGTTCCTATTTCTGAAATGTCACCAGTTATGATGTACAATAAGATATTATGTTTTACTCTATAACTTATATAAAAATATTTGAACTATTCTATTGCATGCATTTGTGGAAAAGTTGTATATGCTAGTGTAATCTCCCATCAAAACCGTAAGGTATACACATTGAAAAATTCATGATACTTAATTGGGGCTCTAACACCCACTCATTCGACATTCCTCATTCTCTCCCTCTTCCTTACATTTCTCTCTTCCACTCTCCTTACGCCACATTTTTCATTAAGAATAGGACTCCACGAAGAACTCATATGTCCCGTACTACATACAATGCATCTTCACAGCTCCATTCCGCTTATAAACATATAATTCAGTGTAAGTTTTCCGTCTTACGCGAATAATGTAATATAAAACCTTTTTCCACCTTTTAATTTCAGTCTCATATTATCTAGAGCAATGACTATCCCAGATTTTCATTAGGGACTTTTCCACACGATGCCCTAAAACAGTTATAATATGAATCTTAAGAATAACTTTTACTGGGCAAGAATATACAATTTAAATAATCATCATTTAAAACAAAAGAATCCTGCACAGTATACCTTGTCACTTACTTACCGGAAATTAAAATCTGTCATTTCAAAGCTCACATTATAAAGTTTTAGCTAAACAGTTGCTATAAGAATATTTTATGATGTGGCTTCAACAGAAATGTATCCAATGAGTTAAATAAAAAATATCTAAGAATACTTAATGATTTAAACATAATAAATGCATGCATATATTGCATACCAACCTTACATTAAGGAAATTGTTCGACAATTTTTTATAAATTGGAATTTAGAAAGGCAATAAGAAAGATGGTAACATTATCATAAATTTATTCATGATAGGGAAATTCTAGTAAATTTGATATGGAAATTATTCTATGAAAATTCTTATCTCTCAGGCATTTGATGGTGAGTAAATGTAGGGACGAAATCTCCTTGTAGACCTGTGAATGGAGCACAAAACATTTCAATTTAGTTTTGATGTCCCAGTCACAGATCTCCAAGAAATGTTATTTTCTCTTCTTCGTCTGGAATCCTTCATGGGTGCGAACGCTGTTCCACAAAAAGCTAAACAAAATAATGCATTAAGGTATTAATAAAATTCACAAAAAGAGAAATATTTTCTCTCTAGAGGATTAAGTACTTTAAAAAGGTACTAAATAAATTTCTAAAACAGGATATATAGGTCATTTTTAAAAATGTGAATGAATATTCCACCGAATCTATGTATGACAGTTAAAAAATATAGGTCGGGTGGCACAAGCAGGCCTTCTGTGCGGGTGCGAGCCTGTGGGTACGGGTCGGGTGCAGGTTAACATTCTGCGGGTACGGGTCGGGTACTGGTTTACGTTTACTTCCGTAAAATTTTCTCTTTTTCTAAGAAAAAATGGCTGAGCTATTGTGATTCCGCTAAATTAGTGAAAATACTAATTTTAAATAAAATAACTTCAGAATGTGAAACGGCTCAAAACGGAACTTTGCCGCGAGATTTAGAAGCTAGACTCCAAAATAGTTTTTTGAGTTGTCTCCGTGTAATATAATGGCAATGGATGACTATTTTTCATGATTACGTGCGTTAAAAAAGTACTAAAAATCATTTTTAGAAGTCACTTTTTAATATTTGCTTTTTGCGGTAATTGTATCATCAAACTCGGCTTCAGATAGATTATTAACGGATGTTGCCGTAAAATAGCAACATCGAAATTTTGGAAGTGCGGACATTAGATGAATTCCAGATTTTTAGCTCTAAAAACGGGGGTGCAGGCATTACACGCTCACGGGTATTACAGAGCATTATCAGACAGGTAAAGGCGAAATAGATGTTAAATGAGACATATAACTCCTTAACCGTCAAGTTCAAAAATTAGAGACAGGTATTAGGGATAAAAAGGAGGTGAAAAGTCAAAGAAAATGAAAAATACAAACTTACAGGTTTAAGGGATGTTACTCCACGGCAGGGATCTGTAGTCACTCACACATTCATTTACTCAATCACACAAGCACTAATCCTAAAGATGGAATAAGGATAAAAAGGAGCCGGATTTGCGAGAGATAAATCTGCGCCAGGGACCTGAAAATCACACCGTTGCTAGAAGGTTTGTGAGTTTGTACGACCGCGACAGGGGCCTACTAGGCAACCACAAACACGTACACACCAAGAGGTAAGGGAAAATAAAAGGAAATGGGGGAAATAATACTAGGTTTACAAGAAATTAAACCACGCCAGGGACCTATATAGTATCGCATGCAGTTGCTAGTAGGCTTATGTGCCGTCCGGCAGCAACAGGAACCTATCAGACGAAGCAATCACGTACACGAGCACTCGAATACATCTACATCTACATATTACCCTGCAAGTCACCTTGACGGTGGATGGCAGGGGGTGCCGCGCACCAAGTTCCTAACTAATTATTATTCACAGTTATCTATTGTGGTCACGTATTGTCCTAGGGAAAAAGGACTCCTTATACCTCTCCGTCCTACTATCTATTTCGCGAATCTTGTCGTCATTATCCCTCCGTCCGATATACGTTGGTTGTCGAATAATATCCTTCATTTCATTTACAATACACGCACACGAGATCTCTAATATTGAGGTAAACGTACTAAATAAGTATTTCGAGAGCAATGCTCCCATCATCAGTAGCTCATGTGTAATGGGGGGGGGGGAGGTGGAGTGTTGTGGGCAATATTTATATGGTTATGTGCTGAAATGAAAGGGAATGGAGGTTCAGCAGCTCCTAAGTGAAAGGGGGATTGGGCCGCGGTCGTTATTCATAACGGAATATTTGTTTCTGTTTATGTGTATGCTTTCGTAAGAGTCTAGTTCGTTTTGGTTAATTACTGATTTTACGAGTGTTAGGTTTTGGATCGTGATTGGATGGTGGTGTTCCTGGAAATATGTTGCTACGCTAGAGTTGTTTAATCTGTTGTGTTTAAATATTTGTTTCTCTTTATGTGTACGCTTTCGTAAGTGTATAGTTCGTTTTGGTTGATTATTGATTTTACGAGAGTTATGTTTGGGTCGTGATACGATGGTGTCGTTCCTGGATATATGTCGCTACGCTAGAGTTGTTTAATCTGTTGTGTTTAAAATGTGCTATATTTTCTTTGAAGTGTGTTTCTATATTTCGTTTCTTTTGTCCGTTATATATTTAGTCGTATCCTCCACATGTTATTTTATATATGCCGGATTTGTGTAAGGAAGATATTGTCTTTTGTGTTACGTAATAAATTTACGAATTTATTGTCATTAACTAATACTGTTTTAAAATTGAATTTTGAGAGGATGTTTTGTTGTTTGTTGGTGAGTTCGGGAGAGAAGAGGGTTTTTATGTACTTTGAGTCTTTTGGGGAAGTGTCAGTTAGTGTCGTTTGAGTTCTTTAATCAGATTACCGTAAAGAACTCACGCACATTAAGAACTCTGCGGCTCTTTCAAGATCTGCCAAAAAACTACCTCCGAAGCGCGCTAGTGAGTGGTATAGCATAAATAGAATCGCTGTCAACCCCTCAAAGACCGTGGCATTGGTACTTCGGCTGGGCCATTCCACACGTCCGCCGGAAAACATCGCTCTCCAAGGACCGAATAACCCATGGTCCAGCGAGGCAAAAAATCTTGATGCCATCCTAGACATGGGACTCATTCTCAAAACTAGTGTGTGTGTGAGCGAGTGTTTACGTGAAGGGCCCTTTGGTTGTATACGAATTTTTTGTTTTTCATAGGCGAATTTTTATTTAATTTATTTTATTAGATTTTCATGCCATTACCTGTGTACTTTGGAAGCATCATAGCGAGAGGTCCAATATGTATCGTTGAAATGACAGCTGAAATAGTGAAATTTAAAGGAAGATATGAGCAAGAAATTGATACAATTCTATGCATGGCGTATCACATTGTTTGGAGAGAAATCCTTCATATTGAGAAAAAATATATTAAATAATTCGATGGCTTATAAATTTGGACATGGAGAACAATGTTAGATAAAAAATGGAGAGATAGGATGAACTACTAAGAATAGGAGAAAAGCCAACAAGCATACGGATTACATGATTTTGGAAGCGAGCTTGACTGGACAGACAGAAATTTCAACATTACAAATGGTCTTTTAATTATAAAGATTTCATTTCTGCAGCGATTTTCGTGTTTCCCACATATAAGAATAATAGTTTAAAACAATCTCCAAATGTCGAAATTTTAAAAATTTACAATTTTTTCATTATATGGTTCTAATGATACACATTTTAGCCAAATTTTAAAGTTTTAGCACTTCTAGAAATAAAATAATATTTTCTAAATGTTTAAATTTAAATAATTTTTAACGGCCGCCGCAATACATATATGGTAAAATTGAAATGTTTATTTGTGCAAATTTACTATACTGTAAATAATTTGAAAATTTCAGCTTCCTAGCTCATCCCATAGTACCTAAACAGCTATCTATTTGTTTAAACTTTAAGAATTTTTAGCTGCCAAACAAATTAAAATATCAAAATTTTTATAATCCCTATTTCGTTTTTTTAAGAATTCTACTTATAAAAAAATTTCAACTCCGTGGCACATTTCGAAATATATAAACCTTGAAAATTTGTTTAAACAATTGCTAATTTTTAGCGGCCGCATTGTTGCACTTATTAAAGATTTTCGTATTTTCTAGTCGGTTTTACACAAAATCCTATCTCCAGCGTTAATTTCATATTGAATTGAGTACAATGAGTATCCAAGAACAACATATTATTTCTGTTAGCTCAAATATCCTAAAATATGAGGAATAATGCAGGTAACAAAAATATAAGGCTTTTCCAATTTATTTCTCTTGAGTTTAGGTGAAAATATGTATAAACTAGCAGTTGCTCGTCGATAAATTTACTGGTTGGTTAGATTAATTATTGTCTTGGTAGTTAGCCTTGTCACATTGCCATAAAGGTCAGCTAATGCAAAGTTAATTTCCATCTACAAGTATCAGCTAGGAGTGTCACGTTATTTCCTACAGCGTATAATATCCGCTTAACATCATGCACTACAACTATGAAGGCAGAGATTAGCAGGTCACAAATAACCTCAATATCTCGCCAACTGTTCGAACGATTATAACATTATCATTTTCCTGCACATTTACCGTCCAAGAGGTTTAATTTGGTGCATCATATATTAAGGTGGCTTATACCTTTGCGTTGAAAACCTCATTTTTATGTTAAATATATACATATATATATATATGTGTGTATGTTTGTGTATGTGAAACATCACTAGTTCTTATGCACATTAAAGTGGAATATCATCTATGTTTACCCTATATCTCACACTCTCTCTACCTTCCTATATCTCTCCTCTTCCATTCATATATCCCTAAATCTCTCTTCCTTCCATCTTGTCTATATTCAATTTTCCCTATCTCCCATAACACCTCCAATAATCCTAACATCTCTTCTTGTAAACCACCCCTTTTTGAACTACCTCACTCCATATCTTATTACCTACTCTCTCTCCCTGTCTATCTACCTCCCTCTCATGACCATTTAATCTCTCACTCACATTCTCATTACCCCTCTTCATACCGCACTTCTCATCTCTCTATCTCCCTTTCTCACTCCTCAACTTTCCTGTCCTCAAACTAACATTCGTTCAAAATCTCTTACTCCGTATACCCATCAATTACCCTCTCCCATACTCTATACCAAACAGTCCCTCTCCCACACTCTATACCAAATAGTCTCTTCCATCATCTCTTCTTGCCCTTCCCTTTCCATTCCCTATCTCTCTTATTCCTCTCAACCTGCTCCCTCCACTCTTTCTCCTTTTCTCCCTATCTCTCATCCTCACTACTTTAATATCTCCCCTTCCCATCCCATACCCTTTCCTTCTTCGCTGACTTTCTCTAAATGACTCTCACCCCAAAATCTTTCTAACATTCACCTACTCCAACGCTGATCGAGGGTTTTCAGCAGATTCTGTTCAGCATCTATGGGCAGATGTTTGAGGAAGTTATTGTGGATACTGTCCAAGCCAGGACAAGAGTTCTTACCATCCCCAATCCCTGACTTCAACTCCCACAATGAAAAAGGTTCATTGTAGGATGCTGGACTGCTGATATTGCCAATATTTAGTACAGTTCTTTCCATTCTCTCTTTCATTCGAATGAAAGAAAGCTCGTACTCGGCTGTGCTGATAACCTTCGCGTAATGGAGGCCTAATGCTTCGCCAATGGCAGCAGAAGATGTTATAAGTTGGCCTCCAATTTCTAGCCCTGGCACGCTTGTAGAGTGGTATTTTCCCAAGATTTTATTAATCCTATTCTAAACCAGTGCAACTGGAGTCCTGTGGTTAATGGAGGATATATACTTTATCCAACAGGACATTTTCGCATCCTTTATAACCTGGCAAGCTTTCGTCCTCAGTCGTCGAAACGCCGCAAGGTTTGTACATGTGGGGTGTCTATTAAAAATTCGCAATGCCCGTTTGTGTTTCCAAATGGCCACCGCACATTCCTCATTCCACCAGGGAACGGGAGTGTGGCACGTCTTCCCAGATGACATTGCAATGCTAGTACTAGCAGCATTGAGTACAGCTGCCATAAAAACCTCGACATTGCGTATTCCCTCTCGACTGCTGTCAAAATTGAATTTAAAATTTGATTTATAATCTGGCCATAATAACAACAATTAAATGTTTTTATTACTGTGAATTTCAAGTCCGAACACTGGTGGAATTCATATGTAGGAATGCTTTATATTTGTGGCACCCTAAGACATAACTAACTATAAAATATATTTTCGTCAATTACATTTTATAAAATGTGTTGGACATTAAAGATTTTTATACAAATTTATTAAACTTGCCATGATATTTTTTTAATTTATGCACATATATTCCTTCAAATGTACGTGGCTTAATATCTCCGGTCCTGTACCACTTATCAACTTGAAATTTGGTGCATATATCAATCTCTGGTGACAGTGGGCACGCAAAGTTGGTTATGTTCATTTTGGGGGCATTACAAAAGTAATGTTTGCAGCTAGGAATCACAGAAAATAAAAAATTAAATTACCCCAACATTGTTTTTATAAATGCCTATATTCAAAAGAATAATAATGTAAAAATATTTTCTGAAATTCAGACTTATATGCGCACTGAAAAGTATAAATAATTTTATCCATCATCAAATAGAAACAAATTTGCATTGAATAATAATATTGGATTGGTCAATTTTATCTATACTCTAACTGCAAAAAATTGGTAAATTTGGGCAAGGTAAAATTTCTTTTAGACATTTGAGAGCGCATAAAAGTACCTATTTTCGAAAACAACTTTTTCATATTATTATTCACACGAAAACATGAAAGCACCCATACCATATTTTGCAGTTTTAGGAGACTGCGCAAGTCGCTGCCTCGTAATTCGGAAGGGCCATTGGTCCTCCTTTTAAATAGAAGGCCAAAGCCGTCAATGGGCTTTTCATCTCACATCTGTGTAAATCATATAAGTAAATTTATGGGTAAATATGCTGATTCTCCAGAAAAAGATAGTGTACCTGCAATGATAAATATTTAAAATTATGAGAAAAAAGTAGATTACATAGAAATCTTCATTAATTTTTTTCACTAGCCGTTAGGTGTCAATATGTTCCTATTTCTGAATTGTAACCAGTTATGATGTACAATAATGTATAATGTTTTACTCTATAACTGTTATAAAATTATTTGTACTTTTATCTTGTGTCCATTTGTGGAAATGTTGTATGTACTTGATTAATTTCACATTGAAAAATTCAAGATATTTACTTGGCGCTTTAACACCCGCTCATTACACATACCTCATTCTCTCCCTCTTCCTCCATTTCTCTCTCCCACTCTCCTTGCGCCACAATTTTCATCAAGAATAGGACTCCACGAAGAACTAAGCTGTCTCGTTCTACATCCACATGCACCCCATTTCCACTACTCCATTCCGCTTAAGTACATACATTTCTGTGTAAGTTTCACTTACTCGAAAAATGAATAGAAAATTTTTTTCCTCCTTTTAATGCCGATCTCAAATTATATAGAGCAATGACAATCCCAGATGTTCATTAGGGACTTTTCTACATGATGTCATAAAACAGTTATAATATTAACCTTACGAAAAACTTTTACTGGGTAAGAATATAAGTTTTAAATAATTTTCATTTAAAACAAAAGAATCCTGGACAGTATACCTATTCATTTACTTACCGGAAAATAAGATCATTCATATCAATGCTCTCATTATAAACATTTAGCCGAACAGTTGCTGTAAGAATATATTCAGTTATGGCTTCAAGAGAAATGTATCCAATGGGTAAAATAAACAATATCTAAGAATACTAAAGGAATTTTATATAATAACCTAATGCCTATATTGCATACCAACCTTAAGGAAATTTCTCGACATATATTTCATGCGGAGCTGAACTAGATGAGCATTAACTTCTACGAGTTTCTGATGGAACATAGAAAGAATTTATTTTACGAATTGAACATTTACCATGGAAGACCACGAAACACATTATCATTATATATTGAGCTCATTTGAAACATAATCTCCTCTTTGTCATGAACCATTAATTATTTTTCATACTTATATACGTGATCCGGAGAATACATTTTCTAGTTAATTTCGCAATCAGAAATTTATAAAATGGAGTTTAGAAAGGTAATAAAAAAGATGGTAACTTTATAAAAACTTAATCATGGTAGCGCAATTCTAGAAAGTTTGAAGCTGAAATTATTCTATGTAAATACTCACATTAAGACATTTGATGGTAGTAAATGTAGGGATGTAATCTCCTTTAAAGATCTTTGAAAGGGGCAAAAAACATTTCAATTTTGTTTTTATGTCCCAGTCACAGATGTCCAAGAAAGATATTTTCTCGTTTTCGTCTGGAATCCTTCATGGGTGTGAATGCCGTTCCACAAAAAGCTTAATTAATATAGCATTAAGGCATTAATAAAATTCACAAAAAGAGAAATATTTTGTCTCAAGAGGATTAAGTACATTAAAAAGGTACTAAATAATTCTCTAATACAGGATATATAGGTCATTGGTAAAAATGTGAACGAGTATATTACCAAATATAGGTAAGAAAACCAGTGATCACCAGGGTAGGGAAATACTGCCTCTAGAGTAAATTCTTCGTAATGATGCTTCACGTATAAAACATTTGTCTCATTCGTCATCCATATGCAACACCATCTCTGCAACTACATACTATTAATGGCACCATTTTCTCTGCAAGTTCCTCGAGTAACCCAAAAAATTAAATAGGAAAGGCTTTCTCCCTTTTTCTACACTAAAACCAGATTTTACAGTCTCTAGCTCGTCATATAATATTCGATTATTACTGACTGCATAGTCTCTATAGTATAGTACAGTCACAATCGGCAATTAATAAAGTGGAGTGTATATATATATATATATATATATATATAGGTGATATTTTGATATTGAATCATGTACACTGAGTCTCCACAAACAACAAAGTAAATCTTTTATCTCAAATATCCTAAAATATGAGGAATAATGCAGGTCAGAAAGATATAAGGCATTTCTAATTTATTTTTCTTACTTTTAGGTGAAAAAATGTATATATTAGAAGTTGCCCATCGATAAATTGATTGGTAGTTAGATAAAATATTATCTTGGTAGTATATAAATATATATATAAATATATATATATATATATATATATATATATATATATATATACATTTATATATATATATATATATATATATATATATATATATATATATATATATATATATATATATATATATATATATCGTAATGATCATTAATAAGGATAATTTAACTCCTTAATGGGCTACATACATTGCTTTCTTCATTTAAATTATATTTCGTCCACGGTAAAATATAGTGCATAAAGATTCAACCAATTTTAATTAGTTATCTGTTTACTTATTTTGGATCTAGTCAAAACAGAATTTTTCGTTCTCTATATAGGACAGCTATATTTTCGTTTATTATATTTAATCCGGAAAAACAATTATGAAACATTAATACCCATACAATATCTTTTTCGTGCTACACAGCAGATTGCAGCCTCCCGACGGTGCATAGGTTCCTTCACACCCACTCGTTCATTACGGATCGACTATTTTTGCTTCCCTGAATCTTCGAACAAGGGGTGTAAACTTGTAAGAAAGGGAGGAGGGCAGAAATATTGAATTTTTTTATTAATCAAGCTAAGTATCGGTTTTTAAATAGGACGCAAATAAAGCGAGCCATTCGAAGGAGCATTCATCGACATCTACATGGTACCTTGCAAGTCAACTTTCCGGTGGATGGCAAGAGGGAGAGTAAGTGTATCGATGTTGACAATTTCATTTGCCTTGATTGATTTCTGAAAAGTTACTTAATGAATCTCTTTAATACAATTACACGGTGCATATATTGGAAAATGTCATCATCATTATCATATGTAATTCTGCCTCTCGGCAGGTCCAGTCATGGCAGCCCTCCATGCTTCTCGATCCTGGGCCAGTCTCTTGGTATTATCATACCTACCTTCAACACTAATTGCATCCAGCATCTGGTACATCCTTCTTCCTCTTCCTCTCTTTCCATTTACCATTCCTTCAATTGCAGTCTTCAGCAGGCATTCTCTTCTCATACAGTGTCCAAGACAATTTATCTTTTTTTTCCTAATTTTTCCTAACATCTGATTTTCTTCGCCAATTCTTCTCAACACTCCCTCGTTTCTGACTCTATCCTCCCAGTTTACTCCTTCCATTCTTCTCCAAATCCACATTTCGAGCACTTCTAACCT
The DNA here is from genome assembly GCA_028673005.1 of Tanypteryx hageni. Taxonomy (NCBI): domain Eukaryota; kingdom Metazoa; phylum Arthropoda; class Insecta; order Odonata; family Petaluridae; genus Tanypteryx; species Tanypteryx hageni. Next base: position 129,680,687 of record CM054120.1, on the reverse strand, counting down.
TCTTCCATCTTCTTTTCTGAGTGTCCACGTCTCTGCACCATACATCACTTCACTCCAAACATAACACTTCGCCAAACTCTTCCTCAATTCCTTATTCAGCAGCCCGCACAATAATTCTCCTTTTCCTATTAAATCTTTCCTTTGCCATGGCTATTCTCGATCTTATTTCCTTGGAGCAAAGCATGTCTTCAGAGATAATGCTCCCTAGATACCTGATCCATCCTACCTGTTCAATCTATTCACCTTCCAATCTGATGTTAATTCTTTCCCCTTTCCCTCCTAGTATCATACTCTTTGTCTTTTTCTTATTCATTCTCATACCATATTCCTCGCATTTTCTATTAAGATCCTCTAACATCTCAATTACTTATTCTTTATTATCAGCGAGCACAGCCATACCATCTGCAAGCCTAATGCACTCCACATTTCTTCCACTCATACTCACTCCTCCCCTTCCATCAAAACATTCTTCGATTATTTCTTCCAAATAGATATTAAATAGAGTAGGTGACAGGCAGCATCACAGCCAAACCCCTCTTCTTAATACAATCTCCTCAGTTACCCCTCCTCCTATTCTTACTCTAGCTCTCTGGTCCAGATATAGGTCTTTTATCAGTTTCCTCTCTCTCCAGTCAATGCCATGTTTTTTCAATATCAGCATGAGTTTGTTGATCTCACTTGGTCAAATGCCTTCTCTAAATCAATGAATACAGTGTACATTTTCTTATTCTTCACAACATATCTCTCTCCAATCAGCCTCAAGAGACCTATTGCATCTCTCGTCCCCACTCCTTGTCTGAATCCATACTGTTCCTCTCCAATTATCTTATTAAGCTATCCGTACAATCTTCTATACATATTCTTAATAAAGTTATGGCCACGTGGGATATCAGATTTCTTGGTATTTCTCTTTTTTAAAATTGGTATCATTAATATGTCTTTAAAGTCTTTAGGCCATTTCCCCTTTCTGTATATTTCATTGCACATATCAGTTATCTCCTTCTTCCCTTCTCCATCCAATGCCTTCAACATCTCAATTGGTATCTCTACAATTCCTTTTTTTGCCGTTTTTCATTACCTTTATAGTTTTTTCTATTTCACTTTCTAGTATATCATATCATTTCTCATCATCTGGCACACTGCTCTCCTCTTCCAGGTGCAGTTCTTCCTCCCTTGGTCTTTTTTCCCCTACATATAACCATTCTATATACTCCTTCCATCTCTTCATTACCTCCTGAGCCTCGCTTACCGTTGTTCCATATTCAGTTTCTATCTCAAGACTGCTTCTGCCTCCTTGTTCTTTAAATACCAGCTCCATAGCCTCTTTATACATCATATCATATCTACCTTCGTTTTCTAACTTTTCCATTTCATTGCACTTTTCCCTCATCCATTTTTCTTTTGTTCTATCAGTCTCTTTTTAGCTCATTATTTAGTCTTTTATATTTTCTCTTACCTTCCACTGTACTCACATTCTTTTTCTTTCCTCCATTTTATCTAACATTTCGTTTGTAACCCATGCTTTTCTTATTTTATTTCTTTCCTTAATTCCTATAGTCTCTTTTGCTGCTTCGTTCAGACTATTTCTGATGTTTTCCCATCTTTTATTAATACAATCCGTCTTTCCTTTTGTCTTTATCTTATCAATAAACAGTTTTTCCATTTATTCAGATTTTCCTACTTCTTTTAGCTTTCCAATATCCATTTCCTTCCTCGTCCTCTCTTTCCATACCATACAATTCTCTTTACAAAAGTCCACCAATCTTTGTCCTCTTTCATTTCTATTTCCTAAACCAAATTTTCCTACTGTTTTGCCATCACTACCTTCACCTACGACTGCATTGCAGTCTCCCATTACTATTATACAGGCATTTCTTCTTTCCTTCTCAGTGATTTTCTCTATCCTCTCAAACATTCCTCCACATCTTCTTCTAAATGCTGACTGGTTGGCATGTACACTTGGATTATCACTAGGTATTTGATTTTCCCTTTCAGTCTTACCATCATTAGTCTTCCATTAATATACTCTACCATTATCACCTTATCCTACATCATTATTCCTATTAATATTCCTACTCCATATTTGCCACTTCTCTCTTCACCAGAGTATTACATCCTGTAGTATCCACTCTCCATTTCTCCACATCCTCCCCATCTCATTTCGCTCATGCCTAGTATATCCAGCTTGTTTTTCTTCATTTCATGCTTGGCGTTTTCGAGTTTTCCTCCTTGTAGGACTGTGAGAACATTCCATGTTCCTATCCTTATCTTTTCTTTTCTTCCCTTGTCCTTCATTCTAATATCCACTTCTTTCCTTTCAGTATTCCTCTTAGTACAAATTCTCGATGTATTCCCTTCCCGGAGATCCGATTGAGGGGAAGTTTTACCTTCGGAATCTTTTACAAAGAGGTCCATACCATGATCTTCCTGGGAATTAGATAATGCGGTACCTTCCCGTTATTTTCCACACAGGTAGAAGATGCCTAGCTTAATTCAGCCGCCCGATATGGGACAGACGCTGTTTGTAAGCCGCCCAATATGGGACAGACGCTGCATTTTTGCCATATCTAGCTTCCCTCACTCAGTTTTGCCTGCAGACCAATGCAATTACCAGGGTGTGGCACGTGGAGCCATGAGTGAGAGCTGGAGACATTGTGAGGCTCAGTCGTCTAAGACCTTCATCATCCTGAAGTGGTTGTCCTTCACAAAAGGTGCTACCTCTACATAGTACCCCCAAACACCTCGGAAAGTGGCCGTAAGAATACAATCGCGATATTACGAATACACGATGAATATATTAAAAAAATACAGTAAAAATAACAACGCGCATGTGCAAAAATACCTAAAACGAACACGCATAAATCCAGAGATATCTGTATTCATCGTTATACTTAAATTGCATAAATACGTTTTTAATGCACCAACTAAGGGTAAAGAAGAAATTTCAATAGATAGAGAAACATAATCGGGTCATGGTGTTTGGCTGTTTTATGGTGAGCACCCGTTCAAAGTATATCATTTAGCTTCAAATATTTCATTCACGAAATCCGCCTATTTGTGATACTCTGTATACTTCCTAAGTTGTAAAACATATCAACACATTTATCAAACAACCTGTTATCATTTCTTCATCAAAGACTGATAGTTTTTGTGCCTTATGGTAACGACAGTCAAATGTTTTTATTACTGAGAATTTCAAGTCCGAACACTGGTGGAATTCATATGTAGGAATGCATTATATTCGTGGCACACTAAGACAGAAATAACTATAAAATATATTTTCGTCAATTACTGTTTGCAGCTAGGAATCACAAAAAATAAAAAATTAAATTACCCCAATATTTTTTTTATAAATATCTATATTCAAAAGAATAATAATATAAAAATATTTTCTAAATTCAGATTTGGATGCACACTGAAAAGTATAAATAATTATATCCAGCATCAAATTGAATCAAATTTGCATTGAATAATAATATTGGATTGGTCAATTTTATATAGACTCCATTTACAAAGAATTGGTTGTGCAGAAGAAATTTGGGTGGTCTCTGAGTAGGGTATTATAGGACATGATAATAGAGGAGCGAGGGTTTGATAAATTACCCATTCGGTTTCACGGTGCGCAGCAAATTTCATCCAATTTCGGGCTAAGTAAAATTTCTTTTAGACAATTGGGAGTGCATATAAGTTTTTCGAAAACATGCTTTTCATATTATTATTCACACAAAAACATTAAAGCACCTATACCGTACCTTTCGGTTTTAGGGGACTGCGCAAGTCGGCGCCCCAAAATTCGGAAGGACCATTGGTCCTCTTTTTTAAAAAGAAGGCCAAAGCCATCAATAAGCTTCTCATCTCACATCTGTGTAGAGTTGTTTAAGTAAAGTTATCAGTAAATAAGCCTAAGATACTGATTCTCCTGAAAAACACAGTCAACCTGCAATGATAAATATATAAAATTATGTGAAAAACAAGCAGGGTACATAGAAATTTTCATTATTTTTTCAATAGCCATTGTTCCGATTTCTCAATTAATAGACTAGTGGACTGTATAAATCGTATTTTATTTTACCGAGGGTGGTACAATCACCGAATCCGTGTTCTAATTACAAACAACCGAGCCGGGCAGGCACGTCCAGCGTCACTGTTTTTATCTCTCTACTCCCGAGTGGGCAGACGCGTCCCCTCCTCTACGTGTTCAGGTCTCCACTGGTACACCGTCCAAAGGCAACGTTGCCACACTTCACAGTTCAACCACACGGCACCCGCCAGGACGCCACCACCTGTCAACAAAACAAACAAAACCAAAACATAAAATGTCCCAACATGCCGGCCGCTGAAAAGGAATTACAATCACCTTTTCTTACATAACAATTTAAATGTCAACAAATTATAATTCAGGTGCAGTTGGGAAAGGGCAAAGCTTTGTAATGGGTCGCTTAAAGGTTCCAGAGGGGGTACGGATAGTTGCTACTCGCACTAATCCGTCGGCGCCTGGATGAATTTCTTGAATCACTGCCAGCTTCCAACAGAGTGGAGCTAAGTTGTCTTCCTTCAGGATGCAAAGGGATCCAGGTTGCACATTTGCACAGGTTGATGTCCACTTGGCTCTCTGCTGTAAGTGACCGAGATAGTCAGTTGACCATTTGCACCAAAATTGCTGGAGCTCCCGCTTTAGGAACTGCCATCTGGAAAGTAAGCTAAGCTTGACATCGATTAAGTCTGGTTCAGGAAAACTAGTGATAGCCGAGCCAATCAGAAAATTACCCGGAGTAAGAACAGCAGGGTCATTGGAATCATTTGAGAGAGGAATCAAGGGCCTTGAATTGAGTCAAGCTTCAATCTGACTTATTAACGTGGTCAACGCCTCGAAGGTTAAACATGCATTTCCCATGACTCGCCGTAGATGGTACTTAAAGGATTTCACTCCAGCTTCCCATATGCCTCCGAAATGTTGTGCTCGAGTTGGAATTAAATGCCATGTAATGCCCTCTTGTTGAGCATATGTGTTCACCCTTAATTGGTGGTCTTCTGCTTGGAAAAGCGCCTTTAATTCTCGAAGTTCTCTTTCAGCTCCAACAAAATTCGTTCCATTGTCGCTGTAAACATAATTGCATCGACCTCGACGTGACACACACCTATTCAAGGCTGCCAAAAATGCTTGTATGGACATGTCACTGACGACTTCGAGATGAATGGCTCTAGTGGACAAACATTCAAATATGGCGATATAGCATTTACTCTTCATTTTACTTCTGCGAGTTCCAAATTTCACATACAAGGGTATGCATAGTATAGTAGTATAGTATTGCATAGTCAATTCCACAATTAATAAATGGTCTAGCAGGTTTCACCCTTGGGCTGGGCAATTGACCCATGAGTTGACGAGTTGATTCAGCTTTCAACTTGTGACATATTAAGCAATGGTAAAAAATTCGTCTAATAGTGGCCTTAACATTCATAATCCAAAAATATTGTCTTAAGATTGATAATTGTAACTGACCGCTGGCATGGAGCATACGTAGGTGTTCGTTTTCAACGATCAGTTTTGTTACATGATGGTATGGAGGCAATATTAACTGATGTTTTTTATCATAAACAAGTTCAGCATGCTGCAGGCGCCCTCCGACTGGGAGTAATTGTTTATTGCATAAGAAAGGGTTTAACTTGCTCTTGTTGTCAAGAGGCCGAGAATTCTTGAGCAACTGGATCTCTGATGAATATGCTGTACTTTGAGCAATCTTAACACAGGTATGTAATGCCGTTTGCAATTCCTCTTTAGAAAGAGGACCAATTTTCCGATCCTCAGGGGGTAACTTGCAGTTGGATACACAACAAAGACAATATGATACAACTCTTTGTAGCTTTGTTAGTTTAGAGAACCTCAAGATTATTTCATCTTGATAAATTGTCGTGGCCAAGCTGGTCACAGTCTTACGTTGTTCTTGCATGTCAAGTGATGCCGGAAGAATTCCTGCGGTAGGCCATGAAATTGATGGATCCAGGAGCCATGCTGGTCCGTTCCACCATAATGAGTTGTGAATTCAATCATTTGGATTGATTCCTCTTGATATTAGGTCAGCTGGGTTGTCCTGAGATGCGACGTGTTTCCACTCAGCTGTTGAAGTGATATCTTGAATTTCTGAGATTCTGTTCGCTATGAACTTTTTCCATCTTGTTGGCGCTGTGGAAAGCCATGCCAAAACTATTGTCGAGTCCGTCCACAGTGAGCTGTGATACCCTTAATGATCTCACTAAACAATCGTGCAAGTAAAAGTGCGCCGCATAATTCTAGGCGAGGAAGAGAAATCTTTTTTAGTGGGGCAACTCTTGATTTTGAGCATAAGAGCTTGACAATGGTCTCTCCATTCTAATTGGTTGATCGTACGTAAATGCAAGCTCTATACGCACGTTCAGATGCATCCGAAAACCTGTGGATTTGGATGTCAACTGGTGTGCCTTTCACCAGAATTAACCTGTCAATCCGAATGTTGTCTACTACTGGAATTTGGTCATACAAAGGTTGCCAGCACTCCAGTAATTCTGGTGTTAAATCATCGTCCCAGTTAAAGTTTTCTTGCCATAACTGCTGGAGAAACATTTTACATCGAATGACAATAGGGCTGATTAACCCTAAAGGGTCAAAAATAGATGCTATGGTGGAGAGAACCCTTCTCTTGGTGAAGGTGTTCTTCTTCGAGTTCCACAATGTAGTCTTGAGTCCATTTGCAATCTGAAATTGATCTGCAGCAGGGTGCCACAACAGACCCAAGGTTTTAATATGATCATTGTCCAGTTGCAATGAAAGTTGCGTTTCTCTGAGCTTCTCAGGGTTACATTCAAGTAGGGCTGGGTGGTTGGAACACCACTTGTGTAATAGAAATCCGCCCTCTTGCAAAAGTTGCATAAGCTCTTTCTGCACAAATAGAGCTTCATCAATGGTTTGTGTGCCAGACATACAATCATCCACGTAGAAGTCACGTAATAAGACTTCTGCAGCCTTGGGGAAAGACATGGCTTCTTCAACAGCGAGTTGTTGAAGGCATCTGGTTGCCAGAAAGGGTGTGCTGGCAGTTCCGTAAGTTACGATATTCAGCTGGCACACTCTAATGGGAGTGGTTGGCTCCTTTCTCCACAAAATTCTCTGAAGATTGCAGTCCTGAAGATGTACATTAATTTGCCGATACATTTTTACAATGTCGGCTGTAAAGCACACCTGGTGTGTGCAAAAGCATAAGATGATTGAACACAAATCTGGTTGGATTGTAGGTCCAAACATCAGCAAATCATTTAAAGATGTTCCATTAATTGACCCAACTGAGGCATCAAAACCACTCTAATTTTTTCTCTTTAAAGATCGGATGGAGCAGTATATGATAACTGACTGCAGCAGGGTTGGTTGAGGTATCAATCGGCTGCATATGGCCCAGAGCTTCATACTCATCCATAAAATTTTTGTACTCTTTTCGCAATTGAGACTGCCTCTCAAATCTTCTCTCCAGTTGATGAAATCTTGTTGTTGCCATGTGGTAGGAATTGCCAAGCTGTGTGGGATCCTGAGGCAAAGGAAGACCTACTACAAATCGTCCTGAAGAGTTTCTTGTGGTGAATCGTTTGAAATGCTCTTCACATTCCTTCTCTTCTTGGGTCCGAGGTGTTTGGTTGATTTCCTCAACTTCCCAGAACCTTTGAAGTAGTTGTTGTAAACTGTCATCACTTCTGAGAAGAAACGACCTGGTTAGCTCTGGCTGGGATGATCTTGAAGGAGTTCCTAAAACTTGGTACCATCCTGATACTATCCACCCTAGATCAGTGTCCTGAAATACTGGATGATCGTTGCTTCTAACCCGTTTCCCTGGTCGAAGAATATGAAAAAATATCTCGGATCCAAGCAACAAGTCAATTTTCCCAGGTTTGTTGAATGTCAGATCTTCAAGCTGGATATCCTGTGGAATGCTCCAATCTTGATAGTTGACATGTGTTGCAGGTAGATCTCCAGATATCCTTGGTAGGACAGAGCAATTAACATGACACTTGTAATTATGAATATTGGAATGTACCTCTGCGAAGACGCTGTGTTTGGTTTCGGAGGCGACTTAACCAATACCTTGTTCCCTTTTCAATTTCAATCTTTGTAAACATGCTTCTGTGATAAAATGTGATTGGGAGCATAAGTCCAACAAAGCTCTACAAGTTTGTAATTTACCACTACCGTCTCGTATCTTAACTAAAGCCGTAGAAAGCAGTATCTGTTTCTGCGATTCAAACTTTAACAAACAATAAGTGACCATGTCTGAATGGAGTTGCTCACTATTGTTGCTAGATTATGCCATTGGACCATCGCTACTTGCAGGTTTTTGTTCATGCTGCTGGACATGGTTGCTAGATTTGTCTAAATGTAAGAGGCTGTGGTGCTTCTTATCACAGATGCGGCAATTACGAGAACGACACTGTATTATGTAATGATTCTGAAGACAGTTGTAGCATAAATTGTTAGCCTTAACAAACTGTGTTTTATACAACTGTTCAACATGGAGCCAAAGTGTTTACGAGCTACCATCTACTGTTCTATCAGCAATTCCGGCTTTTTTTTAGCTCTACTGGTACTTGGCAAACGTGGGGGTTTGTCAATCTCACTTTTTCTTTTTCTCGTCAGAATTGGTTCTGCCCTTCTGTTTGGTTGTTTGTTTTTATCGCTTCGACTTGGATTGGCCTTGTTTTAATTTTGAGTGAATTTGGCAACCAGGATATCACCCATCCACTTTTAACACCTACTTCCTTAGACGTTTTACTGAGACACTGTTGTTTCTTCACCAGTCTACCTTATGTGATCGTGCCCTGCGATCTTCATTTTACAATGTCACCAACATTGATGTTTCTTATATTTGATCGTTGGGTAAATTCCTTTATTTTTATCACCAGTATAACTTTTACCTGTATTCTTATCACCACATATTAAAATACACCATTGCCAATTTTTTACTTTTGGCTTCAATCCTAAAGCAGCCGCCCATTTCACACCTCCAATTGAGGTATTTTACGATCTCATCGCTGATTTTTTAAATTGTTTTAATAACTTTTATTACCCTTGGATTTGTTTAGACACCCCCTTTGTCTTCTTTTGTTGGTTCTATCCACGAAGTTTTTACAACATGGTTGCGGTTTTACTGTATTTTCGTTTTTTACTTTTACTCAATTGACATGTCATTATATAATGATACCTCATTTTTTACGGTTTCGACTAAGGATTCAAACTGCTTTCACAATTTGCATACCAGAATCAACAATATAGCAGCTGACATACAATTCTTGAAAGCTTGTAGAGGAAATAAGGTCACACCTAATTTCATGAATGTTTTCTCAAAAACAAGGAACGACCATATAATAACCAAAGTAAAACAATTATCCATCAACAAATGGTTCCAACTAGAAATTAAGAACTTATACGCCAAAATGAGTTTATTAGAAATATCGGCTTATGATGTACACCTAAAAATAACAAAAAACTTAAATAACACTGGCTTTGAACTATGGAATAACTTTGAACATAAAATGCACGAGACCAATTCTCATAAATATCACATTAAATCATTAACTTTAGACAAAAACTTAAAAATTCTTAGACAAAAACAGATTGGTAATACACAAAACATAGCTAATCAACCCAATCACATCTCACAAAAATTTGAATTCATTGAAAATGTATCCAAAACATCTTTTTCTTAGGAAGAATTGTCTTTACTAAATATGGGTTTGAAGTTTGCATTACCACCTAGGAAACTACCTATAGACGAACTTATTATTGACATTGAAAAATCCATAGAATTTTTCGATGAAAATTCAAAAAATTACATTAGACAAACTTGTTTATTACAATTAAAAGATAACTTGAACAATCCTAAAAAGATTCATAGTAATATAAGTATATAGTAAATAGTAATTTCCTCAATACCATTAAAAAACTTAGAGGAAAAGATTGCTTTTACATCAAAGCAGATAAAGGCAACAAAATTGTAATTATGGACAAAGCACAATACGTTGACAACGTCCAAACCATGTTAAACAATGGACCATATATCAAATTAAATAAAAACCTATTAAATTCCATGATAAATAAAACCAAAGCAATCATCAAAGGATGCTATAACATCATAGACAAAAAATTAAGTTTCAAATTAAATACTTCCAACCCAAACATACCTAAACTTTATTGTCTTCCAAAAATCCATAAGAACAACAACTCAATGAGACCAATTGCATCAGGGATCAACAGCCCTACTTACAATTTAGCTAAATGGCTAAACAATGAATTCAAACAGATGTCATTTCTTGACAAACACTCAGTCAAAAATTCTTATGATCTGATAAACAAATTGAAAAATACACCCATAAAAGAATCAGTGATTTTGGTCTCTTTCGACGTGAAAAGTCTTTTCCCAAGTGTACCCTTAGATGAAACATCCCAAATCTTAAAATCTCTTTTATTAAAACAAAATTTTATTGACAAAGTTGTCCATGAATACCTATGGCTCACTAACTTATGCATACAACAAAACATCTTTCAATTTCAAAATGAAATTTATCAGCAAACACAAGGTACCTCCATGGGAAACCCTTTATCCCCTTTTTTAGCCAACATATTTGTCACATTTTGAAAAGACTTGCAAAGACAAATTCCATTATTTTCCTGAAAGTTGGTTTAGATATGTTGATGATATTTTTACAATTTTTGATTTAAAAAAACAAAAAGTAGAAGACTTTGTGGATCAATTAAACAACATATATCCATCCATAAAATTTACTTTTGAACTTCAAGAGAACAATACATTACCATTTCTGGATTTACTAATCATTAATAACCAACAACAAATAGAGTTTGATATTTACAGGAAACCAACACACACTGACAATTATATTCCAAATAACTCCTTCCATCCTTTGAATCAAAAAACAGCTGTTTTCCAATTCTTAACACACCGATAGTGCAACATCCCCCTTAACAAAGATAAATATGTTAAAGAACTCAAATATATAAAACAAACTGCAAAGAAACTTGGTTTCAATCCCAATTTAATCAATAAATTAATAAGGAAACACAATCTTAAAAAAACGTTGTCCAACTCCACCACTTTCAGACTTGACAACAATAAGGCCAACAAATATATAAAACTACCGTATTATCCCATATTAAACAGGGGCTTGAATAAAATTTTCAAACATAAGAATTGCACAATAACATACACAAACCCATATAGTTTGAAAAACTTACTGGATAGCACCAAGGACAGAACAGAAAATTTGAACAAGTCAGGAATTTATAAAATACAATGTTCACATTGCAATTTAATGTACATAGGACAAACCAGATGAAAACTAATAACACAATTTAAAGAACACTTAGCCCATTACAAACACAATCGTTTTGAGAAATCAAGCATAGCCACTCATATCCTCGAAACTGGACACAGTATACACATAGAGGACTTAACCTTGTTAACTTCAGCCAACCATTCACTTAACTCTTTAGAAAATCTGCATATCTATAAAAACAGAAACAATCTCATGAACACAGATACTGATTTTAACAAAACTTTATATAAATTGACCGAACTTGATGCACAAAATTTTTGGCTGAAGGAGTTTTATACAACTGTTCAACTTGGAGCCAAAGTGTTTACGAGCTACCATCTACTGTTAACAAACTGTATACGCTGTGGTACACTCGCTAGAGCAAAGGCGCTGCATTTATATAAAGTGTGTGGATATTTGCAAAACATGCAATGATTCTTTGTTGTAACATATGATTACCGTGGTTGGCGAGTATGTTTAACATTGCTTTCCTCAGGTTTGTGGCTAATAATATTAACCTTGCTTTGACTAGGTAACATAGCTTCCATAACCTTGCACCTTGTTTCTAGGAATTCATGTAAATCGTCCAACGTCAAAAATTGTTCTGAAGCTGATGACTGAAGTTCCCATTCTTTCCTAGTTACACAATCTATTCTTTTGAGAATCAACTGAGAAATTAACAATTCGTGCACTGGCACCTTAATATCTAATGCCTTAATTGCATTCATGTTGCTTAACGTTTGATTTAAGAGTGCTCTAAGATCAACAGCAGATTGCTTATTCACTGTTGGTAAATTCAATAAATGTCTGACATGTGCAGTTGCAATTAGTCGTGGATGGCAAATCAGATCCCATGCTACATCAAAATTTTTACTAACAACAGGTAAATTTATGTGCTTCTGCAGTCAATGAACTTAGCAAATAATGAAAACGTTGAATGTCATCTAGGGCTTCATTGTTGACAATTAGGCTAGTAAACATATCGTAAAAATGCCTAAATTGAGTCACGTCTCCTGCAAAAGTAGGTAGGTTAATAGTTGGGAGCCGTATTTCCTTCCTACGTTCCGGTAAAAAATGATTGGACAACAAATTTTCTCCATTATCTGACCCTTGATTAGTGGGAGATTTGTTGTCTGTTCCTTCTTCTATCAGAATTAACATCTTTGTTTTAAGCTCAAAATATAGCGCTTATGCTTATAGACGTGTTCTTATTGCAGTTAGGTCTGAGCCTCTCTCAAATTTTCCCAAAAAAGTGGACACGCGGGTCAATTGGCCTTTAGCGACGGCCCTTTGGTTAATGATTCTTTTCTTACTTTCCTTTTCCATATTGAAAATAACAAGACAAAGAAAATGACAAATAAAGGAACCAGACTTAGTGTGCTTAGCTTACTCACGCCGTAACCGATGTAGGCCGGCCGCTATCACGGGACCTCTCCAGTTAGCTCGTTCTTGGAGGAAGTAGAACGCCAAGGGATCCACCGCCGCCTCACCACGCCGCGTTAACGAAATCTCCTTCTTGCCGTAACCGTTGTAGGCCGGCCGCTATCACGGGACCTCTCAAGTTAGCTCGTTCGTGGAGGAGGTAGAACGCCAAGGGATCCACCGCCGCCTCACCACGCACACACAAAATCTCCGATGGTTATTGCGTAGTCGGTCCGCTCGTAGCTAGCTCCCGCCCGTTATAGTTTGTTAGAGACACAGATCCGGCCCGAAGGACAAAAAGGTTCCGATTTCTCAATTAATAGACTAGTGGACTGTTTAAATCGTATTATATTTTACCAAGGGTGGTACAATCACCGAATCCGTGTTCTAATTACAAACACCCGAGCCGGGCAGGCACGTCCAGCGTCACTGTTTTTATCTCTCTACTCCCGAGTGGGCAGACGGGTCCTCTCCTCACCGTGTTCAGGTCTCCACTGGTACACCGTCCAAAGGCAACGTTGCCACACTTCACCGTTCAACCGCCAGGACGCCGCCACCCGTCAACAAAACTAACAAAACCAAAACATACAATGTTCCAACAGCCATTAAGTGTCAATATGCTCCTATTTCTGAAATGTCACCAGTTAAGATGTACATTAAAGGTATAAGGTTTTACTCTATAACGTGTATCAAATTATTTCTACATTTCTCTTGCGTGCATTTGTGGAAAAGTTGTATATACTAGCGTAATTTACCATCAAAACCGTCAGGTATACACATTTAAAAATTCAAGATTCTTACCTTGCGCTCAAACACCCGCTCATTCAACATACCTCATTCTCTCCCTCTTCCCTCCATTTCTCTCTTCCACATTCCTTACGCAACAATTTTCATCAAGAATAGGACTCCACTAAGAACTCATTCGTCCCGTACTACATCTACATGCACCCCATCTCCACAGCTCCATTCAACTTAAGTACATACATTTCCGTGTATGTTTCACGTCTTACGCGCAAAATTGTAATAGAAAACGTTTTTCCTCCTTTTAATGTCGGTCTGAAACTATATAGAGCAATGACAATCCCAAATGTTCATTATGGACTTTTCTACACGATGCCCATAAAACAGTTATATAATGAACCATAAGAAAAACTATTACTGGGTAAGAATATACATTTTAAATAATTTTAAATTAAAACATAAATATCCTGCTCAGTATACATAGTCATATACATACCGGAAGTTAAAATCAGTCATTTCAATGCTCACATTATAAACGTTTAGCTGAGCACTTGCTATAAGAATATTTTCAGTTATGGCTTCAAGAGTAATGTATCAAATTAGTAAAATAAAAAATATCTAAGAATACTTAAGGAATTTAATATAATAACTGCATGCATATATTGCATAACAACCTTAAGGAAATTCCTAGACATTTTTTTCATGTGGAGCTGAAATAGGCGCGTATTAACATCCGCGAGGTTCTGATGGAACATAGAGATTTATTTTACGAATTTAACAGTCACCATGGTAGACCGCGAAACACATTACAATAATATATTGATCTTATTTGAAACATAATCTCCTCTTTGTCATGAACCATTAATTATTTTACATACTTATATATATATACTTATATATAAATCAAATGGGAACGATAATAGTTCCTGGAATCGAACCTGGGACCTTCAATATTTGCAAAAAAACTAACCTCGGGAGCTCCTCGGTTTCAGTAGCAGGACACTTCCACAAAGTCTCATTAAAAGCGATCGATTGGTGCAAAGGTTCATAGATCGAGAGACTGTCTGGCGGCGGCAGAGGAAGGAGAGACAAAGATGAAGAACACTTCTCGTTGGAGCTGAATGGGCCGGAGGAAAGTGAAAATTCGAGAGGTGTGGGGAGGTGTACACGTTGTAGGGCGCCAGGGACGGGGGGCGTGGCGGGGAGGAAGTCGGGGGGCGGGTAGGGGCAGGGAGCGGGCCGTCGTCTCAGGAGGGGGGAGGGGATAGAGGTTGGGGACCAATTTTGGGACTTTTTGGGCCTCTGAAAACTCGTGGGGTGATTACTGGGGTCTCGATTTCGTGAGGCGAGTCTGTTCGGGAGCGCCGCTGGGCGACCAAAGACGCGGATGCGAGGTGGGATATTGCCGAAAAAATTTCTTTTTCGGCGATGGGTGGGCGGGAGGGCGGTGGGTGTGGCAGGGTAGGGTTTCAGGGGGTCTCGTGAACGATATGGAACATTTGATGAAGATCATCGGAGCTAAGGAACTATTCGCATAATTTTCTGTAAGTTTATAATTGAACCAAGTGCGGCTGGTAGATGATCTGGGCGCTTAGCTGGGCACGCTTACGGCATACTTCCGAGAGTGTGGTGGAAATATAGTTCAAATATTTATTCGGGTTTTATTATGACACGATATGTTGTGTGATTTGCCTGAAAATGGCTTAAATATCCACGAAAACCTCGATAGAACTCCGCGCGAGGAGGCCGCTAGAACTCCGCGCGAGGAGGCCCCAAGAGGCGCGAGATCCCAAGAGTCGCGAGATCCCAAGTGGCGCGAGATCCCAAGAGGGGCGAGATCCCAAGAGGCGCGAGGTCCTAGGCCAAGGATCGGAAACCTGCGGCTCCTGAGCGACAAGCGTCTCTTTGATGACTTTCGTGCAGCTCCCTACAGCAACTCTCCCTATTAACCCACAAAACGATCTCTTTGCATATTTTATGGTATTTTTGTATTATATCTTTGTCATAAAGGCACAAATAACATACAAAAAATGTTTTAGATTTTTTTGTCAGAAGTAAGTTTATTTTAATGGCAACATTTATTGCCACTGTGCAGATACATAAAATTGCCTATTTTGGTATGTTCGTTTCTTTTAAGTACGTACATGTATAAATTAATTCAGTTATACTAACACCTTCAGTTGTACTAACACCTTCAAACGTATATATTTTTTGAACAGTTATATTTTTAAAAAAATTGTGCTTCTAAAAAATTATTAATTTCTAGTAACATAATATCAATCAATACAATTTTCCATTCTAGAGTAGTTCATATTATAGACCACTTAGCATACACTTTACATTAGTTTAACTAATTTTATGAAGCCTATTGGCTTTTTTAAATAGCATTTAGTTTTACAAAAAAGGAAATTAACCAACTTTAATTCTAGAAAAATGTTATTATTACACATCATAAGCTTAGGGTAGTGATTCCCAAACTGTGAGCCGCGCTACACTGGTGTGCCGCAGTAGATTTTTAGGGGTGCCGCGGAAAAAATTGTTTTGTACCTAAATAAACCAAGGATTTTCATGTGTTAGTGCGTAATTAGGGCAATAAATTTTCTTCTAATACATTGATTAGTAGTAGTAGTAAGTATTAGAATCAATAAATGGAAGTGTCCAAAATCTAAAGATATATAAAGCTGGGGAGATCTTCGAAAGTGTGCCGAAACTTAAAAAAGTTTGGAAACCACTGATTTAGGGTGTCGAGGACTTTTTACAAATAAACATTGTCCCCTTGGAACAATGTTCACAATGGCGAAAGCGTGTTGATCCCTTGGTAATTATATAATATCTGAAATGTTATCCCTTACACGATGTAGAATTTAAAAATAGGGAGAGAGAGATTATCATAAAACTTTCGCAAAAATTATATTCTACTTAGAGTAGAAAGATGACAAGAGGTCAGTGGAAATCGACGAACATACAAAAACATTTGAAATTTTTGTTTAAAGGGTATGGAAACAAAAAGATTGCGGGCTTTGTATATTTATTATAGAATAAATTGAGATTATAAAAAAATATAACTACATATTCAGGTCGCTCTAATGCAAAGAAAAATAATTCTAAATTGCTTGGCAACAAATGTTGCCACTGGGTCGATATGGGTTAAAACATCTAAAACATCCCCAAACGAAATTGGCTTC
Organism: Tanypteryx hageni; assembly: GCA_028673005.1. NCBI lineage: Eukaryota > Metazoa > Arthropoda > Insecta > Odonata > Petaluridae > Tanypteryx > Tanypteryx hageni. The sequence continues at coordinate 129,663,990 of CM054120.1, read as the reverse complement.
GTTATTAATTGTAATAAAAATTGCGGAAAAATAAAAAGGCGTATTATTAGAAGAACCGTTTGTATTACAGTGATAGTAGCAAAACGTAAAAACAACGGCAAGACTAATGGGGGATGAGGTGGATGATCGCCTCCGTCAACCCCGTGGATCCGCCAGTAACTGATGCTCTACTTATGTTACGTGTTATTCATAATTTGAAAAACTGTGTCTACTTGTGAAAAAGGGTGCCGACCTCTGTCCTAGGCGGCCGCCTAGATCGCTTGGCCCTATATTCGCCCCTGCCCGTCAGCATTATTCTGTCGCATTTAAATCATTTCTACTATTTCATTCAATCTGTATCAATAATATACTGCCGTGGTTTTCGCCATGCCGTCTGCCTCTCTGTCTGTCTGTTGGTCTGTTCGCTGTTCAAGAGCCCAAACGCGTACATAAAATCCAATCATATCTCGTATTTCTGCAATATACTATTTTTTGCAGACAATTTTTTAATAAAAGTGACATTGCACAAAAATAAATATTGGCTGCAGGGTATTTGATTAAAATCTATCCAATTGTAGAGACTGGTGTCACAAATATTACTGCGTAAGCTATATATCTCCTAAAATCACTATATGGCGTCCAGTGACCTTAAAATGTACGCTAAGAAACCTTGCCTAAGCCCAACAGCTACTATATACTAAAATAGCTGGCTGTTCCACCGCTTATGCCGGCGCTCCCATTGTGTTAACTCGTAAAAGAGATTTTTCTTGCATTACAGCTTGAGTGTGCCTTTTAAAAATTCATATTCTTAATAACTTTTCTTCTATTTTTATGTTCATCTCTGTTACCTATATATTTTTAAGATTCATTTTTCCATGAGATTAACATGTAATCGGCTGGAATTCGACGTGCAGACCTTCGGTCTTTAACAATTTTAAATATCTCAGGATTGAGATATAATTTGGGCTGCCGACATTTTGTATTTCCAAGTATGGACATTTTAAAGTTTTGACGATATAAAATAAAGAGCGATAGAGAAACGGGGGAGGGAGAGAAGAGAGAGAGAGAGAGAGAGAGAGAGAGAGAGAGAGAGAGAGAGAGAGAGAGAGAGAGAGAGAGATGGTTAATTAAATTAATTGAATTTCGAGAATTCTTTCAAATGTCACTTTAAAAACCAATTATTAATCAATCCAATACAGTGTATTCATTATTTATTGTAGTTTTTTTAAATATCATATATTCTAAAAAAAACAAATCAGGTATTATTCAATAGTTGTATCATATATTAATCAAATAAATCACATCAAAATTTAATAAACCGGTGAAAAAACATCAGATTCTTCGGTAAAATCATATCTAATAACAACATATACACAAAAAGCGGGTGGATAACATTCACCATAATGAAAATATCAATAAACCAGTATATGATTTATTTATTTTTACATACAGATATACATACAGTAGCTATACCTAAGCCCTATGACGCCATGCCTTCACCGCGATCCACTTAAAATCTTACTACAGCCTTACGGTTCAACTACATCGAATGATATCTCATATTTGTAGATAATATCATTCATAAAAGACATTCTGAGGAGATGAACGATATTGAGGAAAAATTAAGGGTACTGTATTCTTCGATATTTTGAAACAAAATCTTACTACAGCCTTACGGATCAACGAAATCGAATGATATCTCATATTAGTGGATAATATCATTCATAATTGACAGAAGAGATGAACGATACTGCGAAACAATTAAGGGTTCTTTATTCTAGGATATTTTGAAACAATTCCATTTCCTCAAAAATGGCTATAAGGATTTTGACTAAAATCCATCTAATCGTACAGCCTGATGCCACAAATAATACTAACTAAGCCATATATCCCAAGAATACTGAATATCGCCCTTGTGGCGTAAAATATACGCTAAACTACGGTTAACTTTGATTTACAGGCGTTTTTCTTTTATTAGCGTACACATTCGATCAAACGTATATACGTATATGAGAAAGTCTGTGCAATGTTTAGTGCGCCGTTCATTTTTTGATGAGGTAGCACGAGGGCCTTAAATGAAAAACCTTTGTTGAACGTTACAATAACATTAATTTCTTAGCTTTAGAGTTTAATAAACGAGCTTTTATATCGAGGGAGATACTCTTGTCTTTCCTGTTCAGGTGGAGGTTCACAGCGTGTCTCCGGCGGGAGGCGAAAATATGCGGGTAGGAGGGGGGCGGAGGGTGAGTGGCGGACGTGACGGGGGTCCTGGGTGCGGCGGGCATAAGCATAAGATATTATCCGAAAAACATGTTGCTTACAGTGCTTTCCACTCAGCCAGTAGTACAGAGCACATTGAAACGGCCCATTAGAGAATTTCTTTTAAAAAGTGAGTGCAAAATGAAAAATTCTCTGCATTACGTAAGAGAAGAGAGGGAGATCTAATTGAGGGTAACCTACGAAGGATTATACAGGTTATGAAAAACTGGGGAAGTTTGGTTACATAATACTTGGACATCCTGCAAATAATAAAATCGTATTATGTATTTGTTTTTGGCATTTCCTTTTCTACATTCATTATGTATAGAAATATGAATAAAGAAATTTACCTAAAAGCTAATAAAATATTTGAATAATTTTTTATTTATGAATTGCTTTTTTTGCTTTTGTTTCTGCAAATTTATTAATTATCGATTAAAAATCAAATTGTAAGTTACGTGCGATGTCACTTCAGCTTTTTGGAAAGGAAGTGAAAAAGGCTAAAATCAACATTTGGCGAGGCCCTCCTTTTGACGAGGCCTCCAGATTGCACCTGAGCATAAATCCGTATCTGAACTAATGCCAAAATTTGAGGTCCCCTTGAGCTTGGGGGTCAGGCCAAATGGCTCTCCCTTTCATAGGTCCCACCTATAGTTATATTGAAGCAAATAACCTTCCAAGACTGACTGTCGGCCACAGCTGATGTAACGCTGGCCAGAGTAAATTTAGTTTTAATAGCGCCGGTGTTTTTTATAACATTCCATTCTATATATTATATATGTATTATATACATTACCCATGGCCAGCGGCGAACTTCTGCCTAGGCAAACTAGGCAGCTGCCTAGGGCCCCAACCTCGGCGGGGGCCCCGACCAGGGGCCGAAATGGTACACATTGAGGACACAGGACACGGAAAAATAAAATGTCAATTTTTCCGAACGAAATAGAAAATAATTGACCATAGTTAATTTTTTGACAAGTCAAGTAGCAACACTGTGTTTGTGTTGTTTGTGTTGTTTGTTTTGCATCGCACTTGACTTCATTCTATAACTTGTCACTACTTGTCAGTTCGCGTTGAAAGTGTGTGTTAGAAAGATTTAACAAAGTGAGCAAATCTCTGCAATCTGTGAACATCGAACTGGGTACGATCGCTGAACTTTATCGGTCCTTGGTAACATACCTAGAAGATATAAGGAAAGTCGGTACCTTTGATCAATATGAGTCGAAAGCTGTGGAAACAAGCGGTGAACAGAACTACGCATACGATATGAAGAGGAAACGTAAGCGAAAGGTCCAGTTTGACGAAGTAAAGGAAAACGAGGCCGAAGTCTCCGGCAGGGACAGATTCAGAGTTACCGTCTTCAACGTCAACAGGTTGATTGCAGAACTACAGAGACGTGGCTCTGCTTACGAGAAGTTAAGTAAAAAGTTTGACTTTCTTACGAAGCTACATAGTTTGGAATCTCAAGACGTCCGTGACGGAGCACGGGACCTGGAAGCCTTCTATCCGGGGGATTTGGACGGTACTTTGGAAAACGAGTGTCTGCACCTGTGAGCTCATTTGTTGTCCGCTGATGCTACAGGGGGAAAAGGGTTATCATCACTGGAGCTATACAAGTACATTCTGGAAAAAGACTTTTTGGACATTTATCCAAACGTGAGAATAGCGCCCGGATGCTGTTGCGTACACCAGGGTCAAACTGTTCAGCAGAACGGTCGTTTTCAGCGCTAAAGAGAGTAAAGAATTATTTAAAATCTACCACAGAAGAGAACAGGCTTATTTCACTCTCTGTGCTGTACATAGAGTCAGAAATAACGCAGTCTGTGGACTATAGTTAGGTCATCCGTTCCTTTGCAGAGAAGAAAGTTCGTCGCGTGGCAATGTAATATTGTAATTATATGTAAATGTAAAAATTATAATGTGTAAAAAAGTATAGTTGGCACTTGTCTATTTAATTTCTAAGTCTGCTTGTCTATTTTCTAAAGTCAAAGTACGTTAAATAAATAAAAAATAAAAGTAAAGTTTGTTTTTTGTTAAATTACCAAAAAGGGGGTCCCGACTCTGGTAACTGCCTAAGGGCCCTGGGTCTCTATGCCCGGGCCTGCCTGCTATGCAATTCACTCTTCATAATTATGTAATACACTTCACTTGGATAAGTATATCACTATTATAAAAGGCGATATTAATACAGTGATTCGTATTTTGTAGCTTAAGGAGTCAGTAAACAACAAAAAACGCATTACGTGCATTATTATAGAGAAATAATAAAAATGGCACAATTTTTAGCCTACTTTCCAAAAAATGGAAAGTACTCTTATGAGATCGCCTCGGTGTCACTAAAATACTCTTCATGAATTAACCGATTTCAACTAAATTTGGGACATATAATATGCATATATATATATATATATATATATATATATATATTAATGACCAAAAAGGACATATTTGGACCGGATCGATTTAGCAGAAGTGCCACAATTGCTAATTTAAACTTTTCGGTAATTATGAATTTGGAAGGAATTGGCCAAGGCCGTCTCGAAGTACAGGCTTGCCACTGGCGGCTCAAAAGCCCGCTGACGTCACGAGAGAAATCTGAACGCAAGCAGACTCGCATTTGTTTCACCAATGCTTTCAAAGCCTTTTGAATGAGAACGCGTGTAGCTAAGTGGTGTGTTTAAGGTAATTTTGGTGGTTTACTGTGAAAAGTTGTAAGTTGTTCCTGTTTTTGGATCCATATTGGACACCAGTTCGAGAAGAATTACAATTAAGGAATAAATACTGAACGGTATGTAGTTAAAGTTAATATTATTTGAATTAGATTCCGTTGACTAGATGTTTCTCTTTTTTATTTTTGCGTGGATGCATAATATAATTAGAATATGATTAATGTAATGTATATATTATAATATATATATATGCTTAATGCAATATTTTTAAGGACATTTAAGAGTTGAAAAAGAATAATGTAGTATTTACTCAAAATTTCAGATGGGAAGGAAATGCTGTGTGCCTGGATGTAAGTCTAACTATGATGGACAGGCTTATACTCCTTGCTTCTCTTTTCCGAAAGATCCAGTGCGAAGAGGCAAGTGGTTACACAACATCCATAGAAAGGACTTCAGTCCTAGTAACACAGCTGTTGTTTGTGTAAAACATTTTTCGGAGAACTTTGTTATTCGCGAAGACAGGATGAAACGGGATGACGGCAGTGAGCTTTGAAGAATGATGCTTACCCTACAATTTTCGAAGGTCAGCCATCATATTTATCTTCAGAACCAAGTCAACCCTGACGACGCCCAGAAGACAGGGTAGCTGAAGCAAAACTGGCTGAAGAAAGGAAATTTAGCCAGTGGTGTGAAGAAGACACCATTAAGTCATTTGCATGTTTACAGAATGGCTATAAAATGCGTTTAACTTCAGGTGGTTAGTCCTTAATGAAAGTGATTGCTTAATTTTAGGAAAAATGTGTTTCGTTGATTATCCTAAAATAATTTTAAGTGTTAAATTTTTTCATGATTTAAGTGTATCTGTTTGGCCTAATAATGTTCGTCTGCCTAAAATGAAATTAGATTGGGTTTTGGGGAAATCTTCCTTATGTGATAGGTGGACAAAACTTGAGTCTTTGCTAAGTCATTTATTTTCATATGAACTTAATGATGCATCTACAAAGATTGAAATGGCTTTACAGTTATTAATTTCATCAGTTTAAGAGTTTTCAGATAAAAATTACAATTTGAAATTTTGTATAGAACAATTGCAGCTTTTAAATTCTAAAAAGCCGAAATATTCTTCCCCTTTTTTAGTCTGGTGCTGCACTGTTTATTTTTGTTATCCAACAATTTCATCTGCAAGTCAAAAGTCATTCTTCTTCCATCTGTTTCTTACATGAGACAATTGGGTTCAAACTTGGGGGTTGGAAAAGTTGGGAAAAACAATGCACATGTAAGTTATTTATCTGAAAAATTCAAGCTGCTTGATGCTAGTGAGCACCTTATCTCCATCATGTTAGATGAAATTTATGTGTAGCCAGGCATGTCTTACGTTGGAGGGAAAGTTTTGGGCAAAACATCTGACAATCAAGGTGAAGCAACAACACTTCAGTGCTTTATGCTGTCATCTGTGCTCTCTAAAAATAAGGATGTAATAGCTGTCTATCCTGTAAAAAAACTTACAGCACACCATTTAAAGGAATTGGTAATAGAAGTGTTGCAGATTGTGGGCAAGATTGGTTATAGAATTGTATCATTAATCTCAGATAATAATAGAGTATATAGAACCATGTTTCAGATGTTGTGTGGAAGGACTTTAGGTACAAGTTTTGTAAATCCTATGGATAAGGATCATAAGGTATTCATTGTATTTGACACTGTCCACCATTTGAAATTGATTAGAAATAACTGCGTTAATCTGTGGAAAACAAATCAAACATTTTATGTTCCATCTTTTAATGATGCCACTCAGTTATTGAAGCCAACTGTGCAACATCTTAAAATGATTTATATTAAAGAGTTGGGTGAAAATATAAAAACTGCTCCTGCCTTATCTCAGAAATTTTAATATCCAACCCCTTTGGAAAGGCAGAATGTAAATGCTGCAGTTAAGTTTTTTGATGAAAAGAATATTGCTGCTTTGGAACATTTTTCAAGTGAATTTGGGGATGGTTTCCTTAAAAAAAAAAGCTTTATGGAGATTATATTGTGCTGGTGGAAAATAGTGAATGTCAAACATCCTTTCAAAGGTGTTCACTTAAGAGAAACATTTTGCCATCCAATTCACAGTGTTGATGATTCAAGTTTAGAATTTCTTAAAAAGTTTTGTTTGTGGTTAGATGAGTGGCATGTCATCTGGGATCTTCTTGTCTTGGAAAATTGTTTAATGATACATATATAGCACTGAGGCATACCAGCCAATGTTTGATAGATATCTCCTGCCATTTGCTTCTTAATTTTCCTGCTAAATATGTTCTATTGGGGAAATTCCAGACTGATCAGCTGGAATCCAGGTTTGGCCAATATGGCAGCATGAATGGTGGGAACTATAATGTTGGTATAAAGCAAGTATTAGAAACTGAAAAAAACTGAAAATCATTAGTATTCTAAAAATGAAATCTGCTATGCTTGGTGAGTTACCATTAAAAACATTTTTGGTTCAGTGCTCTGATGAAGTAAATGATGAAGAATTTCCAGATTTTTTTCTGATATTCTTATGAAAGAGGGTGACACACCATCTGAGGGCTCAATGCAAGTGATGGTGTTCATAGCTGGTTATGTTTCCAAACAGATAAAGAAGAAAATTAATTGTTGTGAATGCAAATCAGTGTTCTGCATTGATAGAGAAATGGTTGTGGAGATGCAATGTGAGGGATATTCCGAATATTTGGAGTTTTTAGACAGAGGAGGGCTAATGTGGCCTTCAAAATTTGTTGTGAATATTTGTCTTATTACATTTGGTGTTTTTGCATTGTTAATAAGTGAGGAATACGAAACGAAATTTATTGATTGTAACAATAAAAAAAAAATTTTGGTAAATTTGTCGATGTTCAAAATGGAAAATATGCGCCTAGATATGTCAAGTGTTTGTAGTTGTGGAGTGCCAATTAAAAAACTGGTAAAATTTTGTGTTGAAACCATGAGCAATATTTTACTAAATAACTATTGTAAAAATAAAACTAATGCAATGAAGAGGGAAAAGAGTGGCACTAAACGTAAGTTAAGTACACTCATTGCTTATTTTTGTGATTTTTATTTACGAAATTATTAATCAGTTTTTATCCTGTGTTCTGAAAATAATTAAAGACTTCTGGTAAATTTCAGCTTTTATCACAATATATACGTATATGTTGTGATAAACGCTAGAATATGTAGTATATTTGGATGATCGTGCCGCCATATTCCCGCTTAGTCAGATCACTCGTGTGACGTCACAAATCCTAGTAGCAGGCCTGTATTTCGTGACGGCCTTGAATTGGCCCAACCGATTTCAACAAAATATTGAATGAAGTAGGAGTGCAATATGAAATAACAAAATCAAGACGTTTAGTACATATATAGAAAGCAGGGCTGCCATAATACAAGGAAAAAAAATCTTTTTACACCTATTTGTGTTTAACTGTCCACATAAACTTTAAACATATTCCATAGTTCTAATATATATATATACAAAACCATATTTAAACCGAATCGGCCAAACAGGGGTGCCACAATTGCTAATTACTGTCTTTCAGTAATTATGGATTTGGAAGGAATTGGCTGAACGGTTTCCAATAAAATTTTGCATATAAGATTTATTCAACATCAATAATTAAATCAACATGTTTATAGCTGAGCTAAAGAGAAGGGCTACCACAGTAAAAAGTAAAATAATATTTCTTTTACACATATTTATAGACAACCTAACTAATGGATTTTAGCCAAATATAGTATATTTAATCTTTGCATAAATCAATAACCAAAATATCATATTTCAACCGGGTCCACTAAACTGGGCTACCACCATATCAAGGTTAGAATTGTTCTGTAACTATGAATTTCGAAGGTATGGGCTGTATGGATTTCAAAGAAATTTTGTTTATAGGTCGAGTATAGAATAGGAAAACTAGATATGTTTAGAACGGATCAAAAAAGGCAGGGCTAACACAATATAAAGAATAATAATTTTCTGATTTCAAAGCAAGTACGTTAATATACGATTATAATACGGCGAATTGGACGAAAAGTACTTTTTTACCCCGGGAAACCTGTATACACCACTACTTGTTATACATTAAAATTGTATTGAAAGAAAAATAGGCGGAATAGTTCCTTCCTGAACTAATTTTTATGCTTTAATATACCAATAAAATACCAGCATTGATACTATTTTAGCATGCTAATATAACCCAACATATCAACTTGAAACTTCAAATCAACCGAACAAATCGTAGATGATGTGAAGAATGAAGAATTTACTGTGCTCATTCACAAAAAATATTTCGCCCACATCCACACATATCTGTTTATTAAATTACAATTAATAAGACTTACAGCAGCCATGTAAATAACGAAGGCCACTTACGCCAAGTAACGCTCAACTCCGCCCCCTCGTCGTTTGTATCAAAAAGAACTTGGGTGATTTTTATTACCGCGACTCTATTTTAAATAGAATTTTACGGTATTCGCGGAGATATTTCTTACGATTGATTGCTATCATTATATTTTGCAAATCATATTAAAGGGTAAAGTTCGAGATCTATTTTACCCGATTAATTTTAAATGAATTTGAAATATATTACGGGAATAGAGAGATAATGACAAAATATATTGCTTTTGTAATTTTAATTTTACAATGCATTGTGTCCCTTGACAGACTAATGACGGGTCGAATTAAAATACATGGAGGGCCGAATATGGCCGGCGGACTGTAGATTGGGCACCAATTGTACTTATGATGGTTTTCCAAATTATTTTTAGCATAAGTGCCGATTATTTGGTGTGATTTCATTGGCGAATCTTAATGCCAATCGAAATCAGATGTCAATTAAGGTATTTTGTGGCTATGTCATGCACGTACCCAAAAATTTACTACGGGATGGGTCTGAGGCCGAAAACCAATTTCCAGCGATTGATTAAATAAAAGTCCTATTCAAATAATGTAAACTTTTATAACATTTTTATTTCTCATAACCCAACGCAGCAAGTGTCAGCATAGTAAGAGGCAACGTAGCAAGTAGCGTGGTTATCGCCAATTCCACAAACCGGCCCCTCCCCCTGGGCACGTCCTTGGGCTACGTCGAGGGAAAAATAATTTTTAAAATATTGTATTGCGTCAAAACTTCACTGTAGGACGATTAAAAAAAATGATTTAAGTGAATATTATAAAGTTTTATTTAGGTCGTTAAAAACCGATGAGAATTGCACTCACATATATACGGGAGTTGATTTCCCGATTATTAGCATTATTACACGGCTGGACGTAACGAATCTTTTATGACGGGTCCATTTCATCCACGAGACGACAACCTGAAATAGAAGGTTCTGTTCGGCTAAACTGAGTGCATGGGCAGATTCAGACTTCATCCAAGGGGGGGGGGGGGGTAATGTAGGAATGGATAAGCATTTGATACATTTTTGTGAAAAATATATTTTAATCAGAAAAGGCAAATATAGAACTTATTAGTAAAAAGCGAACACATTAAGACTGCACAGACAATACATCAATTAATACTGAAAAAAGAATTAAGTAGAATTTTATTCAACAAAATTAATACCACCTAACAATGTCTTTATGATTTTAAATTAAAAGTTATACATATACATAACATATTTTACGAGGTTATATATTTATATTGTATTAATGGCGAATGAATGCAGTTAGTAAGCATAAATATGGAATTAATTAGACATAATTTACATTATAAAATCAACATCTCAACACGAAGAAATGGAGTTAAATGGTAATTTTTTCGAGTGTTCAGAAATTCTAGGGGGAGGGGGGGGGGGGGGTAATTACCCCCTTTACCCCCCTTGAATCCGCCCATGTATGCAAGTGGCTATGGTGGTGAATTTTTCGTTTTCTCTTGATATCAGTTTTATTTCATTTTATCTCAACAGATTTCGCGACGAAAATGAAAGACAGTACAATTTGTTAAATGTTTTTCTTAACTGTTTATGTTAAGACTAGCTTATTATTGTGGTTATATGGTCCAATGAATGTCTATTGAATTTTGATGGCGCGGTGATTATCTTCATTCATTTTATGGGAGATTCATGTTGCACTAACAGATGTCAATCTAAAAATATATACCTACTTTAGAGATAATCGCGTTTACCGACTCTGCGAATCTTCTGATTTGTTATTGATCTTTAGGAAATTTGTTTGTTTTGAATGAATAAATTCATTTGTTGAGCCCAATGATACTTAACCCAAGACCTTATACGCTGATGTTCTTAATTACTAAGACATACGTGGTAATCCATTCACAATTCCCTTTTTTCTGGGTAAACATATTTTTAACATTTGGAATTCAAAGATTTAAGTTTGTCGACTATAGACATCAAGCACCAACAGTATCTTCCCTGGTTCAGAGTGTTACTTGAGTTGCTTTTTCATTTCCCCTTCTTCATTTGTTTAACGCGTTGGTTCCAGATGACTCGACCTACGGTGATCTCCCCCCGCATTCTTTGACCCACAAGCGGGTCACCTCCCCTAAGTCCTTAAGTTAGGATCTTGAGATCTTGCCTGGGGACTTGGGGTGAGAGAAACAGACCCAACCTATGTATAAAAAACGTCAACATCTCGAGTGGCCGCTAAAATAGAGGGGCGAGGGTCTCTCTATGTAAACTGCTGTTCGGAAAGATATTATAGGAACACTCAGAAATTCTTAAGCGGAAAATACACCACTGGGTTCCATGAAGAAATATTTTTTACTATTTCATTAGAAATGATTTGTACTGTGCAGTAAATATTTTCATTTTACATTGATTCTAATTCAATGTATCTCATAGTGCAATAATAAGATATGGCCATGAACGTAACAAATTCGAACCTTTGGAACAAAAAATATTAAAGAATAACTTGTAATTCAATGAAATCCTGTACTGCAAGAAAAAAGTCCATAAAGACGTTTCACATATTTTACTGGCAAAAGGGATTGAAACGTGTTTTTAAGCATAAAAAGGAAAGTTTTTTCAATTGCATGTTAAAAAATATTTTTTGAGATTTCCTTCCGAAAGATTTTTTAATTTCCGCATGCATTTGGATATAAAGAATATGACAATTAATTTCACATAATTTTAGTTATAAAATGAATGTTTTCAAATTATTTAGCAAGATACTACCTACGTCAATATCAGACGAAATGTCCTTTCCGGATGAATAATCGGTAATAATGGAGATTTAAGTAACTTACTAATATAATTCGGAATATTCCCAACTACTGATATCACTCGAATGATTCTTAACTACTAAATCATTCGAATTCGAAGTAAAAAGTTATAAATGTCTATAATGGATTATATCTGAATCGATATTCGTGTATTTCGTACTCTTGTAATCTAAAGTTCATTATTATAAACTTGTCTTGTATATTTCACTTTGTTCTTGGGTTTCGTGCTGTTCCATTTCCACTATGGAAACGTCTAAGGGTGCTTACCAAAACAGTATTCTACCACCGCTTCAGATAGGAGTGAAAAAATGAGCTCTCGCGCAGGGGACGGGTCGAATCAAAATCCACCCGCTCCAATCTCCTCCCCTTCGCCGTCTGATCTTACTCAATATCTTCTCATTCTCGCCCTTACTAAAATCCCGGTTACGCTAAGGGATTTCTGGTATAATGCTATTTCACGGAATCTTTCTTGGGAGCAGGTCATTTCGAAAGTCTGGGAGACCTTTTTCTCGAAGAGAGAATTCGAGCGCCTCGTCTCGCTTAAAGTCAAAAGATTCCAATTTCCAGACGAGTCACCGCTGATGTTTTTCCAGTCCGTCAAGGCGGCAATCGCGGTATTATGTCTGAATTATTCGGAGTTAGAGATTGTGGAACTCGTACTTAACGGTATTAATCCCCTGACCCAGTCTACATTTCTTTTCGTCGGGAGGCCTAATAATCTAGCCGAGTTGGACGACTTACTCATGCAATCCAATAAACTCCTCATGACCAGAAGAGAATATCCTCGCGAGAATCCATTAGCCTCGGGTGTTTCGCCACCCACAGCGTCTCGAACTTCGCAAAAGGCTACATTCCAGCCTAATCAAAATCGCCGTTTCGACGCGATACCCGTAACCCAACGGGTCATTCTTTTGTTAATTGGTCGGATCCTTCCGACAGGCCACTAATTTATATTTTATATTTATATTTTATATTTTTATATTATTATTCACACGAAAATATGAAAGCACATGTACCGTATTTTGCGGTTTTAGGGGACTACGCAAATCAGCTCTCCGTACTTCGGAAGGACCATTGGGCCTCTTTTTAAATAGAAGGCCAAAGCCGTCAATGGGCTTCTCATCTCACATCTGTGTAAATCGTATAAGTAAAGTTATGGGTAAATAAGCCTAAGATACTGATTCTCCAGAAAAACACAGTCAACCTGCATTGATAAATATCTTAAATTATGTGAAAAACAAGCAAGGTACAGAAATATTTTCATTTTTTCACTAGCCAATAGGTGCCATTGTGTTCCTATTTCTGAATTGTCACCAGTTATGATGTACATTAAGGTATAATGTTTTACTCTATAACTTATATCAAATTATTTGTACCTTTATCTTGCGTCCATTTGTAAAAATGTTTTATATACTAATGTAATTTCCCATCAAAACCGCCAGGTATACACATTAAAAAATTCAAGATATTTACTTGGCGCTCTAACACCCGCTCATTCAACATAACTCATTCTCTCCCTCTTTCTCCATTTCCTCTCCCACTCTCCTTGCGCCACAATTTTCATCCAGAATAGGACTCCATGAAGAACTCATCTGTCCCGTTCTACATCCACATGCACTCCATCTACATCTCCGTCTCAAACTATATAGAGCAATGACAATCCCAAATGTTCATTATGGACTTTTCTACACGATGCCATAAAACAGTTATATAATGAACCATAAGAAAAACTATTACTGGGTAAGAATATACATTTTAAATAATTTTAAATTAAACAAAAGAATCCTGCTCAGTACACATAGTCATTTACATACCCAAAGTTAAAATCAGTCATTTCAATGCGCACATTAAAAACGTTTAGCTGAGCACTTGCTATAAGAATATTTTCAGTAATGGCTTCAAGAGTAATGTATCCAATGAGTAAAAAAAAATTTCTAAGAATTCTTAAGGAATTTAATACAATAACTGCATGCATATATTGCATACCAACCTTAAGGAAATTCCCGTAACCCAACGGGTATTTCTTTTGTTAATTGGTCGGATCCTTCCGACAGGCCACTAATTGATGTGTCCATTAATTCGCAACCACGCCATGCTCTACTCGATACCGGTTCGTCCATTTCCCTAATAGATCGCAAGGAGTGGACCGCCTAAAAAACTCGTAGCAAAAACCGAGCGCTTCAAACCTGCTTCATTAAATGCAATGGTCTTTCGGCTAACCCTTTCCTGTTTCGATCTAGGGTTCATTTAAAAGTTCGAATCCACAACTTTTCATGGAAGCAGTGGCTTTATTTGGCCGACTTGCCCTTTACGTACATTTGGGCCATGATTTTATACTGAAATCCTCGATCACAATTGATAGCCGTGCCCGTAAGGCATTTTTTCCCTTAAATTCTCGATTTTCTATGCCCTTTGTAACCTCCTCCCCCTCGGATGCCGTTGAAGAATGTTCCTCGTCCAACGTGCATTTTTTCGACAAGGCTAAGGATGACTCACGTAACGGCAGTCTATGTGTACCCCTTCCTCCTTCTAAGGACGGCCGTTGCGAAATCGCTTCCCTGTTCACGCGATATCCAGACGTCATCACCCCGAACCTCGGGCTCACTACCTTAGTTGAATACGAAATCGAATTGTCTGATTCTACCCCAATTCGTTCTCATCCGTATCAATTGTCTCCGCCCAAATTGGCCTCAATGAAAAATCAGGTGACTTCACTGCTAGAGAAAGGAGTGATCGAAGAATCGAACTCCCCATTTGCTAGTCCAGCCTTTCTCATCCCTAAGAGAAATGGATCAGATCGCCTTGTAATCGATTACCGCAAAATTAATAAAAGGGTTAAATATGATAATTATCCGGTATCTTCGTTTGAGCTGGCCTTCGCTTACCTTGGTTCTGCCAGGTTCTTTTCGATTTTCGATCTAAATTCTGCTTTCCATCAGATTCCCTTGTCACCTCAGAGTAAACCTGTAACTGCATTTATTACCCCATTTGGTCTTTACCAGTATAGCAGGTTACCATTTGGACTTTGTTCAAGCCCACAGATATTTTCAAGGTTGATCGATAAGGTTTTAGGGGACTTGAAATATAATTGTGTATTGCCGTATATCGATGACTTATGTATTTATTCTAAATCTTATGAGGAACACCTGGACCACATCGGCATGGTACTACAGAGACTCCGCCATGCAGGTCTCACTGTCCAACCAGATAAAATGAAAGTTGCGCAATCAGCTGTTCACTTCTTGGGACATCAGATAACATGTGGTTCCCTGCAGATAGATCCTGAGAGGGTGAAGCCCATAACGAATTTTCCGGTGCCTACTTCACTGAAACAGGTTGTCTCCTTCCTTGGGATGTCACGTTTTTATTCCAAATTTATTCCTAATTTTGCTAAATTGGCCGCTCCTCTGAATGCCTTGAGCAGAAAGAATGCCGCCTTTCAATGGACTGATTCCCATTCTGATTCCTTTATAAGACTTAAAAAAGTCTTGTCCTCTCCTCCAGTTCTTCACTTGCCTGATTTTAATTTAGATTTCCATCTCTTTGTGGATGCTAGCAATATTGCTTTGGGAGCCACTCTCAATCAGCTGATTGATGGTAATTTTAAACCGGTGGCTCATGCTAGCAAAACATTCAATACTCAAGAGTCTTGTTTGTCCACTTATGAATTGGAATGTATGGCCTGTTGCTTTGCAACTCAAAAATTTAAGCCATACCTGCAGGCAAAACCATTTCATTTGTATACTGATAATGCTGCTCTCACCTGGCTGTTAAATCACCCTAAACAATTAGGGAAAATTGGTCGCATGGTTTTAAAACTGTCTTTTTTTGTTTCGCCATTCACCATGTTTCTGCTTCTAAAAATAGGGCTGCTGATTGCTTGTCACGGGTTAGAATCTTGGATCATCATTCTGATCCAACCCCCGTTGAAATTTCCTGTATATTGCAACATGTTCCATTGTCCTTCACTAATATTCGCCATCATCAGGCTTCAGACAGAGACTTGTGCAAAATAATAGAGCAAATCAGATCAGGGAAAACCATTCCGAATTATTCTTTGCAATGCGACTTATTGCATCACCATTCCCTGGGCTCTAAGAAGCCTCGAGTTGTAATTCCTCTTGCTTTAAGAGAGATGATCTTCCAATGTTTTCATTCTTCTCCTATTGGTGGTCATCTAGGCAGAGCAAAGACTTGTGATAAAATCTCACGTGAATTTTGGTGGTTGGATATGAAAGCAGACATTTCAACAAAAGTTAAAAACTGTCATGATTGTCAAATAACTAAACCCAGAAATTGTTTACCTCCTGGTCATCATTCAGCTAAATTCTCGACTTATCCCTGGGAAAGAATATTTATTGATTTTCTCGGTCCATTGCCTAGGAGTAAATTTGGTCATGCCTATGCCTTAACCATTTGATGGTTTTAGTCAATTTCTAATTATTCAACCGGTTAGAAACTCAACAAGTAAAACTGTTGTTGATACCCTAACCAGGCTTGTATTTTCTAAATTTGGGGTTCCCAAATATATTGTTTCAGATAACGCTTCCTCTTTCAAATCCAAATTATTTTATGACATGTGTTTTAGCCTAGGTATTAAACATATTTATACTGCCCCCTATTATCCCAGGCCCAACCATGCAGAAAGAGTTCATAGAAATCTGAAGTATGCCTTATCTGCTGTCACACATGTTGCCCATGATAAGTAGGATGCATTTTTGCCCGTGCTGACTTTTGCCTTTAATTCTGCTAAACACTCTTCTACAGGTGTTTCACCTGCTAAGGTATTATTGGGTCGTGAGCTTCCATACCCATTGTCACTTCAATGGGACTTGCCAAATGAATTGGCGTCAGCTGATTGAAATTCAGCTTCAGGGCAGCAACTTTGGAATAAGGTGCTAAGTAATTTAGCCAAGTCACAACAGCGTGTTGCTAGCAAACATAATGCTAGACATTCTCTACAAGCCTTTTCACCAGGTGAACAGGTTGTGTTCAGAGCTGTGCCGAAAGTTTCCAAACTTAATAAAATGTCTGTCAAAATTTCCCCTCTATGGGAAGGACCCTTCGTGGTCGACAGGATAATCACTCCTGTAACCCTGTCTTTAAGGAAGCCAGACAAGTCAAATTATTTTCGAATAGCACATGTTAGTCAAGTTAAGAAATATTTTTCTTCTGGTAGGAAATAATTGATTATTTTTAATATCACATTTTAATGTTATTTCTATGTAATGCTTTGGTTGACCAAAGGTTATATTGGTCATTCTCAATTACCACATACTATTGTTAATCAATTTAAGAAACTTTATGTGGCTATCAGATAAGAGTTTGATTTTGTTGCTTTGATAAATGAATCACCCATTGTATTTTAATGTTAAGAATTACTTTGTCTTGTGAGCTTGTTTAGATATACAAGCAAGAGAGTATCCTTGGCTGATTGCATTTTGGTCTTGTTTTTCATTTCCACTGGAAGGTGATCTTTTTTTTCCTGTCCTGTTGACAGAGTCACTGATTCCTATGAATCATTATTGTTCTTTGATAATTCCGGCGTAGAGAATTAGCGACCTCATTGCCCGTTGATTTATAATCATCGCAATCAGCCCCCAGGTGCAAATCCGGTAAAATAAATTGATATTTACTTGGCCAATTGCCACAATACTGCTCGGTGCAGTCAATTTTCAGACATCATAGATGGATCCTGACATCTATGTATGTCTCATGGCACAAAATTATTTTAATAACCTAGCCATGTTATATCTGTTGGTACTATTTACCACGGTTAGTGTACTCCAGCCCCAATTGAGCTAGGATACTTTAAAGTGTTTATCTATGTAATATGTATCTATGTACTACCTTTCACAGTGATTTTATTTTTATTTTTTTTATATACTGTGAATTTCTTGGCACTCTACTTAAACAATGAGAGGCAAGTCTAATCTATTTAGTTATGCAATTATTAACTCTCTCTTGCATTTTCATAACGGTCGGACAATGCCAGGGTTGGCATTCCTTTTTTTCTCGTTCTCATCTAATGGTTGCTATTAATTTTCAATTTTGCCCTGTTGGCAAATAATATTTTCTCATTTGTTTTGTAACTTTGCAAAAATAATATTGTGTTAATGTACCTTGGAACTTTTGTGATTATTTTCGGATTCTTATGCTGAGCTTCAAGCTGGTGCGTCGGTAAACTCTGGAGTGTGACTTTGTTTGCTGAACTAAACAGTGAGTGAACTCATCGAAAGTGAGGGGGGATGCAGCATTTTCCTACTTTTGACAGTTTATCGAGTTTTCAATCAGTTTTTCGTGTTCGCCAGCAAATGACGACCCCTGCCTGCGACGCACGCTGCATGCGACGCACCCTTTTTCGTGGGAAGCCTTCTTTTATAGCAACAGACATTAGCCCGGAAGAGGACAGTAGTAGATCGAGGGTAGAACCAATTAGCGTTCGCGAGTGCAGCTCAATCTACCGGCACTTCACTGCGAACTGTATTAGTTCCGAGCCGACAACGTCGCCACGAGCAGGGGCAGTGAAGGAGAGGGGGAGAGGGAGATAGGACGAGGAGAGAGAGCGAAGACAGCGGAGCGAACGCACCTGTGGAAAGGTTATCTGCGAGTCGAACCCTATTCCATATCATTTGTGATTCCTCAAGTGGACATTTCTACTAAGTATTGTACTATATTTGTGCTTTGTATTATGTCACTGCAATATAATTGTTTAGTACATTTCGTGACATTTATCCAGTGTGTGCTATTTGATTTGTAGTCGGCAGCAGCAGTGTCATCGAGGTTATCGTATCGCTTAACTATTTTCAAGTACTTTTAGTATTACGAGAGAATAATGTAAAATGAGACAGTTTCGTCTCAGTACGAAAACTTGCTTTAAATCCAATTCAATTTGCTTCGCCAATGTAGGCACAGGAACTCTCCACATGCCTTTTACTCCTAGTAAAGCACACCCTCGTTGTCAAAAGTAGCGTTATATAGGAAGATACAAATTTGCAATTTATGCAGGTCGGCAGATCGCAGGCTTTGTGCATCATGTGTCAAGAAAAGTGTCTGACGAAAAAACGATTCCTTTTATTATATAAATAGATACAATGTTGCAATTGACAAACGATTGTCAATTACGTTTAGTAGAAGAGAATCTAAGGAGGGGGTGAGAAAGAGTGAATAGGGGAATTGTGTAGTAAAATGTAATTATGACGGATTGGTTTGTGTGAGAAATCTCTCTTTTAACCAGCTGGTTTTGCCCATTCATGCAAGTATCATCTATCTTTATGAAGTCGCTTTTGAAGAGACGTAGTTACATATAAGAGTGTCTATCAGCATTCTTTATGTTATTTAACGTTCAAATATATAGTATTTTTTCGTCAAATAATCGCTTGTGAGTTGTATTATTTTATACATTGTTTGCGAGAGAAAGGAACGACAGTTATTTTATAAAATTACAATGGTGAGTTATATGTGATCTCGGCTTTTGTGACAGAATATCAATCTACCACATCCTTAAAAGGAACCAATATCAGTTGGTAAAATTTTCAGTTATAAGTTAATGCATCATTAATTATCAATCAAAATTTCAATCGAAATAATACTTATATCTGCCCTTAAGATTTGAACAATGAATACTGATCAGATAAGAAGGAAATTTTTGAGTTTAGAGTACATTCTAAGAAGAAAAGAAAATACCTAATCAAAATTTTGGGAAACCTTCTGTGAAATTTTAGATGAAAAGGGAGAACTGATTTCTAAGATAATCGCTTACAGTATTTATAAAATGTTTACCATTATGATTATAAGAAGCTGGGAACATCAAGTTTATTGCAACACAAATGTGAAAATAGCAAAGAAGCCGTGCCTAAAATACAAATTTTCTTGTGCCGAAAAAATGCGATTTACCAAAATTATCAGCTGAAAAGAAAATAAAACAGTTTTAGATGGCTGTGTCGAACTTGTAGTTAGAGGTTTGAGACCTTTTGAGATAGTGTGGCTTAAACATTTATAAAATTTCTGTTTTTCTTCACCCCCTTCTAAGAAGTGTGTAAATGTTAAACACTGAAGAAAAGTATGAAATCCATGAGAAAGTTAAAGTAAGTATTGATGACATTAAATATAATCCGTAACACCAAATCTGTGTACGCATGTAGAGCAACCGATAAAAAGGTATAAAATATAAGACACCTTAGTTCAGTTTATGGATACAGACGCAGTAAATGATCATATTTATCCAGACGAATTGACTGCATATATTGACTTAAAACTATCTGACGACATTAATAATAATTTTAATTTTGTGAAATGGTGGGATAAGCATCATCCTCAGAGAATGAATAAAATAATTCATTGGAACTGTAATGGCTTTCGATACCACCTGCCGGAACTTCGTCTCCTCCTATCGGAGTTATCACCAGTATGTGTTTCCTTCCAGGAAACACGATTCAGGGAAACTGACATAGTCACACTCAGAGGGTATTCCTTGTATAGAAAGGACCTCGTGAGTGCCCAGCAAGCTCACGGAGGAGTGGCTGTGTTGGTTCACAACTCGAAGTTCTCTGAGGAGGTAACTCTTAACACGCAGCTGCAGGCTGTAGCAGTTAGTTGCTCTCCCTCAGCTGGTGACGATCTGCTCAGTCTATCTGCCCCCTAATGATAATTCTACAAATAGGTCAATCCTTGACCTTGTAGATCAACTTCCACCCCCATTCATTCTTATGGGCGATTTTAATGCCCATAATTCAGAGTGGGTGTCGGAGAGGACTGATCCTAGGGGACGTCACCTTTCTGAGATATTCTCGAGCCTGGATCTGGTGATACTCAACGATGGTAGCGACACACACTTCAGTGCTGGCGGTGGGTCCTTTTCTTCTATTGACCTAAGCATCTGCTCTAGCACGGTCGCTCAATTGTTTGAGTGGGAGGTGTACGAGGATCTATGTGGCAGCGATCATTTCCCGATTATCCTGAAATGCTTATCTGCTAATGTTTCGGAGATGCGTTGCCCCAAGTGGGCCATAAAAAAAGCGGATTGGTGCAAGTTTTCAGGTAACGTTCAACTCACGGAAGAACAGTTCCCCTCGGGTGATGAACATTTGAGTCATTTCACGGATGCCTTAATAGAGGCAGCAAATGCAAGCATTACGAAATCCTGCTCCTGACTAAAGCGAGTCCCAGTTCCATGGTGGAGTGAGGAATGCCATAAGGCGATCCGTGACAAGCGACAGGCTTTTCGGTTATTTTGTAATAACCCCAACGAGGGGAATATGTTGCGGTACCTGAGATTGAAGGCATTTGCACGCAGGATAATCAGGAAATGTAAGAAGGAATGTTGGAAGAAATATGTATCGACCATTACGAGTTCCACCCTGATCTCTGAGGTGTGGGAAAAGGTGAGGAAGATTTCCGGCCGAACTACCTCTTCCAAAATTAGTGGGCTTATGGTAGATGGCTCGGTCATTACATCAAAAATTAGAATAGCAAATGAGCTAGGGTCTCTGTTTGCTAAACCATCTAGTTCAGAACGCATGTCACCAGTGTTTCTTATGCAGAAATACGAGCTGGAACAGCAGACTCTCAGATTTTCCTCTCGGAATACTGAGAGCTACAATCTGCCTTTCAGTGCATGGGAACTGGAAAATGCTTTGGCGGAGACCCGTGACAGCGCTCCGGGTTTGGACACCATTTACTATGTGATGATACGTCACCTAAATCCCCCTGAGAAAGAATATTTGCTGAAGATGTACAACCGAATCTGGGTAGAAGGCATTTACCCCACGCAATGGAGAGAGGCCATTTTAATGCCACTGCTTAAGTCAGGGAAAGATAAGAAACTGCCTGAGAGTTACCGACCGGTATCGCTCACTAGTTGCCTCTCCAAACTTATGGAACGAATGGTAAATAGGGGTCTGGTTTGGTTTTTGGAATCAAACGGCCTATTGACCAACATTCAGTGTGGTTTTCGTCACCACCGTTCCACCACCGATCATCTGGTGAGATTGGAGATAGCTGTGTACGATGCTTTTATCAGGAAGCATCACCTCATTGCAGTTTTCTTTGATATTGCCCGGGCTTACGACATTACGTGGAGATTAGGTATACTCCGTACATTGCATTCTTGGGCGTTAAGGGGTAACCTACCCATATTTATCAAGAGCTTCTTATGGGAACGTTACTTCAGGGTGCGTATCGGGAGCGAAACTTCTCGAACGTTCCTTCAGGAGAATGGTGTTCCACAGGGGTCTATTTTGAGTGTAAACTTGTTTGCCATTGCCATAAATGGAATGGCCCAATGTATTAGGTCTCCAGTAGAGGGAAGCCTCTACGTGGATGACCTGGCCATATATAGCAGTTCGCAAAATGTGGTAGCGGTTGAACGCCAGCTTCAGCAGACGATTAACTGCCTTAACGAGTGGGCCACAAACAATGGATTTACATACTCAGCGAACAAGACAGTATGCGTCCACTTCTGTCGTGTTCGTGGCCTCCACCCGGACCCAGCGCTGTCACTAGCAGGAACCGAGCTTCCAGTTGTTGAAACAGCACCATTTTTGGGTGTCCTGTTGGATCATAAGCTTACTTGGCGTCCTCATATGAAGAGGCTGAAGGCAAGCTGCCAATCCTCCTTGAACCTCTTGCGCATTCTCAGCCATAAATCATGGGGTGCAGATCGGACAGTCTTACTAAGACTGTATCGATCACTTGTCCGCTCAAGATTGGACTACGGGAGCATTGTGTATGGATCATCTAAACCATCTTTACTAAAAACTATTGATGTGATTCATCATACAGGGGTTCGCTTGGCGATTGGTGCATTTCGCACTAGCCCAATACCAAGTGTTCTCTGCAAATCCGGTGAACCATCACTGTATATGCGCCGGAAACTGCTAGGTACTCGTTATGTAGCAGCTTTAAGCGCTAACCCAGATCATCCAGCTTACACAGCAGTTTTCGACCGTCGATTTGTGCAGTTATACGATGCCCGTATCCGCTCTGTAAAACTTCTGGCTGTGAGAATGCGTAATGTTTTCGAAGAGATGTCCCTCGAATTGCCAATGACATTAAAAATGGAGTGCAGCATATCTCCGCCATGTATGCTGCATCGCCCCAACATCATTACTTCTCTTGCCAAATTACATAGGCCTTGTACTCTGCCTATTGAATACCGATGTGACTTCGAGAGACTCTATGAACGGTTTCAGTCGTTCACTGCCATATACATGGACGGTTCTAAGCAGGGGGAGCATGTGGGGTGTGCTTTTACCATCGGCAAACGCTCGTACCGTTTCCGTCTACATCCGCTGTGTGGTATATTTACAGCGGAATTGTATGCTTTATGGGAAGCACTGAGGTTTGCATACTCGTACCCCAGCAGTGAATATGTCATCTTTACTGACTCAATGTCAGCCTTACGTGCAATAGAGTCTTTGTACCCTTCTCACCCTGTGGTTCAGAGGATCCAGTCATCCTTGATGGATCTGGATTCCATAGGGATGACGGTAGTTTTTATTTGGGTACCAGGTCACGTCGGTATTCCGGGTAATGAGAGGGCAGACAGGGCAGAAAAACTGGCTGCTAATGAAGATTTTATAAACCAACCGAAAGTTCTTGTTGAGGACATCAAAACATATTTGAAGGAACTTGTCTATCAACAATGGCAGGAAGAATGGAATGGAGTGTTCGGTAACAAACTGAGGGCAATAAAAAACATGGTACAACCATGACAGTCCTCCTCCGGGTCGTCCCGACTCAAAGAGTTTGCCATCGGAAGACTTCGCATAGGTCACTGCTGGTGGACACGCAGTTATCTATTGCGGGCAGAGGAACCCCCAGTTTGCGAGACATGTGATACTGCATTGACAGTGTCACATGTGTTACGGGACTGTATCCAATTTAGGAATGAGAGAGAGAGGGCATGTATGGCTTCGAACCTCACTCTCTCTCTTGGAGATAATCCAGAATCTATAAATAGAACATTGTCATTCCTAAGGGAGTCCAGAATTTTAGCTTTTATTTAATTTTTAGGTGTGTTTAATCTATTGACAATGGGATAAGAGGAAGAAAGATCCTTTCTCTATCCATTTTTAAAGGTTTTATATTTTACGAGCATAATAGCTCCTTCTAGTGCAGTGAAAGAATTTTATACATTTCAGGAGAACCTTATACAGACTTGCTGATGTTTTATTCTACAGATTGGGAGAGACCCTTATACAATCTCTTACAATCTGTTTTTAACTTCATTTATTTATCTGTTTTATCTATTTATTTATTTATATATTTTTTGTGTCTGGTGCTATGGTTAGTTTGCCACAAATGGGTTGTGGTTAAAAATGCATATTATGGCGATAATAGCCCAAGAGGCTATTCGCCTTAAATTACACACACACACATTTGAATCAAAAGTATCCTGCACAGTACCTTGTCACTTACTTACCGGAAATTATAATCTGTCATTTCAATGCTCGCATTATAAAGTTTTAGCTGAACAGTTGCTATAAGAATATTTTCAATTGTGGCTTCAACAGAAATGTATTCAATGAGTTTAATAAAAAATATCAAAGAATACTTAATGAATTAAACATAATAAATGCATGCATATATTGCATACCAACCTTACTTTAAGGAAATTGTTCGACAATTATTTATAAATTAGAATTTTGAAGTGCAATAGGAAATATGGTAACATTATCATCAATTTATTCATGATAGCGCAATTCTAGTAAATTTTATACGGAAATTATTTTATGAAAATACTCATCTTTCAGGCATTTGATGGTGAGTAAATGTAGGGACGAAATCTCCCTTGTAGACCTGTGAATGGAGCACAAAACATTTCAATTTAGTTTTGATGTCCCAGTCACAGATCTCCAAGAAAGGTTATTTTCTCTTCTTCGTCTGGAATCCTTCATGGGTGCGAACGCTTTTCCACAGAAAGCTAAACAAAATAATGCATTAAGGCATTAATAAAATTCACAAAAAGAGAAATATTTTCTCTCAATAGGATTAAGTACTTTAAAAAAGTACTAAAAAAATTTCTACAACAGGATATATAGGTCATTGGTAAAAATGTAAATAAAATATACCACCGTATGTACGTATGGGAACCAGTGATCACCAGGGAAGGGATATTTTGCCTCAAGAGTTAATTCTTCATAATGATGCTAGACGTATAAAACATTTGTCACATTCGCCATCCATATGCACCACCAGAGTGCGTAGTCTCTAAAGTATAGTAGATTCAAAATCGTAAATTAATAAAGTGGTGTTCAGAAAGTTCATTCACAATTATTATTACATTCTCTTTAATTTATATCTGGTAACGCAGTGTTAGTAAATTTAGCACAAAAATCATTTTATGAAGACAATTATCTGCCTAGCATTTGATGGTGCTCAAAAATAGAGTCGTTATCTCCCTTGAAGACCTGTGAAAGGGACATAACTTTAAGTCTAGTTTTAAAGTCCCAGGCACAGATCTCCACGAAAGACAAATTCCTTTTCTTCGTCTCCAATCCTTCGTTCGTATCAACGCTGTTCCAGTAGAAGTTCACCAAAAGAATACATTTTTGCTTTTGATAAATATATTTCATTAATGTAAACAGTTTTTGACATTGTTCATATAACTCCATTTTCTTGAGTATGTTTTCTTCTATGTCGCTAGATACGTAGTTCAAAACACATTAAGTCTAATGACGAATACTTGATAAGCGTTATTTTCATATTGAATAATGTTTACTGAGTCTCCACGACCAACAAAGTAAATCATTTAATACAAATATCCCAAAATATGAGGAATAGTGCTAGTCATAAAGATATAAGGATTTTCTAATTTATTTCTCTTGCGTTTAGGTGAATAAATGTATATATTAGAAGTTGTCCATCGCAAAATTGACTGGTAGTTAGATAAAATATTAACTTAGTAGTAAGCCTTCTTTCACTTTGCTTTAAAGGCCAGCGAATGCAAAGTTAATTTTCTTCTACTTGTATATGCTAGGAATGTAACGTTATTTCCTAAAGCATCTAATGTCTGCATAACATCGAGCACTACAACTATGACACACAGAGCTTAACAGGTCAAAAAACACCTCAATATCTCTCCAATGGTTCGAACTATTCCAACTTTATCATTTTCCTGCACATTTACCGTTGAAGACTCTTAATTTGGTGCATCACACGTCAAGGTTTTTGTTACCTTCGCATTAAAAATTTTTATTATGTTAAACACACACACATATATATATGTGTATATATATATATATATATATATATATATATATATATATATATATATATGTGGGTATCTTTGTGTGTGTGAATCATCACTAGTTCTTATGCATCTTAATGTGGAATATCATTTATTCTTATCCTCACTCTCACACTCTCTCTACCTATCTATATCTCTCCTGTTCCATTCATATATCCCTAATCTCTCTTTCTTCCATCTTGTATACCTTCAATTTTCCTTATCTTCCATAATACCTCTAATAACCCTGACATCTCTCCTTCTAAACCACCCCTTTTAAACCTAACTTACTCCATATCTTGTTACCTACTCTTATTCCATGTCTATCTACCTCGCCCTCACGACCATTCAAATTCTCCTTCAATATCTCATTACCCCCCTTCATACCACCAGACGATTCCCTTTCTATCCCTCACTCTACCTTGCTAGCTCCTCAAATTTCCTGTCCTCAAATTAACATTCATTCACAATCTCTTACACCGTATCCTCATCAATTACCCTCTCCCATCCTCTATACCAAACACTCTCCTTTTCATCCTCTCTTTTTCTCTCTCCTATTCCGTCTTCTATCTTTCCCATTCCCCTCAACTCGCTCCCTTGGCTCTTTCTCCTTATCTCCCTTTCTCTCACCCTTACTTCTTTATTAACTTTCATTCCCGTCCCATCCTCTTTCCTAACTTCAATCTCCCTTCTCTTTCTTTAAAAGAACCTCCCCCAAAAGTCTTTCCAAACTTCTCCTACTCCATCTCTCTCGTACTCCCGCTCTCCCCCTCTCACTTCTACTCTCTCATTTCTCCCACACTCTCTCGTACACCTATAATGTCCCAAACCTTCAAATTCCCTTTCTGTATTCCAGGGTTTTTCATCTACATGTTGCCCTGCAATTCACCTAATTGCTGGATGGCGAGGTCGTATTTGAGCTATTTCGCTATACTAGGACGATTTTTCCATTCGGAAATCAATATGCACATTGGAAAACCTTTTTTAGACTGGTGGAACTCACGAATCATATCGTTAAAAATAAGTTTGTCATTTGGAAGTTTTTATATTTTTTATAAAATATTGACTTTGACTTTTATTTTTGAATCCCCATTCATATTTTGAGCTTTTCAGCATTCTTGGAAACGATGATACATTTTCACGATGAATGACAAATTTTTGAATTTTCTTTACATATTTAAAGAAACCGCATTCAATAACTTCTTCGTATTTGTCACTATCACCGGCTCAACCCTAAAAATGTTTCGCTCATGTAAATCACCGATGAAGTTCTTCCTTATTTTGAAATGGAAATATTCTTAGTTTTTTACGCTTTATTGCGAAATTGAGATCACCTCAGTACGCCCTACGTTTGACCTGAAAATTGTACTGATCATTAATAAGGATAAATAAACTCCTTAATGGGCTACATACTTTGCTTTCCTCATTTAAATTATATTTCATCCACGGAAAAATATAGTGCGTAAAGAGTCAACAATTTTTAATTAATTACTTGTTTAATTATTTTGGATAGAGTCAAAACAGAACTTTCCGTTCTCTATATAGGACAGCTATATTTCGCGTTAATTATATTTCATCCAGCAAAACAATTATGGAACACTAATACCCATTCAATATCTTATTCGTGCTACACAGCAGATTGCTGCCTCCTGACGGCGCGTAGGTACTTTGACACACACTCGTGCATTTCGGACCGACTATTTTTGCTACCCTGAATCTTTAACAAGGGGTGTAAGCTTGTAGGACAGGGATGACGGCAGAAATTTACAATTTTTTTATTAATTCCGCAAAGTATCGGTTTTAAAATAGGACGCAAATAAAGCGAGCCGTTCGAAGGAGCGTTCATCGGCATGTACATTATACCTTGCAAGTCAACTTTTCGGTGGATGGCAAGAGGGACAGTAAGTGTATCGATGTTGACGATATCATTTGCCTTGGTTGTTTACTGAAATGTTTCTTCACGAATGTCGTTAATACTATTACTCGGCGCGTATATTGATAAATAGCCGCATATATAAGATCGCGTTATTATGAATACACGACGAGTATATTGAAAAATTGCAATAAAAATAACATCGCGCATATGCGAAAATACGTATTCTGAACACGCGTAAATCCAGGGATATATGTATTCATCGTTATATTTAAATTACGTAAATACGTTTTTAATGCACCAACTAAAGGTAAAGAAGAAATTTCAATAGATAGAGAAACATAATCCGGTCATGGTGTATGGCTGATTTATGGTGAGCGTTCGTTCAAAGTATATCATTTAGCTTCAAATATTTCATCACACGAAACACGCCTATTTGTGATACTCTCTACACTTTCTAAGTTGTAAAACATATCACAACATTTTTCAAACAACCTGTTATCATTACTATGTCACAAACATGATAGGTTTTGTGCCTAACGGTAACGACAGTCAAATGTTTTCATTACTGTGAATTACACGTCCGAACACTGGTCGAATTCATATATAGGAATGAATTATATTCGTGGCACACTAAGACGTAACTAACTATGAAATATATCTTCGTATAATACGGTTTATATAATGTGTTGAACGACAAAGATTTTTACAAACATTTATTTAATTTGTCTTGAATTTTTTTATTTATTTATGCAAATATATTCTTTAAAATGTTTGCCGCTTAATATCTCCGGTCCTGTACCACTTATCAACTTCAAATTTGGTGCATATATACATCTCTGATGACAGTGGGCATGCAAAGTTGGTTATGTTAATTTCGGGGGCATTACATTAGTATGTTTGCAGCTAGGAATCACAAAAAATAAAAAAATTAAATTACCCTAATATTGTTTTTATAAATGTCTATATTCAAAAGAATAACATTATTAAAATGTTTTCTGAAATGCAGACTTTTATGCGCACTGAAAAATATAAAATAATTTTATCCACCATCAAATTGGATCAAAATTTCTTTGAATAATAATGTTGTATGTGTGTATTTTATATAGCCGCCAATTGCAATGAATTGGCCGTGCAGAAGAAAATTGAGTGGTCTTCGATAAGAGTATTATAGGCTATTATAATATAGGAGTGAGGGTTTGAAAATTTACCCACTCGCTTTTACTGTGCGCAGCAAATTTTATCGAAATTCGGGCTAAGTAAAATTTCTTTTAGACATTTGAGAAGGCAATAAAGTACCTATTTTCGAAAACATGCTTTTCATTTTATTATTCACAAGAAAACATGAAAGCGCCCGTAACGTACCTTGCGGTTTTAGGGGACTGCGCAAGTCAGCGCTCCGTAATTCGGAAGGACCATTGGTTTTCTTTTTAAATAGAATGCCAAAGCCGTCAATGGGGTTCTCATCTCACATCTGTGTAGAGTCCTATAAGTAAAGTTATAGGTAAATAAATCAAATATGCTGATTTACCAGAAAAACACAGTCAACCTGCAAGTATAGATATGTTAAATTAAGTTGTGTACAGAGAAATTTTCATTATTTTTTTCACTAGCCGTTAGGTGTCAATATGTTCCTATTTCTGAAATGTCACCAGTTATGATGTACAATAAGATATTATGTTTTACTCTATAACTTATATAAAAATATTTGTACTATTCTATTGCATGCATTTGTGGAAAAGTTGTATATGCTAGTGTAATCTCCCATCAAAACCATCATGTCTACACATTGAAAAATTCAAGATACTTACTTGGCGATCTAACACCCGCTCATTCAACATACCTCATTCTCTCCCTCTTCCTTACATTTCTCTCTTCCACTCTCCTTACGCCACATTTTTCATTAAGAATAGGACTCCGCAAAGAACTCATATGTCCCGTACAACATCCACATGCACCCCATCTTCACAGGTTCATTCCTCTTATAAACATATAATTCAGTGTAAGTTTTACGTCTTACGCAAAAAATGTAATAGAAAACGTTTTTCCTCCTTTAAATTTCAGTCTCATATTATATAGAGCAATGACTATCCCAGATGTTCATTAGGGACTTTTCCACACGATGCACTAAAACAGTTATAATATAAACTTTAAGAAAAATTTTACTGGTTAAGAATACACATTTTAAATAATTACCATTTAAAACAAAAGAATCCTGCACAGTATAACTTGTCACTTACTTACCGGAAATTAAAATCTGTCATTTCAATGCTCACATTATAAAGTTTTAGCTGATTAGTTGCTATAAGAATATTTTCAGTTATTGCTTCAACAGAAATGTATCCAATGAGTTAAATAAAAAATATCTAAGAATACTTATGGAATTAAACAATAAATGCATGCATATATTGCATACCAACCTTACCTTAAGGAAATTTTTCGACAATTATTTCATGCGGAGTTGAAATAGGAGCGCATTAACTTCCCCGAGTTTCTGATGGAACATTGAAAAGAATTTTTTTACGAATTGAACTGTTACCATGGTAGACATCAAAACACATTATAATTATATATTAAGCTTATTTGAAACATAGTCTTCACTTTGTCATGAACCATTAATTATTTTAAATATTTATATAAGTAATCCGGAGAATACATTTTCTAGTTGATTTCCATTCGGAAATTTATAAATTGGAGTTTAGAAAGCTGATAAGAAAGATGGTAACATTATCATAAATTTATTTATTATAGCGCTATTCTAGAAAATTTTGATGCGGAAATTATTATTTGAAAATACTCATTTTCAGGCATTTGATGGTGAGCAAATGTAGAGACGAAATCTCCTTTGTAGACCTGTGAATGGAGCACAAAAAATTTCAATTTAGTTTTGATGTCCCAGTCACAGATCTCCAAGAAGGGTTATTTTCTCTTCTTCGTCTGGAATCCTTCATGGGTGCGAACGCTGTTCCACAGAAAGCTAAACAAAATAATGCATTAAGGCATTAATAAAATTCACAAAAAGAGAAATATTTTCTCTCAAGAGGATTAAGTACTTTAAAAAGGTACTAAATAAATTTCTAAAACAGGATATATAGGTCATTGGTAAAAATGTAAATAAAGTATTCCACCGTATATACGCATGGAAACCAGTGATCACCAGGGAAGGGATATTTTGCCTCAAGAGTTAATTCTTCGTAATGATGCTAGACGTATAAAACATTTGTCACATTCATCATCCATATGCTTTAGCATCTCCAAAGCTACATACTAAATGATGTATCACATTTCTCTGCGAGTTACTCGTGTAACATGAGATATGTAATAAAAACTTCTTATTCCAATTTTCTGCAAGTTAACCAGATTTTACAGTTTCTAGCTTTTCATATAACATTCTTTAATTAAAGAGTGCGTAGTCTCTAAATTATAGTAGAATCAAAATCGTAAATTAATAAAGTGGAGTTTAGAAAGTTCATTCACAATGATTATTACATTCTCTTTAATTTATATCTGGTAACGCAGTGTTAGTAAATTTAGCACAAAAATTAGTTTATAAAGACATTTATCTGCAAAGAATTTGATGGTGCTCAAAAGTAGAGTCGTTATCTCCCTTAAAGGCCTGTGAAAGGGACGTTAAAACTTTCAGCTTAGTTTTGAAGTCCCCGGCACAGATCTCCACGAAAGACAAATTTCTTTTCTTCGTCTCCAAACCTTCGTTCGTATCAATGCTGTTCCAGTAGAAGTTCACCAAAAGAACATATTTATGCTTTTGATAAATAAATTTCATAAATGGAAACAGTTTTTGACAATGTTCATATAACTCCATTTTCTTGAGTATGTTTTCTTCTATGTCGCTTGATACGAAGTTCAAAACACATTTAGTCGAATGACGAATATATGATAGGTGTTATTTCATATTGAATAATGTTTACTGAGTCTCCACGACCAACAAAGTAAATCATTTAATACAAATATCCCAAAATATGAGAAATTGTGCTGGTCATAAAGAAATAAGGATTTTTCAATTTATTTCTCTTGCGTTTGGTGAAGAAATGTATATATTAGAAGTTGCCCATCGAAAAATTGACTGGTAGTTAGATAAAATATTAACTTGGTAGTAAGCCTTCATTCACATTGCCATAAAGGCCAGTGAATGCAAAGTAAATTTTCTTCTACTTGTATATGCTAGGAGTGTCACGTTATTTCCTAAAGCGTCTAATGTCCGCATAACATCGAGCACTACAACTATGACAAACAGAGCTTATCAGGTCAAAAATAATCTCAATATCTCTCCAACGGTTAGAACTATTCCAACTTGATCATTTTCCTGCACATTTACTGTCCAGGAGGTTTAACTTGGTATATATATATATATATATGTATATATATATATATACATATATATATACCAAGCCCGCCAGCTTGGTCCTCAACTTGGTAAGTGTCCGCTGGGCTTCCCTCAACACCTTGTTGCCACCCTCATCACTACCTTTTCTTTTCCTTTAGTTAATATATATATATATATATATATATATATATATATATATATATATATATATATATGGGTATCTTTGTGAGTGTGAAACATCACTATTTCTTATGCACCTTAAAATGGAATATCATTTATTCTTATCCTCACTCTCACACTCTCTCTACCTATCTATATCTCTCCTCTTCCATTCACATATTTCTATATCTCTCTTTCTTCCATCTTGTATACCTTCAATTTTCCTTATCTTCCATAACACCTCCAATAATCCTGACACCTCTCTTTCTAAATTGCCCCTTTTAAACCTAACTTACTCCATATCTTGTTACCTACTCTCTTTCCATGTCTATCTACCTCGCCCCACGACCATGTAAATTCTCCTTCAATCTCTCATTATCCCTCTTCATACCACCAGACGATTCCCTTTCTATCCCTCTCTCTACCTTGCTCGCTCCTCAAATTTCCTGTCCTCAAATTAACATTCATTCACAATCTCTTACACCGCATCCCCATCAATTTCCCTCTCTCATCCTCTATACCAAACACTCTCCTTTCCATCCTCTCTTCTTCTCTCTCCTATTTCATCTTCCATCCTCTCCATTCCCCTCAACTCGCTCACTTGGTTCTTTCTCCTTATCTCCCTATCTTTCACCTTTACTTCTTTATTATCTCCCCTTCCTGACCCATTATCTTTCCTTACTTCCTTCTCCCCTCTCTTTCTCTAAAAGACTCTCCCCTAAAAGTCTTTCCAACCTTCTCCTACTCCATCTCTGTCTTACTCCCGCTCTCCCCCTCTTACTTCTACTATCTCATTTGTGGAAAAGTTGTATATCCTAGTGTAATTTCCCATCAAAACCGTAAGGTATACACATTGAGAAATTCATGATACTTAATTGGGGCTCTAACACCCACTCATTCAACATTCCTCATTCTCTCCCTCTTCCTTACATTTCTCTCTTCCACTCTCCTTACGCCACATTTTTCATTAAGAATAGGACTCCACGAAGAAATCATATGTCCCGTACTACATACACATGCACCCCATCTTCACAGCTCCATTCCGCTTATAAACATATAATTCAGTGTAAGTTTTACGTCTTACGCGAATAATGTAATATAAAACCTTTTTCCACCTTTTAATTTCAGTCTCATATTATCTAGAGCAATGACTATCCCAGATGTTCATTAGGGACTTTTCCACACGATGCCCTAAAACAGTTATAATATGAATCTTAAGAATAACTTTTACTGGGCAAGAATATACATTTTAAATAATCATCATTTAAAACAAAAGAATCCTGCACAGTATACCTTGTCACTTACTTACCGGAAATTAAAATCTGTCATTTCAAAGCTCACATTATAAAGTTTTAGCTAAACAGTTGCTATAAGAATATTTTATGATGTGGCTTCAACAGAAATGTATCCAATGAGTTAAATAAAAAATATCTAAGAATACTTAGTGATTTAAACATAATATATGCATGCATATATTGCATACCAACCTTACATTAAGGAAATTGTTCGACAATTTTTTATAAATTGGAATTTAGAAAAGCAATAAGAAAGATGGTAACATTATCATAAATTTATTCATGATAGGGAAATTCTAGTAAATTTGATATGGAAATTATTCTATGAAAATTCTTATCTCTCAGGCATTTGATGGTGAGTAAATGTAGGGACGAAATCTCCTTGTAGACCTGTGAATGGAGCACAAAACATTTCAATTTAGTTTTGATGTCCCAGTCACAGATCTCCAAGAAAGGTTATTTTCTCTTCTTCGTCTGGAATCCTTCATGGGTGCGAACACTGTTCTACAAAAAGCTAAACAAAATAATGCATTAAGGTATTAATAAAATTCACAAAAAGAGAAATATTTTCTCTCAAGAGGATTAAGTACTTTAAAAAGGTACTAAATAAATTTCTAAAACAGGATATATAGGTCATTTTTAAAAATGTGAATGAATATTCCACCGAATATATGTATGACAGTTAAAAAATATAGGTCGGGTGGCACAAGCAGGCCTTCTGTGCGGGTGCGAGCCTGTGGGTACGGGTCGGGTGCAGGTTAACATTCTGCGGGTACGGGTCGGGTACTGGTTTACGTTTACTTCCGGAAAATTTTCTCTTTTTCTAAGTAAAAATGGCTGAGCTATTGTGATTCCGCTAAATTAGTGAAAATACTAATTTTAAATAAAATAACTTCAGAATGTGAAACGGCTCAAAACGGAACTTTGCCGCGAGATTTAGAAGCTAGACTCCAAAATAGTTTTTTGAGTTGTCTCCGTGTAATATAATGGCAATGGATGACTATTTTTCATGATTACGTGCGTTAAAAAAGTACTAAAAATCATTTTTAGAAGTCACTTTTTAATATTTGCTTTTTGCGGTAATTGTATCATCAAACTCGGCTTCAGATAGATTATTAACGGATGTTGCCGTAAAATAGCAACATCGAAATTTTGGAAGTGCGGACATTAGATGAATTCCAGATTTTTAGCTCTAAAAACGGGGGTGCAGGCATTACACGCTCACGGGTATTACAGAGCATTATCAGACAGGTAAAGGCGAAATAGATGTTAAATGAGACATATAACTCCTTAACCGTCAAGTTCAAAAATTAGAGACAGGTATTAGGGATAAAAAGGAGTTGAAAAGTCAAAGAAAATGAAAAATACAAACTTACAGGTTTAAGGGATGTTACTCCACGGCAGGGATCTGTAGTCACTCACACATTCATTTACTCAATCACACAAGCACTAATCCTAAAGATGGAATAAGGATAAAAAAGGAGCCGGATTTGCGAGAGATAAATCTGCGCCAGGGACCTGAAAATCACACCGTTGCTAGAAGGTTTGTGAGTTTGTACGACCGCGACAGGGGCCTACTAGGCAACCACAAACACGTACACACCAAGAGGTAAGTGAAAATAAAAGGAAATGGGGGAAATAATACTAGGTTTACAAGAAATTAAACCACGCCAGGGACCTATATAGTATCGCATGCAGTTGCTAGTAGGCTTATGTGCCGTCCGGCAGCAACAGGAACCTATCAGACGAAGCAATCACGTACACGAGCACTCGAATACATCTACATCTACATATTACCCTGCAAGTCACCTTGACGGTGGATGGCAGGGGGTGCCGCGCACCAAGTTCCTAACTAATTATTATTCACAGTTATCTATTGTGGTCACGTATTGTCATAGGGAAAAAGGACTCCTTATACCTCTCCGTCCTACTATCTATTTCGCGAATCTTGTCGTCATTATCCCTCCGTCCGATATACGTTGGTTGTCGAATAATATCCTTCATTTCATTTACAATACACGCACACGAGATCTCTAATATTGAGGTAAACGTACTAAATAAGTATTTCGAGAGCAATGCTCCCATCATCAGTAGCTCATGTGTAATGGGGGGGGGGGGAGGTGGAGTGTTGTGGGCAATATTTATATGGTTATGTGCTGAAATGAAAGGGAATGGAGGTTCAGCAGCTCCTAAGTGAAAGGGGGATTGGGCCGCGGTCGTTATTCATAACGGAATATTTGTTTCTGTTTATGTGTATGCTTTCGTAAGAGTCTAGTTCGTTTTGGTTAATTATTGATTTTACGAGTGTTAGGTTTTGGATCGTGATTGGATGGTGGTGTTCCTGGAAATATGTTGCTACGCTAGAGTTGTTTAATCTGTTGTGTTTAAATATTTGTTTCTCTTTATGTGTACGCTTTCGTAAGTGTATAGTTCGTTTTGGTTGATTATTGATTTTACGAGAGTTATGTTTGGGTCGTGATACGATGGTGTCGTTCCTGGATATATGTCGCTACGCTAGAGTTGTTTAATCTGTTGTGTTTAAAATGTGCTATATTTTCTTTGAAGTGTGTTTCTATATTTCGTTTCTTTTGTCCGTTATATATTTAGTCGTATCCTCCACATGTTATTTTATATATGCCGGATTTGTGTAAGAAAGATATTGTCTTTTGTGTTACGTAATAAATTTACGAATTTATTGTCATTAACTAATACTGTTTTAAAATTGAATTTTGAGAGGATGTTTTGTTGTTTGTTGGTGAGTTCGGGAGAGAAGAGGGTTTTTATGTACTTTGAGTCTTTTGGGGAAGTGTCAGTTAGTGTCGTTTGAGTTCTTTAATCAGATTACCGTAAAGAACTCACGCACATTAAGAACTCTGCGGCTCTTTCAAGATCTGCCAAAAAACTACCTCCGAAGCGCGCTAGTGAGTGGTATAGCATAAATAGAATCGCTGTCAACCCCTCAAAGACCGTGGCATTGGTACATCGGCTGGGCCATTCCACACGTCCGCCGGAAAACATCGCTCTCCAAGGACCAAATAACCCATGGTCCAGCGAGGCAAAAAATCTTGATGCCATCCTAGACATGGGACTCATTCTCAAAACTAGTGTGTGTGTGAGCGAGTGTTTACGTGAGGGGCCCTTTGGTTGTATACGAATTTTTTGTTTTTCATAGGCGAATTTTTATTTAATTTATTTTATTAGATTTTCATGCCATTACCTGTGTACTTTGGAAGCATCATAGCGAGAGGTCCAATATGTATCGTTGAAATGACAGCTGAAATAGTGAAATTTAAAGGAAGATATGAGCAAGAAATTGATACAATTCTATGCATGGCGTATCACATTGTTTGGAGAGAAATCCTTCATATTGAGAAAAAATATATTAAATAATTCGATGGCTTATAAATTTGGACATGGAGAACAATGTTAGATAAAAAATGGAGAGATAGGATGAACTACTAAGAATAGGAGAAAAGCCAACAAGCATACGGATTACATGATTTTGGAAGCGAGCTTGACTGGACAGACAGAAATTTCAACATTACAAATGGTCTTTTAATTATAAAGATTTCATTTCTGCAGCGATTTTCGTGTTTCCCACATATAAGAATAATAGTTTAAAACAATCTCCAAATGTCGAAATTTTAAAAATTTACAATTTCTTCATTATATGGTTCTAATGATACACATTTTAGCCAAATTTTAAAGTTTTAGCACTTCTAGAAATAAAATAATATTTTCTAAATGTTTAAATTTAAATAATTTTTAACGGCCGCCGCAATACATATATGGTAAAATTGAAATGTTTATTTGTGCAAATTTACTATACTGTAAATAATTTGAAAATTTCAGCTTCCTAGCTCATCCCATAGTACCTAAACAGCTATCTATTTGTTTAAACTTTAAGAATTTTTAGCTGCCAAACAAATTAAAATATCAAAATTTTTATAATCCCTATTTCGTTTTTTTAAGAATTCTACTTATAAAAAAATTTCAACTCCGTGGCACATTTCGAAATATATAAACCTTGAAAATTTGTTTAAACAATTGCTAATTTTTAGCGGCCGCATTGTTGCACTTTTTAAAGATTTTCGTATTTTCTAGTCGGTTTTACACAAAATCCTATCTCCAGCGTTAATTTCATATTGAATTGAGTACAATGAGTATCCAAGAACAACATATTATTTCTGTTAGCTCAAATATCCTAAAATATGAGGAATAATGCAGGTAACAAAAATATAAGGCTTTTCCAATTTATTTCTCTTGAGTTTAGGTGAAAATATGTATAAACTAGCAGTTGCTCGTCGATAAATTTACTGGTTGGTTAGATTAATTATTGTCTTGGTAGTTAGCCTTCTGTCACATTGCCATAAAGGTCAGCTAATGCAAAGTTAATTTCCATCTACAAGTATCAGCTAGGAGTGTCACGTTATTTCCTACAGCGTATAATATCCGCTTAACATCATGCACTACAACTATGAAGGCAGAGATTAGCAGGTCACAAATAACCTCAATATCTCGCCAACTGTTCGAACGATTATAACATTATCATTTTCCTGCACATTTACCGTCCAAGAGGTTTAATTTGGTGCATCATATATTAAGGTGGCTTATACCTTTGCGTTGAAAACCTCATTTTTATGTTAAATATATACATATATATATATATATATATATATATATATATATATATATATATATATATGTGTGTATGTTTGTGTATGTGAAACATCACTAGTTCTTATGCACATTAAAGTAGAATATCATCTATGTTTACCCTATATCTCACACTCTCTCTACCTTCCTATATCTCTCCTCTTCCATTCATATATCCCTAAATCTCTCTTCCTTCCATCTTGTCTATATTCAATTTTCCCTATCTCCCATAACACCTCCAATAATCCTAACATCTCTTCTTGTAAACCACCCCTTTTTGAACTACCTCACTCCATATCTTATTACCTACTCTCTCTCCCTGTCTATCTACCTCCCTCTCATGACCATTTAATCTCTCACTCACATTCTCATTACCCCTCTTCATACCGCACTTCTCATCTCTCTATCTCCCTTTCTCACTCCTCAACTTTCCTGTCCTCAAACTAACATTCGTTCAAAATCTCTTACTCCGTATACCCATCAATTACCCTCTCCCATACTCTATACCAAACAGTCCCTCTCCCACACTCTATACCAAACAGTCTCTTCCATCATCTCTTCTTGCCCTTCCCTTTCCATTCCCTATCTCTCTTATTCCTCTCAACCCGCTCCCTCCACTCTTTCTCCTTTTCTCCCTATCTCTCATCCTCACTACTTTAATATCTCCCCTTCCCATCCCATACCCTTTCCTTCTTCGCTGACTTTCTCTAAATGACTCTCACCCCAAAATCTTTCTAACATTCACCTACTCCAACGCTGATCGAGGGTTTTCAGCAGATTCTGTTCAGCATCTATGGGCAGATGTTTGAGGAAGTTATTGTGGATACTGTCCAAGCCAGGACAAGAGTTCTTACCATCCCCAATCCCTGACTTCAACTCCCACAATGAAAAAGGTTCATTGTAGGATGCTGGACTGCTGATATTGCCAATATTTAGTACAGTTCTTTCCATTCTCTCTTTCATTCGAATGAAAGAAAGCTCGTACTCGGCTGTGCTGATAACCTTCGCGTAATGGAGGCCTAATGCTTCGCCAATGGCAGCAGAAGATGTTATAAGTTGGCCTCCAATTTCTAGCCCTGGCACGCTTGTAGAGTGGTATTTTCCCAAGATTTTATTAATCCTATTCTAAACCAGTGCAACTGGAGTCCTGTGGTTAATGGAGGATATATACTTTATCCAACAGGACATTTTCGCATCCTTTATAACCTGGCAAGCTTTCGTCCTCAGTCGTCGAAACGCCGCAAGATTTGTACATGTGGGGTTAAAAATTCGCAATGCCCGTTTGTGTTTCCGAATGGCCACCGCACATTCCTCATTCCACCAGGGAACGGGAGTGTGGCACGTCTTCCCAGATGACATTGCAATGCTAGTACTAGCAGCATTGAGTACAGCTGCCATAAAAACCTCGACATTGCGTATTCCCTCTCGACTGCTGTCAAAATTGAATTTAAAATTTGATTTATAATCTGGCCATAATAACAACAATTAAATGTTTTTATTACTGTGAATTTCAAGTCTGAACACTGGTGGAATTCATATGTAGGAATGCATTATATTTGTGGCACCCTAAGACATCACTAACTATAAAATATATTTTCGTCAATTACATTTTATAAAATGTGTTGGACATTAAAGATTTTTATACAAATTTATTAAACTTGCCATGATATTTTTTTAATTTATGCACATATATTCCTTCAAATGTACGTGGCTTAATATCTCCGGTCCTGTACCACTTATCAACTTGAAATTTGGTGCATATATCAATCTCTGGTGACAGTGGGCAAGCAAAGTTGGTTATGTTCATTTTGGGGGCATTACAAAAGTAATGTTTGCAGCTAGGAATCACAGAAAATAAAAAATTAAATTACCCCAACATTGTTTTTATAAATGCCTATATTCAAAAGAATAATAATGTAAAAATATTTTCTGAAATTCAGACTTATATGCGCACTGAAAAGTATAAATAATTTTATCCATCATCAAATAGGAACAAATTTGCATTGAATAATAATATTGGATTGGTCAATTTTATCTATACTCTAACTGCAAAAAATTGGTAAATTTGGGCAAGGTAAAATTTCTTTTAGACATTTGAGAGCGCATAAAAGTACCTATTTTCGAAAACAACTTTTTCATATTATTATTCACACGAAAACATGAAAGCACCCATACCATATTTTGCAGTTTTAGGAGACTGCGCAAGTCGCTGCCTCGTAATTCGGAAGGGCCATTGGTCCTCCTTTTAAATAGAAGGCCAAAGCCGTCAATGGGCTTTTCATCTCACATCTGTGTAAATCATATAAGTAAAGTTATGGGTAAATATGCTGATTCTCCAGAAAAAGATAGTGTACCTGCAATGATAAATATTTAAAATTATGAGAAAAAAGTAGATTACATAGAAATCTTCATTAATTTTTTTCACTAGCCGTTAGGTGTCAATATGTTCCTATTTCTGAATTGTAACCAGTTATGATGTACAATAATGTATAATGTTTTACTCTATAACTGTTATAAAATTATTTGTACTTTTATCTTGTGTCCATTTGTGGAAATGTTGTATGTACTTGATTAATTTCACATTGAAAAATTCAAGATATTTACTTGGCGCTTTAACACCCGCTCATTACACATACCTCATTCTCTCCCTCTTCCTCCATTTCTCTCTCCCACTCTCCTTGCGCCACAATTTTCATCAAGAATAGGACCCCACGAAGAAC
This sequence comes from Tanypteryx hageni, assembly GCA_028673005.1. Taxonomy (NCBI): domain Eukaryota; kingdom Metazoa; phylum Arthropoda; class Insecta; order Odonata; family Petaluridae; genus Tanypteryx; species Tanypteryx hageni. Next base: position 129,622,609 of record CM054120.1, on the reverse strand, counting down.
TAAGCTGTCTCGTTCTACATCTACATGCACCCCATTTCCACTACTCCATTCCGCTTAAGTACATACATTTCTGTGTAAGTTTCACTTACTCGAAAAATGAATAGAAAATTTTTTTCCTCCTTTTAATGCCGATCTCAAATTATATAGAGCAATGACAATCCCAGATGTTCATTAGGGACTTTTCTACATGATGTCATAAAACAGTTATAATATTAACCTTACGAAAAACTTTTACTGGGTAAGAATATAAGTTTTAAATAATTTTCATTTAAAACAAAAGAATCCTGGACAGTATACCTATTCATTTACTTACCGGAAAATAAGATCATTCATATCAATGCTCTCATTATAAACATTTAGCCGAACAGTTGCTGTAAGAATATATTCAGTTATGGCTTCAAGAGAAATGTATCCAATGGGTAAAATAAACAATATCTAAGAATACTAAAGGAATTTTATATAATAACCTAATGCCTATATTGCATACCAACCTTAAGGAAATTTCTCGACATATATTTCATGCGGAGCTGAACTAGATGAGCATTAACTTCTACGAGTTTCTGATGGAACATAGAAAGAATTTATTTTACGAATTGAACATTTACCATGGAAGACCACGAAACACATTATCATTATATATTGAGCTCATTTGAAACATAATCTCCTCTTTGTCATGAACCATTAATTATTTTTCATACTTATATACGTGATCCGGAGAATACATTTTCTAGTTAATTTCGCAATCAGAAATTTATAAAATGGAGTTTAGAAAGGTAAAAAAAAGATGGTAACTTTATAAAAACTTAATCATGGTAGCGCAATTCTAGAAAGTTTGAAGCGGAAATTATTCTATGTAAATACTCACATTAAGACATTTGATGGTAGTAAATGTAGGGATGTAATCTCCTTTAAAGATCTTTGAAAGGGGCAAAAAACATTTCAATTTTGTTTTTATGTCCCAGTCACAGATGTCCAAGAAAGATATTTTCTCGTTTTCGTCTGGAATCCTTCATGGGTGTGAATGCCGTTCCACAAAAAGCTTAATTAATATAGCATTAAGGCATTAATAAAATTCACAAAAAGAGAAATATTTTGTCTCAAGAGGATTAAGTACATTAAAAAGGTACTAAATAATTCTCTAATACAGGATATATAGGTCATTGGTAAAAATGTGAACGAGTATATTACCAAATATACGTAAGAAAACCAGTGATCACCAGGGTAGGGAAATACTGCCTCTAGAGTAAATTCTTCGTAATGATGCTTCACGTATAAAACATTTGTCTCATTCGTCATCCATATGCAACACCATCTCTGCAACTACATACTAATAATGGCACCATTTTCTCTGCGAGTTCCTCGAGTAACCCAAAAAATTAAATAGGAAAGGCTTTCTCCCTTTTTCTACACTAAAACCAGATTTTACAGTCTCTAGCTCGTCATATAATATTCGATTATTACTGACTGCATAGTCTCTATAGTATAGTACAGTCACAATCGGCAATTAATAAAGTGGAGTGTATATATATATATATATATATATATATATAGGTGATATTTTGATATTGAATCATGTACACTGAGTCTCCACAAACAACAAAGTAAATCTTTTATCTCAAATATCCTAAAATATGAGGAATAATGCAGGTCAGAAAGATATAAGGCATTTCTAATTTATTTTTCTTACTTTTAGGTGAAAAAATGTATATATTAGAAGTTGCCCATCGATAAATTGATTGGTAGTTAGATAATATATTATCTTGGTAGTATATAAATATATATATAAATATATATATATATATATATATATATATATATATATATATATATATATATATATATATATATATATATACATTTATATATATATATATATATATAAATATCGTAATGATCATTAATAAGGATAATTTAACTCCTTAATGGGCTACATACATTGCTTTCTTCATTTAAATTATATTTCGTCCACGGTAAAATATAGTGCATAAAGATTCAACCAATTTTAATTAGTTATCTGTTTACTTATTTTGGATCTAGTCAAAACAGAATTTTTCATTCTCTATATAGGACAGCTATATTTTCGTTTATTATATTTAATCCGGAAAAACAATTATGAAACATTAATACCCATACAATATCTTTTTCGTGCTACACAGCAGATTGCAGCCTCCCGACGGTGCATAGGTTCCTTCACACCCACTCGTTCATTACGGATCGACTATTTTTGCTTCCCTGAATCTTCGAACAAGGGGTGTAAACTTGTAAGAAAGGGAGGACGGCAGAAATATTGAATTTTTTTATTAATCAAGCTAAGTATCGGTTTTTAAATAGGACGCAAATAAAGCGAGCCATTCGAAGGTGCATTCATCGACATCTACATGGTACCTTGCAAGTCAACTTTCCGGTGGATGGCAAGAGGGAGAGTAAGTGTATCGATGTTGACAATTTCATTTGCCTTGATTGATTTCTGAAAAGTTACTTAATGAATCTCTTTAATACAATTACACGGTGCATATATTGGAAAATGTCATCATCATTATCATATGTAATTCTGCCTCTCGGCAGGTCCAGTCATGGCAGCCCTCCATGCTTCTCGATCCTGGGCCAGTCTCTTGGTATTATCATACCTACCTTTAACACTAATTGCATCCAGCATCTGGTACATCCTTCTTCCTCTTCCTCTCTTTCCATTTACCATTCCTTCAATTGCAGTCTTCAGCAGGCATTCTCTTCTCATACAGTCTCCAAGACAATTTATCTTTTTTTTCCTAATTTTTCCTAACATCTGATTTTCTTCGCCAATTCTTCTCAACACTCCCTCGTTTCTGACTCTATCCTCCCAGCTTACTCCTTCCATTCTTCTCCAAATCCACATTTCGAGCACTTCTAACCTTCTTCCATCTTCTTTTCTGAGTGTCCACGTCTCTGCACCATACATCACTTCACTCCAAACATAACACTTCGCCAAACTCTTCCTCAATTCCTTATTCAGCAGCCCGCACAATAATTCTCCTTTTCCTATTAAATCTTTCCTTTGCCATGGCTATTCTCGATCTTATTTCCTTGGAGCAAAGCATGTCTTCAGAGATAATGCTCCCTAGATACCTGATCCATCCTACCTGTTCAATCTATTCACCTTCCAATCTGATGTTAATTCTTTCCCCTTTCCCTCCTAGTATCATACTCTTTGTCTTTTTCTTATTCATTCTCATACCATATTCCTCGCATTTTCTATTAAGATCCTCTAACATCTCAATTACTTATTCTTTATTATCAGCGAGCACAGCCATACCATCTGCAAGCCTAATGCACTCCACATTTCTTCCACTCATACTCACTCCTCCCCTTCCATCAAAACATTCTTCGATTATTTCTTCCAAATAGATATTAAATAGAGTAGGTGACAGGCAGCATCACAGCCAAACCCCTCTTCTTAATACAATCTCCTCAGTTACCCCTCCTCCTATTCTTACTCTAGCTCTCTGGTCCAGATATAGGTCTTTTATCAGTTTCCTCTCTCTCCAGTCAATGCCATGTTTTTTCAATATCAGCATGAGTTTGTTGATCTCACTTGGTCAAATGCCTTCTCTAAATCAATGAATACAGTGTACATTTTCTTATTCTTCACAACATATCTCTCTCCAATCAGCCTCAAGAGACCTATTGCATCTCTCGTCCCCACTCCTTGTCTGAATCCATACTGTTCCTCTCCAATTATCTTATTAAGCTATCCGTACAATCTTCTATACATATTCTTAATAAAGTTATGGCCACGTGGGATATCAGATTTCTTGGTATTTCTCTTTTTTAAAATTGGTATCATTAATATGTCTTTAAAGTCTTTAGGCCATTTCCCCTTTCTGTATATTTCATTGCACATATCAGTTATCTCCTTCTTCCCTTCTCCATCCAATGCCTTCAACATCTCAATTGGTATCTCTACAATTCCTTTTTTTGCCATTTTTCATTACCTTTATAGTTTTTTCTATTTCACTTTCTAGTATATCATATCATTTCTCATCATCTGGCACACTGCTCTCCTCTTCCAGGTGCAGTTCTTCCTCCCTTGGTCTTTTTTCCCCTACATATAACCATTCTATATACTCCTTCCATCTCTTCATTACCTCCTGAGCCTCGCTTACCGTTGTTCCATATTCAGTTTCTATCTCAAGACTGCTTCTGCCTCCTTGTTCTTTAAATACCAGCTCCATAGCCTCTTTATACATCATATCATATCTACCTTGGTTTGCTAACTTTTCCATTTCATTGCACTTTTCCCTCATCCATTTTTCTTTTGTTCTATCAGTCTCTTTTTAGCTCATTATTTAGTCTTTTATATTTTCTCTTACCTTCCACTGTACTCACATTCTTTTTCTTTCCTCCATTTTATCTAACATTTCGTTTGTAACCCACGCTTTTCTTATTTTATTTCTTTCCTTAATTCCTATAGTCTCTTTTGCTGCTTCGTTCAGACTATTTCTGATGTTTTCCCATCTTTTATTAATACAATCCGACTTTCCTTTTGTCTTTATCTTATCAATAAACAGTTTTTCCATTTATTCAGATTTTCCTACTTCTTTTAGCTTTCCAATATCCATTTCCTTCCTCGTCCTCTCTTTCCATACCATACAATTCTCTTTACAAAAGTCCACCAATCTTTGTCCTCTTTCATTTCTATTTCCTAAACCAAATTTTCCTACTGTTTTGCCATCACTACCTTCACCTACGACTGCATTGCAGTCTCCCATTACTATTATACAGGCATTTCTTCTTTCCTTCTCAGTGATTTTCTCTATCCTCTCAAACATTCCTCCACATCTTCTTCTAAATGCTGACTGGTTGGCATGTACACTTGGATTATCACTAGGTATTTGCTTTTCCCTTTCAGTCTTACCATCATTAGTCTTCCATTAATATACTCTACCATTATCACCTTATCCTACATCATTATTCCTATTAATATTCCTACTCCATATTTGCCACTTCTCTCTTCACCAGAGTATTACATCCTGTAGTATCCACTCTCCATTTCTCCACATCCTCCCCATCTCATTTCGCTCATGCCTAGTATATCCAGCTTGTTTTTCTTCATTTCATGCTTGGCGTTTTCGAGTTTTCCTCCTTGTAGGACTGTGAGAACATTCCATGTTCCTATCCTTATCTTTTCTTTTCTTCCCTTGTCCTTCATTCTAATATCCACTTCTTTCCTTTCAGTATTCCTCTTAGTACAAATTCTCGATGTATTCCCTTCCCGGAGATCCGATTGAGGGGAAGTTTTACCTTCGGAATCTTTTACAAAGAGGTCCATACCATGATCTTCCTGGGAATTAGATAATGCGGGACCTTCCCGTTATTTTCCACACAGGTAGAAGATGCCTAGCTTAATTCAGCCGCCCGATATGGGACAGACGCTGTTTGTAAGCCGCCCAATATGGGACAGACGCTGCATTTTTGCCATATCTGGCTTCCCTCACTCAGTTTTGCCTGCAGACCAATGCAATTACCAGGGTGTGGCACGTGGAGCCATGAGTGAGAGCTGGAGACATTGTGAGGCTCAGTCGTCTAAGACCTTCATCATCCTGAAGTGGTTGTCCTTCACAAAAGGTGCTACCTCTACATAGTACCCCCAAACACCTCGGAAAGTGGCCGTAAGAATACAATCGCGATATTACGAATACACGACGAATATATTAAAAAAATACAGTAAAAATAACAACGCGCATGTGCAAAAATACCTAAAACGAACACGCATAAATCCAGAGATATCTGTATTCATCGTTATACTTAAATTGCATAAATACGTTTTTAATGCACCAACTAAGGGTAAAGAAGAAATTTCAATAGATAGAGAAACATAATCGGGTCATGGTGTTTGGCTGTTTTATGGTGAGCACCCGTTCAAAGTATATCATTTAGCTTCAAATATTTCATGCACAAAATCCGCCTATTTGTGATACTCTGTATACTTCCTAAGTTGTAAAACATATCAACACATTTATCAAACAACCTGTTATCATTTCTTCATCAAAGACTGATAGTTTTTGTGCCTTATGGTAACGACAGTCAAATGTTTTTATTACTGAGAATTTCAAGTCCGAACACTGGTGGAATTCATATGTAGGAATGCATTATATTCGTGGCACACTAAGACATAAATAACTATAAAATATATTTTCGTCAATTACTGTTTGCAGCTAGGAATCACAAAAAATAAAAAATTAAATTACCCCAATATTTTTTTTATAAATATCTATATTCAAAAGAATAATAATATAAAAATATTTTCTAAATTCAGATTTGGATGCACACTGAAAAGTATAAATAATTATATCCAGCATCAAATTGAATCAAATTTGCATTGAATAATAATATTGGATTGGTCAATTTTATATAGACTCCATTTACAAAGAATTGGTTGTGCAGAAGAAATTTGGGTGGTCTCTGAGTAGGGTATTATAGGACATGATAATAGAGGAGCGAGGGTTTGATAAATTACCCATTCGGTTTCACGGTGCGCAGCAAATTTCATCCAATTTCGGGCTAAGTAAAATTTCTTTTAGACAATTGGGAGTGCATATAAGTTTTTCGAAAACATGCTTTTCATATTATTATTCACACAAAAACATTAAAGCACCTATACCGTACCTTTCGGTTTTAGGGGACTGCGCAAGTCGGCGCCCCGTAATTCGGAAGGACCATTGGTCCTCTTTTTTAAAAAGAAGGCCAAAGCCATCAATAAGCTTCTCATCTCACATCTGTGTAGAGTTGTTTAAGTAAAGTTATCAGTAAATAAGCCTAAGATACTGATTCTCCTGAAAAACACAGTCAACCTGCAATGATAAATATATAAAATTATGTGAAAAACAAGCAGGGTACATAGAAATTTTCATTATTTTTTCAATAGCCATTGTTCCGATTTCTCAATTAATAGACTAGTGGACTGTATAAATCGTATTTTATTTTACCGAGGGTGGTACAATCACCGAATCCGTGTTCTAATTACAAACAACCGAGCCGGGCAGGCACGTCCAGCGTCACTGTTTTTATCTCTCTACTCCCGAGTGGGCAGACGCGTCCCCTCCTCTACGTGTTCAGGTCTCCACTGGTACACCGTCCAAAGGCAACGTTGCCACACTTCACAGTTCAACCACACGGCACCCGCCAGGACGCCACCACCTGTCAACAAAACAAACAAAACCAAAACATAAAATGTCCCAACATGCCGGCCGCTGAAAAGGAATTACAATCACCTTTTCTTACATAACAATTTAAATGTCAACAAATTATAATTCAGGTGCAGTTGGGAAAGGGCAAAGCTTTGTAATGGGTCGCTTAAAGGTTCCAGAGGGGGTACGGATAGTTGCTACTCGCACTAATCCGTCGGCGCCTGGATGAATTTCTTGAATCACTGCCAGCTTCCAACAGAGTGGAGCTAAGTTGTCTTCCTTCAGGATGCAAAGGGATCCAGGTTGCACATTTGCACAGGTTGATGTCCACTTGGCTCTCTGCTGTAAGTGACCGAGATAGTCAGTTGACCATTTGCACCAAAATTGCTGGAGCTCCCGCTTTAGGAACTGCCATCTGGAAAGTAAGCTAAGCTTGACATCGATTAAGTCTGGTTCAGGAAAACTAGTGATAGCCGAGCCAATCAGAAAATGACCCGGAGTAAGAACAGCAGGGTCATTGGAATCATTTGAGAGAGGAATCAAGGGCCTTGAATTGAGTCAAGCTTCAATCTGACTTATTAACGTGGTCAACGCCTCGAAGGTTAAACATGCATTTCCCATGACTCGCCGTAGATGGTACTTAAAGGATTTCACTCCAGCTTCCCATATGCCTCCGAAATGTTGTGCTCGAGTTGGAATTAAATGCCATGTAATGCCCTCTTGTTGAGCATATGTGTTCACCCTTAATTGGTGGTCTTCTGCTTGGAAAAGCGCCTTTAATTCTCGAAGTTCTCTTTCAGCTCCAACAAAATTCGTTCCATTGTCGCTGTAAACATAATTGCATCGACCTCGACGTGACACACACCTATTCAAGGCTGCCAAAAATGCTTGTGTGGACATGTCACTGACGACTTCGAGATGAATGGCTCTAGTGGACAAACATTCAAATATGGCGATATAGCATTTACTCTTCATTTTACTTCTGCGAGTTCCAAATTTCACATACAAGGGTATGCATAGTATAGTAGTATAGTATTGCATAGTCAATTCCACAATTAATAAATGGTCTAGCAGGTTTCACCCTTGGGCTGGGCAATTGACCCATGAGTTGACGAGTTGATTCAGCTTTCAACTTGTGACATATTAAGCAATGGTAAAAAATTCGTCTAATAGTGGCCTTAACATTCATAATCCAAAAATATTGTCTTAAGATTGATAATTGTAACTGACCGCTGGCATGGAGCATACGTAGGTGTTCGTTTTCAACGATCAGTTTTGTTACATGATGGTATGGAGGCAATATTAACTGATGTTTTTTATCATAAACAAGTTCAGCATGCTGCAGGCGCCCTCCGACTGGGAGTAATTGTTTATTGCATAAGAAAGGGTTTAACTTGCTCTTGTTGTCAAGAGGCCGAGAATTCTTGAGCAACTGGATCTCTGATGAATATGCTGTACTTTGAGCAATCTTAACACAGGTATGTAATGCCGTTTGCAATTCCTCTTTAGAAAGAGGACCAATTTTCCGATCCTCAGGGGGTAACTTGCAGTTGGATACACAACGAAGACAATATGATACAACTCTTTGTAGCTTTGTTAGTTTAGAGAACCTCAAGATTATTTCATCTTGATAAATTGTCATGGCCAAGCTGGTCACAGTCTTACGTTGTTCTTGCATGTCAAGTGATGCCGGAAGAATTCCTGTGGTAGGCCATGAAATTGATGGATCCAGGAGCCATGCTGGTCCGTTCCACCATAATGAGTTGTGAATTCAATCATTTGGATTGATTCCTCTTGATATTAGGTCAGCTGGGTTGTCCTGAGATGCGACGTGTTTCCACTCAGCTGTTGAAGTGATATCTTGAATTTCTGAGATTCTGTTCGCTATGAACTTTTTCCATCTTGTTGGCGCTGTGGAAAGCCATGCCAAAACTATTGTCGAGTCCGTCCACAGTGAGCTGTGATACCCTTAATGATCTCACTAAACAATCGTGCAAGTAAAAGTGCGCCGCATAATTCTAGGCGAGGAAGAGAAATCTTTTTTAGTGGGGCAACTCTTGATTTTGAGCATAAGAGCTTGACAATGGTCTCTCCATTCTAATTGGTTGATCGTACGTAAATGCAAGCTCCATACGCACGTTCAGATGCATCCGAAAACCTGTGGATTTGGATGTCAACTGGTGTGCCTTTCACCAGAATTAACCTGTCAATCCGAATGTTGTCTACTACTGGAATTTGGTCATACAAAGGTTGCCAGCACTCCAGTAATTCTGGTGTTAAATCATCGTCCCAGTTAAAGTTTTCTTGCCATAACTGCTGGAGAAACATTTTACATCGAATGACAATAGGGCTGATTAACCCTAAAGGGTCAAAAATAGATGCTATGGTGGAGAGAACCCTTCTCTTGGTGAAGGTGTTCTTCTTCGAGTTCCACAATGTAGTCTTGAGTCCATTTGCAATCTGAAATTGATCTGCAGCAGGGTGCCACAACAGACCCAGTGTTTTAATATGATCATTGTCCAGTTGCAATGAAAGTTGCGTTTCTCTGAGCTTCTCAGGGTTACATTCAAGTAGGGCTGGGTGGTTGGAACACCACTTGTGTAATAGAAATCCGCCCTCTTGCAAAAGTTGCATAAGCTCTTTCTGCACAAATAGAGCTTCATCAATGGTTTGTGTGCCAGACATACAATCATCCACGTAGAAGTCACGTAATAAGACTTCTGCAGCCTTGGGGAAAGACATGGCTTCTTCAACAGCGAGTTGTTGAAGGCATCTGGTTGCCAGAAAGGGTGTGCTGGCAGTTCCGTAAGTTACGATATTCAGCTGGCACACTCTAATGGGAGTGGTTGGCTCCTTTCTCCACAAAATTCTCTGAAGATTGCAGTCCTGAAGATGTACATTAATTTGCCGATACATTTTTACAATGTCGGCTGTAAAGCACACCTGGTGTGTGCAAAAGCATAAGATGATTGAACACAAATCTGGTTGGATTGTAGGTCCAAACATCAGCAAATCATTTAAAGATGTTCCATTAATTGACCCAACTGAGGCATCAAAACCACTCTAATTTTTTCTCTTTAAAGATCGGATGGAGCAGTATATGATAACTGACTGCAGCAGGGTTGGTTGAGGTATCAATCGGCTGCATATGGCCCAGAGCTTCATACTCATCCATAAAATTTTTGTACTCTTTTCGCAATTGAGACTGCCTCTCAAATCTTCTCTCCAGTTGATGAAATCTTGTTGTTGCCATGTGGTAGGAATTGCCAAGCTGTGTGGGATCCTGAGGCAAAGGAAGACCTACTACAAATCGTCCTGAAGAGTTTCTTGTGGTGAATCGTTTGAAATGCTCTTCACATTCCTTCTCTTCTTGGGTCCGAGGTGTTTGGTTGATTTCCTCAACTTCCCAGAACCTTTGAAGTAGTTGTTGTAAACTGTCATCACTTCTGAGAAGAAACGACCTGGTTAGCTCTGGCTGGGATGATCTTGAAGGAGTTCCTAAAACTTGGTACCATCCTGATACTATCCACCCTAGATCAGTGTCCTGAAATACTGGATGATCGTTGCTTCTAACCCGTTTCCCTGGTCGAAGAATATGAAAAAATATCTCGGATCCAAGCAACAAGTCAATTTTCCCAGGTTTGTTGAATGTCAGATCTTCAAGCTGGATATCCTGTGGAATGCTCCAATCTTGATAGTTGACATGTGTTGCAGGTAGATCTCCAGATATCCTTGGTAGGACAGAGCAATTAACATGACACTTGTAATTATGAATATTGGAATGTACCTCTGCGAAGACGCTGTGTTTGGTTTCGGAGGCGACTTAACCAATACCTTGTTCCCTTTTCAATTTCAATCTTTGTAAACATGCTTCTGTGATAAAATGTGATTGGGAGCATAAGTCCAACAAAGCTCTACAAGTTTGTAATTTACCACTACCGTCTCGTATCTTAACTAAAGCCGTAGAAAGCAGTATCTGTTTCTGCGATTCAAACTTTAACAAACAATAAGTGACCATGTCTGAATGGAGTTGCTCACTATTGTTGCTAGATTATGCCATTGGACCATCGCTACTTGCAGGTTTTTGTTCATGCTGCTGGACATGGTTGCTAGATTTGTCTAAATGTAAGAGGCTGTGGTGCTTCTTATCACAGATGCGGCAATTACGAGAACGACACTATATTATGTAATGATTCTGAAGACAGTTGTAGCATAAATTGTTAGCCTTAACAAACTGTGTTTTATACAACTGTTCAACATGGAGCCAAAGTGTTTACGAGCTACCATCTACTGTTCTATCAGCAATTCCGGCTTTTTTTTAGCTCTACTGGTACTTGGCAAACGTGGGGGTTTGTCAATCTCACTTTTTCTTTTTCTCGTCAGAATTGGTTCTGCCCTTCTGTTTGGTTGTCTGTTTTTATCGCTTCGACTTGGATTGGCCTTGTTTTAATTTTGAGTGAATTTGGCAACCAGGATATCACCCATCCACTTTTAACACCTACTTCCTTAGACGTTTTACTGAGACACTGTTGTTTCTTCACCAGTCTACCTTATGTGATCGTGCCCTGCGATCTTCATTTTACAATGTCACCAACATTGATGTTTCTTATATTTGATCGTTGGGTAAATTCCTTTATTTTTATCACCAGTATAACTTTTACCTGTATTCTTATCACCACATATTAAAATACACCATTGCCAATTTTTTACTTTTGGCTTCAATCCTAAAGCAGCCGCCCATTTCACACCTCCAATTGAGGTATTTTACGATCTCATCGCTGATTTTTTAAATTGTTTTAATAACTTTTATTACCCTTGGATTTGTTTAGACACCCCCTTTGTCTTCTTTTGTTGGTTCTATCCACGAAGTTTTTACAACATGGTTGCGGTTTTACTGTATTTTCGTTTTTTACTTTTACTCAATTGACATGTCATTATATAATGATACCTCATTTTTTACGGTTTCGACTAAGGATTCAAACTGCTTTCACAATTTGCATACCAGAATCAACAATATAGCAGCTGACATACAATTCTTGAAAGCTTGTAGAGGAAATAAGGTCACACCTAATTTCATGAATGTTTTCTCAAAAACAAGGAACGACCATATAATAACCAAAGTAAAACAATTATCCATCAACAAATGGTTCCAACTAGAAATTAAGAACTTATACGCCAAAATGAGTTTATTAGAAATATCGGCTTATGATGTACACCTAAAAATAACAAAAAACTTAAATAACACTGGCTTTGAACTATGGAATAACTTTGAACATAAAATGCACGAGACCAATTCTCATAAATATCACATTAAATCATTAACTTTAGACAAAAACTTAAAAATTCTTAAACAAAAACAGATTGGTAATACACAAAACATAGCTAATCAACCCAATCACATCTCACAAAAATTTGAATTCATTGAAAATGTATCCAAAACATCTTTTTCTTAGGAAGAATTGTCTTTACTAAATATGGGTTTGAAGTTTGCATTACCACCTAGGAAACTACCTATAGACGAACTTATTATTGACATTGAAAAATCCATAGAATTTTTCGATGAAAATTCAAAAAATTACATTAGACAAACTTGTTTATTACAATTAAAAGATAACTTGAACAATCCTAAAAAGATTCATCATAGTAATAGTAATTTCCTCAATACCATTAAAAAACTTAGAGGAAAAGATTGCTTTTACATCAAAGCAGATAAAGGCAACAAAATTGTAATTATGGACAAAGCACAATACGTTGACAACGTCCAAACCATGTTAAACAATGGACCATATATCAAATTAAATAAAAACCTATTAAATTCCATGATAAATAAAACCAAAGCAATCATCAAAGGATGCTATAACATCATAGACAAAAAATTAAGTTTCAAATTAAATACTTCCAACCCAAACATACCTAAACTTTATTGTCTTCCAAAAATCCATAAGAACAACAACTCAATGAGACCAATTGCATCAGGGATCAACAGCCCTACTTACAATTTAGCTAAATGGCTAAACAATGAATTCAAACAGATGTCATTTCTTGACAAACACTCAGTCAAAAATTCTTATGATCTGATAAACAAATTGAAAAATACACCCATAAAAGAATCAGTGATTTTGGTCTCTTTCGACGTGAAAAGTCTTTTCCCAAGTGTACCCTTAGATGAAACATCCCAAATCTTAAAATCTCTTTTATTAAAACAAAATTTTATTGACAAAGTTGTCCATGAATACCTATGGCTCACTAACTTATGCATACAACAAAACATCTTTCAATTTCAAAATAAAATTTATCAGCAAACACAAGGTACCTCCATGGGAAACCCTTTATCCCCTTTTTTAGCCAACATATTTGTCACATTTTGAAAAGACTTGCAAAGACAAATTCCATTATTTTCCTGAAAGTTGGTTTAGATATGTTGATGATATTTTTACAATTTTTGATTTAAAAAAACAAAAAGTAGAAGACTTTGTGGATCAATTAAACAACATATATCCATCCATAAAATTTACTTTTGAACTTCAAGAGAACAATACATTACCATTTCTGGATTTACTAATCATTAATAACCAACAACAAATAGAGTTTGATATTTACAGGAAACCAACACACACTGACAATTATATTCCAAATAACTCCTTCCATCCTTTGAATCAAAAAACAGCTGTTTTCCAATTCTTAACACACCGATAGTGCAACATCCCCCTTAACAAAGATAAATATGTTAAAGAACTCAAATATATAAAACAAACTGCAAAGAAACTTGGTTTCAATCCCAATTTAATCAATAAATTAATAAGGAAACACAATCTTAAAAAAACGTTGTCCAACTCCACCACTTTCAGACTTGACAACAATAAGGCCAACAAATATATAAAACTACCGTATTATCCCATATTAAACAGGGGCTTGAATAAAATTTTCAAACATAAGAATTGCACAATAACATACACAAACCCATATAGTTTGAAAAACTTACTGGATAGCACCAAGGACAGAACAGAAAATTTGAACAAGTCAGGAATTTATAAAATACAATGTTCACATTGCAATTTAATGTACATAGGACAAACCAGATGAAAACTAATAACACAATTTAAAGAACACTTAGCCCATTACAAACACAATCGTTTTGAGAAATCAAGCGTAGCCACTCATATCCTCGAAACTGGACACAGTATACACATAGAGGACTTAACCTTGTTAACTTCAGCCAACCATTCACTTAACTCTTTAGAAAATCTGCATATCTATAAAAACAGAAACAATCTCATGAACACAGATACTGATTTTAACAAAACTTTATATAAATTGACCGAACTTGATGCACAAAATTTTTGGCTGAAGGAGTTTTATACAACTGTTCAACTTGGAGCCAAAGTGTTTACGAGCTACCATCTACTGTTAACAAACTGTATACGCTGTGGTACACTCGCTAGAGCAAAGGCGCTGCATTTATATAAAGTGTGTGGATATTTGCAAAACATGCAATGATTCTTTGTTGTAACATATGATTACCGTGGTTGGCGAGTATGTTTAACATTGCTTTCCTCAGGTTTGTGGCTAATAATATTAACCTTGCTTTGACTAGGTAACATAGCTTCCATAACCTTGCACCTTGTTTCTAGGAATTCATGTAAATCGTCCAACGTCAAAAATTGTTCTGAAGCTGATGACTGAAGTTCCCATTCTTTCCTAGTTACACAATCTATTCTTTTGAGAATCAACTGAGAAATTAACAATTCGTGCACTGGCACCTTAATATCTAATGCCTTAATTGCATTCATGTTGCTTAACGTTTGATTTAAGAGTGCTCTAAGATCAACAGCAGATTGCTTATTCACTGTTGGTAAATTCAATAAATGTCTGACATGTGCAGTTGCAATTAGTCGTGGATGGCAAATCAGATCCCATGCTACATCAAAATTTTTACTAACAACAGGTAAATTTATGTGCTTCTGCAGTCAATGAACTTAGCAAATAATGAAAACGTTGAATGTCATCTAGGGCTTCATTGTTGACAATTAGGCTAGTAAACATATCGTAAAAATGCCTAAATTGAGTCACGTCTCCTGCAAAAGTAGGTAGGTTAATAGTTGGGAGCCGTATTTCCTTCCTACGTTCCGGTAAAAAATGATTGGACAACAAATTTTCTCCATTATCTGACCCTTGATTAGTGGGAGATTTGTTGTCTGTTCCTTCTTCTATCAGAATTAACATCTTTGTTTTAAGCTCAAAATATAGCGCTTATGCTTATAGACGTGTTCTTATTGCAGTTAGGTCTGAGCCTCTCTCAAATTTTCCCAAAAAAGTGGAAATGCGGGTCAATTGGCCTTTAGCGACGGCCCTTTGGTTAATGATTCTTTTCTTACTTTCCTTTTCCATATTGAAAATAACAAGACAAAGAAAATGACAAATAAAGGAACCAGACTTAGTGTGCTTAGCTTACTCACGCCGTAACCGATGTAGGCCGGCCGCTATCACGGGACCTCTCCAGTTAGCTCGTTCTTGGAGGAAGTAGAACGCCAAGGGATCCACCGCCGCCTCACCACGCCGCGTTAACGAAATCTCCTTCTTGCCGTAACCGTTGTAGGCCGGCCGCTATCACGGGACCTCTCAAGTTAGCTCGTTCGTGGAGGAGGTAGAACGCCAAGGGATCCACCGCCGCCTCACCACGCACACACAAAATCTCCGATGGTTATTGCGTAGTCGGTCCGCTCGTAGCTAGCTCCCGCCCGTTATAGTTTGTTAGAGACACAGATCCGGCCCGAAGGACAAAAAGGTTCCGATTTCTCAATTAATAGACTAGTGGACTGTATAAATCGTATTATATTTTACCAAGGGTGGTACAATCACCGAATCCGTGTTCTAATTACAAACACCCGAGCCGGGCAGGCACGTCCAGCGTCACTGTTTTTATCTCTCTACTCCCGAGTGGGCAGACGGGTCCTCTCCTCACCGTGTTCAGGTCTCCACTGGTACACCGTCCAAAGGCAACGTTGCCACACTTCACCGTTCAACCGCCAGGACGCCGCCACCCGTCAACAAAACTAACAAAACCAAAACATACAATGTTCCAACAGCCATTAAGTGTCAATATGTTCCTATTTCTGAAATGTCACCAGTTAAGATGTACATTAAAGGTATAAGGTTTTACTCTATAACGTGTATCAAATTATTTCTACATTTCTCTTGCGTGCATTTGTGGAAAAGTTGTATATACTAGCGTAATTTACCATCAAAACCGTCAGGTATACACATTTAAAAATTCAAGATACTTACCTTGCGCTCAAACACCCGCTCATTCAACATACCTCATTCTCTCCCTCTTCCCTCCATTTCTCTCTTCCACATTCCTTACGCAACAATTTTCATCAAGAATAGGACTCCACTAAGAACTCATCCGTCCCGTACTACATCTACATGCACCCCATCTCCACAGCTCCATTCAGCTTAAGTACATACATTTCCGTGTATGTTTCACGTCTTACGCGCAAAATTGTAATAGAAAACGTTTTTCCTCCTTTTAATGTCGGTCTCAAACTATATAGAGCAATGACAATCCCAAATGTTCATTATGGACTTTTCTACACGATGCCCATAAAACAGTTATATAATGAACCATAAGAAAAGCTATTACTGGGTAAGAATATACATTTTAAATAATTTTAAATTAAAACATAAATATCCTGCTCAGTATACATAGTCATATACATACCGGAAGTTAAAATCAGTCATTTCAATGCTCACATTATAAACGTTTAGCTGAGCACTTGCAATAAAAATATTTTCAGTTATGGCTTCAAGAGTAATGTATCAAATTAGTAAAATAAAAAATATCTAAGAATACTTAAGGAATTTAATATAATAACTGCATGCATATATTGCATAACAACCTTAAGGAAATTCCTAGACATTTTTTTCATGTGGAGCTGAAATAGGCGCGTATTAACATCCGCGAGGTTCTGATGGAACATAGAGATTTATTTTACGAATTTAACAGTCACCATGGTAGACCGCGAAACACATTACAATAATATATTGATCTTATTTGAAACATAATCTCCTCTTTGTCATGAACCATTAATTATTTTACATACTTATATATATATACTTATATATAAATCAAATGGGAACGATAATAGTTCCTGGAATCGAACCTGGGACCTTCAATATTTGCAAAAAAACTAACCTCGGGAGCTCCTCGGTTTCAGTAGCAGGACACTTCCACAAAGTCTCATTAAAAGCGATCGATTGGTGCAAAGGTTCATAGATCGAGAGACTGTCTGGCGGCGGCAGAGGAAGGAGAGACAAAGATGAAGAACACTTCTCGTTGGAGCTGAATGGGCCGGAGGAAAGTGAAAATTCGAGAGGTGTGGGGAGGTGTACACGTTGTAGGGCGCCAGGGACGGGGGGCGTGGCGGGGAGGAAGTCGGGGGGCGGGTAGGGGCAGGGAGCGGGTCGTCGTCTCAGGAGGGGGGAGGGGATAGAGGTTGGGGACCAATTTTGGGACTTTTTGGGCCTCTGAAAACTCGTGGGGTGATTACTGGGGTCTCGATTTCGTGAGGCGAGTCTGTTCGGGAGCGCCGCTGGGCGACCAAAGACGCGGATGCGAGGTGGGATATTGCCGAAAAAATTTCTTTTTCGGCGATGGGTGGGCGGGAGGGCGGTGGGTGTGGCAGGGTAGGGTTTCAGGGGGTCTCGTGAACGATATGGAACATTTGATGAAGATCATCGGAGCTAAGGAACTATTCGCATAATTTTCTGTAAGTTTATAATTGAACCAAGTGCGGCTGGTAGATGATCTGGGCGCTTAGCTGGGCACGCTTACGGCATACTTCCGAGAGTGTGGTGGAAATATAGTTCAAATATTTATTCGGGTTTTATTATGACACGATATGTTGTGTGATTTGCCTGAAAATGGCTTAAATATCCACGAAAACCTCGATAGAACTCCGCGCGAGGAGGCCGCTAGAACTCCGCGCGAGGAGGCCCCAAGAGGCGCGAGATCCCAAGAGTCGCGAGATCCCAAGTGGCGCGAGATCCCAAGAGGGGCGAGATCCCAAGAGGCGCGAGGTCCTAGGCCAAGGATCGGAAACCTGCGGCTCCTGAGCGACAAGCGTCTCTTTGATGACTTTCGTGCAGCTCCCTACAGCAACTCTCCCTATTAACCCACAAAACGATCTCTTTGCATATTTTATGGTATTTTTGTATTATATCTTTGTCATAAAGGCACAAATAACATACAAAAAATGTTTTAGATTTTTTTGTCAGAAGTAAGTTTATTTTAATGGCAACATTTATTGCCACTGTGCAGATACATAAAATTGCCTATTTTGGTATGTTCGTTTCTTTTAAGTACGTACATGTATAAATTAATTCAGTTATACTAACACCTTCAGTTGTACTAACACCTTCAAACGTATATATTTTTTGAACAGTTATATTTTTAAAAAAATTGTGCTTCTAAAAAATTATTAATTTCTAGTAACATAATATCAATCAATACAATTTTCCATTCTAGAGTAGTTCATATTATAGACCACTTAGCATACACTTTACATTAGTTTAACTAATTTTATGAAGCCTATTGGCTTTTTTAAATAGCATTTAGTTTTACAAAAAAGGAAATTAACCAACTTTAATTCTAGAAAAATGTTATTATTACACATCATAAGCTTAGGGTAGTGATTCCCAAACTGTGAGCCGCGCTACACTGGTGTGCCGCAGTAGATTTTTAGGGGTGCCGCGGAAAAAATTGTTTTGTACCTAAATAAACCAAGGATTTTCATGTGTTAGTGCGTAATTAGGGAAATAAATTTTCTTCTAATACATTGATTAGTAGTAGTAGTAAGTATTAGAATCAATAAATGGAAGTGTCCAAAATCTAAAGATATATAAAGCTGGGGAGATCTTCGAAAGTGTGCCGAAACTTAAAAAAGTTTGGAAACCACTGATTTAGGGTGTCGAGGACTTTTTACAAATAAACATTGTCCCCTTGGAACAATGTTCACAATGGCGAAAGCGTGTTGATCCCTTGGTAATTATATAATATCTGAAATGTTATCCCTTACACGATGTAGAATTTAAAAATAGGGAGAGAGAGATTATCATAAAACTTTCGCAAAAATTATATTCTACTTAGAGTAGAAAGATGACAAGAGGTCAGTGGAAATCGACGAACATACAAAAACATTTGAAATTTTTGTTTAAAGGGTATGGAAACAAAAAGATTGCGGGCTTTGTATATTTATTATAGAATAAATTGAGATTATAAAAAAATATAACTACATATTCAGGTCGCTCTAATGCAAAGAAAAATAATTCTAAATTGCTTGGCAACAAATGTTGCCACTGGGTCGATATGGGTTAAAACATCTAAAACATCCCCAAACGAAATTGGCTTCGTTATTAATTGTAATAAAAATTGCGGAAAAATAAAAAGGCGTATTATTAGAAGAACCGTTTGTATTACAGTGATAGTAGCAAAACGTAAAAACAACGGCAAGACTAATGGGGGATGAGGTGGATGATCGCCTCCGTCAACCCCGTGGATCCGCCAGTAACTGATGCTCTACTTATGTTACGTGTTATTCATAATTTGAAAAACTGTGTCTACTTGTGAAAAAGGGTGCCGACCTCTGTCCTAGGCGGCCGCCTAGATCGCTTGGCCCTATATTCGCCCCTGCCCGTCAGCATTATTCTGTCGCATTTAAATCATTTCTACTATTTCATTCAATCTGTATCAATAATATACTGCCGTGGTTTTCGCCATGCCGTCTGCCTCTCTGTCTGTCTGTTGGTCTGTTCGCTGTTCAAGAGCCCAAACGCGTACATAAAATCCAATCATATCTCGTATTTCTGCAATATACTATTTTTTGCAGACCATTTTTTAATAAAAGTGACATTGCACAAAAATAAATATTGGCTGCAGGGTATTTGATTAAAATCTATCCAATTGTAGAGACTGGTGTCACAAATATTACTGAGTAAGCTATATATCTCCTAAAATCACTATATGGCGTCCAGTGACCTTAAAATGTACGCTAAGAAACCTTGCCTAAGCCCAACAGCTACTATATACTAAAATAGCTGGCTGTTCCACCGCTTATGCCGGCGCTCCCATTGTGTTAACTCGTAAAAGAGATTTTTCTTGCATTACAGCTTGAGTGTGCCTTTTAAAAATTCATATTCTTAATAACTTTTCTTCTATTTTTATGTTCATCTCTGTTACCTATATATTTTTAAGATTCATTTTTCCATGAGATTAACATGTAATCGGCTGGAATTCGACGTGCGGACCTTCGGTCTTTAACAATTTTAAATATCTCAGGATTGAGATATAATTTGGGCTGCCGACATTTTGTATTTCCAAGTATGGACATTTTAAAGTTTTGACGATATAAAATAAAGAGCGATAGAGAAACGGGGGAGGGAGAGAAGAGAGAGAGAGAGAGAGAGAGAGATGGTTAATTAAATTAATTGAATTTCGAGAATTCTTTCAAATGTCACTTTAAAAACCAATTATTAATCAATCCAATACAGTGTATTCATTATTTATTGTAGTTTTTTTAAATATCATATATTCTAAAAAAAACAAATCAGGTATTATTCAATAGTTGTATCATATATTAATCAAATAAATCACATCAAAATTTAATAAACCGGTGAAAAAACATCAGATTCTTCGGTAAAATCATATCTAATAACAACATATACACAAAAAGCGGGTGGATAACATTCACCATAATGAAAATATCAATAAACCAGTATATGATTTATTTATTTTTACATACAGATATACATACAGTAGCTATACCTAAGCCCTATGACGCCATGCCTTCACCGCGATCCACTTAAAATCTTACTACAGCCTTACGGTTCAACTACATCGAATGATATCTCATATTTGTAGATAATATCATTCATAAAAGACATTCTGAGGAGATGAACGATATTGAGGAAAAATTAAGGGTACTGTATTCTTCGATATTTTGAAACAAAATCTTACTACAGCCTTACGGATCAACGAAATCGAATGATATCTCATATTAGTGGATAATATCATTCATAATTGACAGAAGAGATGAACGATACTGCGAAACAATTAAGGGTTCTTTATTCTAGGATATTTTGAAACAATTCCATTTCCTCAAAAATGGCTATAAGGATTTTGACTAAAATCCATCTAATCGTACAGCCTGATGCCACAAATAATACTAACTAAGCCATATATCCCAAGAATACTGAATATCGCCCTTGTGGCGTAAAATATACGCTAAACTACGGTTAACTTTGATTTACAGGCGTTTTTCTTTTATTAGCGTACACATTCGATCAAACGTATATACGTATATGAGAAAGTCTGTGCAATGTTTAGTGCGCCGTTCATTTTTTGATGAGGTAGCACGAGGGCCTTAAATGAAAAACCTTTGTTGAACGTTACAATAACATTAATTTCTTAGCTTTAGAGTTTAATAAACGAGCTTTTATATCGAGGGAGATACTCTTGTCTTTCCTGTTCAGGTGGAGGTTCACAGCGTGTCTCCGGCGGGAGGCGAAAATATGCGGGTAGGAGGGGGGCGGAGGGTGAGTGGCGGACGTGACGGGGGTCCTGGGTGCGGCGGGCATAAGCATAAGATATTATCCGAAAAACATGTTGCTTACAGTGCTTTCCACTCAGCCAGTAGTACAGAGCACATTGAAACGGCCCATTAGAGAATTTCTTTTAAAAAGTGAGTGCAAAATGAAAAATTCTCTGCATTACGTAAGAGAAGAGAGGGAGATCTAATTGAGGGTAACCTACGAAGGATTATACAGGTTATGAAAAACTGGGGAAGTTTGGTTACATAATACTTGGACATCCTGCAAATAATAAAATCGTATTATGTATTTGTTTTTGGCATTTCCTTTTCTACATTCATTATGTATAGAAATATGAATAAAGAAATTTACCTAAAAGCTAATAAAATATTTGAATAATTTTTTATTTATGAATTGCTTTTTTTGCTTTTGTTTCTGCAAATTTATTAATTATCGATTAAAAATCAAATTGTAAGTTACGTGCGATGTCACTTCAGCTTTTTGGAAAGGAAGTGAAAAAGGCTAAAATCAACATTTGGCGAGGCCCTCCTTTTGACGAGGCCTCCAGATTGCACCTGAGCATAAATCCGTATCTGAACTAATGCCAAAATTTGAGGTCCCCTTGAGCTTGGGGGTCAGGCCAAATGGCTCTCCCTTTCATAGGTCCCACCTATAGTTATATTGAAGCAAATAACCTTCCAAGACTGACTGTCGGCCACAGCTGATGTAACGCTGGCCAGAGTAAATTTAGTTTTAATAGCGCCGGTGTTTTTTATAACATTCCATTCTATATATTATATATGTATTATATACATTACCCATGGCCAGCGGCGAACTTCTGCCTAGGCAAACTAGGCAGCTGCCTAGGGCCCCAACCTCGGCGGGGGCCCCGACCAGGGGCCGAAATGGTACACATTGAGGACACAGGACACGGAAAAATAAAATGTCAATTTTTCCGAACGAAATAGAAAATAATTGACCATAGTTAATTTTTTGACAAGTCAAGTAGCAACACTGTGTTTGTGTTGTTTGTGTTGTTTGTTTTGCATCGCACTTGACTTCATTCTATAACTTGTCACTACTTGTCAGTTCGCGTTGAAAGTGTGTGTTAGAAAGATTTAACAAAGTGAGCAAATCTCTGCAATCTGTGAACATCGAACTGGGTACGATCGCTGAACTTTATCGGTCCTTGGTAACATACCTAGAAGATATAAGGAAAGTCGGTACCTTTGATCAATATGAGTCGAAAGCTGTGGAAACAAGCGGTGAACAGAACTACGCATACGATATGAAGAGGAAACGTAAGCGAAAGGTCCAGTTTGACGAAGTAAAGGAAAACGAGGTCGAAGTCTCCGGCAGGGACAGATTCAGAGTTACCGTCTTCAACGTCAACAGGTTGATTGCAGAACTACAGAGACGTGGCTCTGCTTACGAGAAGTTAAGTAAAAAGTTTGACTTTCTTACGAAGCTACATAGTTTGGAATCTCAAGACGTCCGTGACGGAGCACGGGACCTGGAAGCCTTCTATCCGGGGGATTTGGACGGTACTTTGGAAAACGAGTGTCTGCACCTGTGAGCTCATTTGTTGTCCGCTGAGGCTACAGGGGGAAAAGGGTTATCATCACTGGAGCTATACAAGTACATTCTGGAAAAAGACTTTTTGGACATTTATCCAAACGTGAGAATAGCGCCCGGATGCTGTTGCGTACACCAGGGTCAAACTGTTCAGCAGAACGGTCGTTTTCAGCGCTAAAGAGAGTAAAGAATTATTTAAAATCTACCACAGAAGAGAACAGGCTTATTTCACTCTCTGTGCTGTACATAGAGTCAGAAATAACGCAGTCTGTGGACTATAGTTAGGTCATCCGTTCCTTTGCAGAGAAGAAAGTTCGTCGCGTGGCAATGTAATATTGTAATTATATGTAAATGTAAAAATTATAATGTGTAAAAAAGTATAGTTGGCACTTGTCTATTTAATTTCTAAGTCTGCTTGTCTATTTTCTAAAGTCAAAGTACGTTAAATAAATAAAAAATAAAAGTAAAGTTTGTTTTTTGTTAAATTACCAAAAAGGGGGTCCCGACTCTGGTAACTGCCTAAGGGCCCTGGGTCTCTATGCCCGGGCCTGCCTGCTATGCAATTCACTCTTCATAATTATGTAATACACTTCACTTGGATAAGTATATCACTATTATAAAAGGCGATATTAATACAGTGATTCGTATTTTGTAGCTTAAGGAGTCAGTAAACAACAAAAAACGCATTACGTGCATTATTATAGAGAAATAATAAAAATGGCACAATTTTTAGCCTACTTTCCAAAAAATGGAAAGTACTCTTATGAGATCGCCTCGGTGTCACTAAAATACTCTTCATGAATTAACCGATTTCAACTAAATTTGGGACATATAATATGCATATATATATATATATATATATATATATATATATATATATTAATGACCAAAAAGGACATATTTGGACCGGATCGATTTAGCAGAAGTGCCACAATTGCTAATTTAAACTTTTCGGTAATTATGAATTTGGAAGGAATTGGCCAAGGCCGTCTCGAAGTACAGGCTTGCCACTGGCGGCTCAAAAGCCCGCTGACGTCACGAGAGAAATCTGAACGCAAGCAGACTCGCATTTGTTTCACCAATGCTTTCAAAGCCTTTTGAATGAGAACGCGTGTAGCTAAGTGGTGTGTTTAAGGTAATTTTGGTGGTTTACTGTGAAAAGTTGTAAGTTGTTCCTGTTTTTGGATCCATATTGGACACCAGTTCGAGAAGAATTACAATTAAGGAATAAATACTGAACGGTATGTAGTTAAAGTTAATATTATTTGAATTAGATTCCGTTGACTAGATGTTTCTCTTTTTTATTTTTGCGTGGATGCATAATATAATTAGAATATGATTAATGTAATGTATATATTATAATATATATATATGCTTAATGCAATATTTTTAAGGACATTTAAGAGTTGAAAAAGAATAATGTAGTATTTACTCAAAATTTCAGATGGGAAGGAAATGCTGTGTGCCTGGATGTAAGTCTAACTATGATGGACAGGCTTATACTCCTTGCTTCTCTTTTCCGAAAGATCCAGTGCGAAGAGGCAAGTGGTTACACAACATCCATAGAAAGGACTTCAGTCCTAGTAACACAGCTGTTGTTTGTGTAAAACATTTTTCGGAGAACTTTGTTATTCGCGAAGACAGGATGAAACGGGATGACGGCAGTGAGCTTTGAAGAATGATGCTTACCCTACAATTTTCGAAGGTCAGCCATCATATTTATCTTCAGAACCAAGTCAACCCTGACGACGCCCAGAAGACAGGGTAGCTGAAGCAAAACTGGCTGAAGAAAGGAAATTTAGCCAGTGGTGTGAAGAAGACACCATTAAGTCATTTGCATGTTTACAGAATGGCTATAAATGCGTTTAACTTCAGGTGGTTAGTCCTTAATGAAAGTGATTGCTTAATTTTAGGAAAAATGTGTTTCGTTGATTATCCTAAAATAATTTTAAGTGTTAAATTTTTTCATGATTTAAGTGTATCTGTTTGGCCTAATAATGTTCGTCTGCCTAAAATGAAATTAGATTGGGTTTTGGGGAAATCTTCCTTATGTGATAGGTGGACAAAACTTGAGTCTTTGCTAAGTCATTTATTTTCATATGAACTTAATGATGCATCTACAAAGATTGAAATGGCTTTACAGTTATTAATTTCATCAGTTTAAGAGTTTTCAGATAAAAATTACAATTTGAAATTTTGTATAGAACAATTGCAGCTTTTAAATTCTAAAAAGCCGAAATATTCTTCCCCTTTTTTAGTCTGGTGCTGCACTGTTTATTTTTGTTATCCAACAATTTCATCTGCAAGTCAAAAGTCATTCTTCTTCCATCTGTTTCTTACATGAGACAATTGGGTTCAAACTTGGGGGTTGGAAAAGTTGGGAAAAACAATGCACATGTAAGTTATTTATCTGAAAAATTCAAGCTGCTTGATGCTAGTGAGCACCTTATCTCCATCATGTTAGATGAAATTTATGTGTAGCCAGGCATGTCTTACGTTGGAGGGAAAGTTTTGGGCAAAACATCTGACAATCAAGGTGAAGCAACAACACTTCAGTGCTTTATGCTGTCATCTGTGCTCTCTAAAAATAAGGATGTAATAGCTGTCTATCCTGTAAAAAAACTTACAGCACACCATTTAAAGGAATTGGTAATAGAAGTGTTGCAGATTGTGGGCAAGATTGGTTATAGAATTGTATCATTAATCTCAGATAATAATAGAGTATATAGAACCATGTTTCAGATGTTGTGTGGAAGGACTTTAGGTACAAGTTTTGTAAATCCTATGGATAAGGATCATAAGGTATTCATTGTATTTGACACTGTCCACCATTTGAAATTGATTAGAAATAACTGCGTTAATCTGTGGAAAACAAATCAAACATTTTATGTTCCATCTTTTAATGATGCCACTCAGTTATTGAAGCCAACTGTGCAACATCTTAAAATGATTTATATTAAAGAGTTGGGTGAAAATATAAAAACTGCTCCTGCCTTATCTCAGAAATTTTAATATCCAACCCCTTTGGAAAGGCAGAATGTAAATGCTGCAGTTAAGTTTTTTGATGAAAAGAATATTGCTGCTTTGGAACATTTTTCAAGTGAATTTGGGGATGGTTTCCTTAAAAAAAAAGCTTTATGGAGATTATATTGTGCTGGTGGAAAATAGTGAATGTCAAACATCCTTTCAAAGGTGTTCACTTAAGAGAAACATTTTGCCATCCAATTCACAGTGTTGATGATTCAAGTTTAGAATTTCTTAAAAAGTTTTGTTTGTGGTTAGATGAGTGGCATGTCATCTGGGATCTTCTTGTCTTGGAAAATTGTTTAATGATACATATATAGCACTGAGGCATACCAGCCAATGTTTGATAGATATCTCCTGCCATTTGCTTCTTAATTTTCCTGCTAAATATGTTCTATTGGGGAAATTCCAGACTGATCAGCTGGAATCCAGGTTTGGCCAATATGGCAGCATGAATGGTGGGAACTATAATGTTGGTATAAAGCAAGTATTAGAAACTGAAAAAAACTGAAAATCATTAGTATTCTAAAAATGAAATCTGCTATGCTTGGTGAGTTACCATTAAAAACATTTTTGGTTCAGTGCTCTGATGAAGTAAATGATGAAGAATTTCCAGATTTTTTTCTGATATTCTTATGAAAGAGGGTGACACACCATCTGAGGGCTCAATGCAAGTGATGGTGTTCATAGCTGGTTATGTTTCCAAACAGATAAAGAAGAAAATTAATTGTTGTGAATGCAAATCAGTGTTCTGCATTGATAGAGAAATGGTTGTGGAGATGCAATGTGAGGGATATTCCGAATATTTGGAGTTTTTAGACAGAGGAGGGCTAATGTGGCCTTCAAAATTTGTTGTGAATATTTGTCTTATTACATTTGGTGTTTTTGCATTGTTAATAAGTGAGGAATACGAAACGAAATTTATTGATTGTAACAATAAAAAAAAAATTTTGGTAAATTTGTCGATGTTCAAAATGGAAAATATGCGCCTAGATATGTCAAGTGTTTGTAGTTGTGGAGTGCCAATTAAAAAACTGGTAAAATTTTGTGTTGAAACCATGAGCAATATTTTACTAAATAACTATTGTAAAAATAAAACTAATGCAATGAAGAGGGAAAAGAGTGGCACTAAACGTAAGTTAAGTACACTCATTGCTTATTTTTGTGATTTTTATTTACGAAATTATTAATCAGTTTTTATCCTGTGTTCTGAAAATAATTAAAGACTTCTGGTAAATTTCAGCTTTTATCACAATATATACGTATATGTTGTGATAAACGCTAGAATATGTAGTATATTTGGATGATCGTGCCGCCATATTCCCGCTTAGTCAGATCACTCGTGTGACGTCACAAATCCTAGTAGCAGGCCTGTATTTCGTGACGGCCTTGAATTGGCCCAACCGATTTCAACGAAATATTGAATGAAGTAGGAGTGCAATATGAAATAACAAAATCATGATGTTTAGTACATATATAGAAAGCAGGGCTGCCATAATACAAGGAAAAAAAAATCTTTTTACACCTATTTGTGTTTAACTGTCCACATAAACTTTAAACATATTCCATAGTTCTAATATATATATATACAAAACCATATTTAAACCGAATCGGCCAAACAGGGGTGCCACAATTGCTAATTACTGTCTTTCAGTAATTATGGATTTGGAAGGAATTGGCTGAACGGTTTCCAATAAAATTTTGCATATAAGATTTATTCAACATCAATAATTAAATCAACATGTTTATAGCTGAGCTAAAGAGAAGGGCTACCACAGTAAAAAGTAAAATAATATTTCTTTTACACATATTTATAGACAACCTAACTAATGGATTTTAGCCAAATATAGTATATTTAATCTTTGCATAAATCAATAACCAAAATATCATATTTCAACCGGGTCCACTAAACTGGGCTACCACCATATCAAGGTTAGAATTGTTCTGTAACTATGAATTTCGAAGGTATGGGCTGTATGGATTTCAAAGAAATTTTGTTTATAGGTCGAGTATAGAATAGGAAAACTAGATATGTTTAGAACTGATCAAAAAAGGCAGGGCTAACACAATATAAAGAATAATAATTTTCTGATTTCAAAGCAAGTACGTTAATATACGATTATAATACGGCGAATTGGACGAAAAGTACTTTTTTACCCCGGGAAACCTGTATACACCACTACTTGTTATACATTAAAATTGTATTGAAAGAAAAATAGGCGGAATAGTTCCTTCCTGAACTAATTTTTATGCTTTAATATACCAATAAAATACCAGCATTGATACTATTTTAGCATGCTAATATAACCCAACATATCAACTTGAAACTTCAAATCAACCGAACAAATCGTAGATGATGTGAAGAATGAAGAATTTACTGTGCTCATTCACAAAAAATATTTCGCCCACATCCACACATATCTGTTTATTAAATTACAATTAATAAGACTTACAGCAGCCATGTAAATAACGAAGGCCACTTACGCCAAGTAACGCTCAACTCCGCCCCCTCGTCGTTTGTATCAAAAAGAACTTGGGTGATTTTTATTACCGCGACTCTATTTTAAATAGAATTTTACGGTATTCGCGGAGATATTTCTTACGATTGATTGCTATCATTATATTTTGCAAATCATATTAAAGGGTAAAGTTCGAGATCTATTTTACCCGATTAATTTTAAATGAATTTGAAATATATTACGGGAATAGAGAGATAATGACAAAATATATTGCTTTTGTAATTTTAATTTTACAATGCATTGTGTCCCTTGACAGACTAATGACGGGTCGAATTAAAATACATGGAGGGCCGAATATGGCCGGCGGACTGTAGATTGGGCACCAATTGTACTTATGATGGTTTTCCAAATTATTTTTAGCATAAGTGCCGATTATTTGGTGTGATTTCATTGGCGAATCTTAATGCCAATCGAAATCAGATGTCAATTAAGGTATTTTGTGGCTATGTCATGCACGTACCCAAAAATTTACTACGGGATGGGTCTGAGGCCGAAAACCAATTTCCAGCGATTGATTAAATAAAAGTCCTATTCAAATAATGTAAACTTTTATAACATTTTTATTTCTCATAACCCAACGCAGCAAGTGTCAGCATAGTAAGAGGCAACGTAGCAAGTAGCGTGGTTATCGCCAATTCCACAAACCGGTCCCTCCCCCTGGGCACGTCCTTGGGCTACGTCGAGGGAAAAATAATTTTTAAAATATTGTATTGCGTCAAAACTTCACTGTAGGACGATTAAAAAAAAATGATTTAAGTGAATATTATAAAGTTTTATTTAGGTCGTTAAAAACCGATGAGAATTGCACTCACATATATACGGGAGTTGATTTCCCGATTATTAGCATTATTACACGGCTGGACGTAACGAATCTTTTATGACGGGTCCATTTCATCCACGAGACGACAACCTGAAATAGAAGGTTCTGTTCGGCTAAACTGAGTGCATGGGCAGATTCAGACTTCATCCAAGGGGGGGGGGGTAATGTAGGAATGGATAAGCATTTGATACATTTTTGTGAAAAATATATTTTAATCAGAAAAGGCAAATATAGAACTTATTAGTAAAAAGCGAACACATTAAGACTGCACAGACAATACATCGATTAATACTGAAAAAAGAATTAAGTAGAATTTTATTCAACAAAATTAATACCACCTAACAATGTCTTTATGATTTTAAATTAAAAGTTATACATATACATAACATATTTTACGAGGTTATATATTTATATTGTATTAATGGCGAATGAATGCAGTTAGTAAGCATAAATATGGAATTAATTAGACATAATTTACATTATAAAATCAACATCTCAACACGAAGAAATGGAGTTAAATGGTAATTTTTTCGAGTGTTCAGAAATTCTAGGGGGAGGGGGGGGGGTAATTACCCCCTTTACCCCCCTTGAATCCGCCCATGTATGCAAGTGGCTATGGTGGTGAATTTTTCGTTTTCTCTTGATATCAGTTTTATTTCATTTTATCTCAACAGATTTCGCGACGAAAATGAAAGACAGTACAATTTGTTAAATGTTTTTCTTAACTGTTTATGTTAAGACTAGCTTATTATTGTGGTTATATGGTCCAATGAATGTCTATTGAATTTTGATGGCGCGGTGATTATCTTCATTCATTTTATGGGAGATTCATGTTGCACTAACAGATGTCAATCTAAAAATATATACCTACTTTAGAGATAATCGCGTTTACCGACTCTGCGAATCTTCTGATTTGTTATTGATCTTTAGGAAATTTGTTTGTTTTGAATGAATAAATTCATTTGTTGAGCCCAATGATACTTAACCCAAGACCTTATACGCTGATGTTCTTAATTACTAAGACATACGTGGTAATCCATTCACAATTCCCTTTTTTCTGGGCAAACATATTTTTAAAATTTGGAATTCAAAGATTTAAGTTTGTCGACTATAGACATCAAGCACCAACAGTATCTTCCCTGGTTCAGAGTGTTACTTGAGTTGCTTTTTCATTTCCCCTTCTTCATTTGTTTAACGCGTTGGTTCCAGATGACTCGACCTACGGTGATCTCCCCCCGCATTCTTTGACCCACAAGCGGGTCACCTCCCCTAAGTCCTTAAGTTAGGATCTTGAGATCTTGCCTGGGGACTTGGGGTGAGAGAAACAGACCCAACCTATGTATAAAAAACGTCAACATCTCGAGTGGCCGCTAAAATAGAGGGGCGAGGGTCTCTCTATGTAAACTGCTGTTCGGAAAGATATTATAGGAACACTCAGAAATTCTTAAGCGGAAAATACACCACTGGGTTCCATGAAGAAATATTTTTTACTATTTCATTAGAAATGATTTGTACTGTGCAGTAAATATTTTCATTTTACATTGATTCTAATTCAATGTATCTCATAGTGCAATAATAAGATATGGCCATGAACGTAACAAATTCGAACCTTTGGAACAAAAAATATTAAAGAATAACTTGTAATTCAATGAAATCCTGTACTGCAAGAAAAAAGTCCATAAAGACGTTTCACATATTTTACTGGCAAAAGGGATTGAAGCGTGTTTTTAAGCATAAAAAGGAAAGTTTTTTCAATTGCATGTTAAAAAATATTTTTTGAGATTTCCTTCCGAAAGATTTTTTAATTTCCGCATGCATTTGGATATAAAGAATATGACAATTAATTTCACATAATTTTAGTTATAAAATGAATGTTTTCAAATTATTTAGCAAGATACTACCTACGTCAATATCAGACGAAATGTCCTTTCCGGATGAATAATCGGTAATAATGGAGATTTAAGTAACTTACTAATATAATTCGGAATATTCCCAACTACTGATATCACTCGAATGATTCTTAACTACTAAATCATTCGAATTCGAAGTAAAAAGTTATAAATGTCTATAATGGATTATATCTGAATCGATATTCGTGTATTTCGTACTCTTGTAATCTAAAGTTCATTATTATAAACTTGTCTTGTATATTTCACTTTGTTCTTGGGTTTCGTGCTGTTCCATTTCCACTATGGAAACGTCTAAGGGTGCTTACCAAAACAGTATTCTACCACCGCTTCAGATAGGAGTGAAAAAATGAGCTCTCGCGCAGGGGAAGGGTCGAATCAAAATCCACCCGCTCCAATCTCCTCCCCTTCGCCGTCTGATCTTACTCAATATCTTCTCATTCTCGCCCTTACTAAAATCCCGGTTACGCTAAGGGATTTCTGGTATAATGCTATTTCACGGAATCTTTCTTGGGAGCAGGTCATTTCGAAAGTCTGGGAGACCTTTTTCTCGAAGAGAGAATTCGAGCGCCTCGTCTCGCTTAAAGTCAAAAGATTCCAATTTCCAGACGAGTCACCGCTGATGTTTTTCCAGTCCGTCAAGGCGGCAATCGCGGTATTATGTCTGAATTATTCGGAGTTAGAGATTGTGGAACTCGTACTTGACGGTATTAATCCCCTGACCCAGTCTACATTTCTTTTCGTCGGGAGGCCTAATAATCTAGCCGAGTTGGACGACTTACTCATGCAATCCAATAAACTCCTCATGACCAGAAGAGAATATCCTCGCGAGAATCCATTATCCTCGGGTGTTTCGCCACCCACAGCGTCTCGAACTTCGCAAAAGGCTACATTCCAGCCTAATCAAAATCGCCGTTTTCGACGCGATACCCGTAACCCAACGGGTCATTCTTTTGTTAATTGGTCGGATCCTTCCGACAGGCCACTAATTTATATTTTATATTTATATTTTATATTTATATTTTTATATTATTATTCACACGAAAATATGAAAGCACATGTACCGTATTTTGCGGTTTTAGGGGACTACGCAAATCAGCTCTCCGTACTTCGGAAGGACCATTGGGCCTCTTTTTAAATAGAAGGCCAAAGCCGTCAATGGGCTTCTCATCTCACATCTGTGTAAATCGTATAAGTAAAGTTATGGGTAAATAAGCCTAAGATACTGATTCTCCAGAAAAACACAGTCAACCTGCATTGATAAATATCTTAAATTATGTGAAAAACAAGCAAGGTACAGAAATATTTTCATTTTTTCACTAGCCAATAGGTGCCATTGTGTTCCTATTTCTGAATTGTCACCAGTTATGATGTACATTAAGGTATAATGTTTTACTCTATAACTTATATCAAATTATTTGTACCTTTATCTTGCGTCCATTTGTAAAAATGTTTTATATACTAATGTAATTTCCCATCAAAACCGCCAGGTATACACATTAAAAAATTCAAGATATTTACTTGGCGCTCTAACACCCGCTCATTCAACATAACTCATTCTCTCCCTCTTTCTCCATTTCTCTCTCCCACTCTCCTTGCGCCACAATTTTCATCCAGAATAGGACTCCATGAAGAACTCATCTGTCCCGTTCTACATCCACATGCACTCCATCTACATCTCCGTCTCAAACTATATAGAGCAATGACAATCCCAAATGTTCATTATGGACTTTTCTACACGATGCCATAAAACAGTTATATAATGAACCATAAGAAAAACTATTACTGGGTAAGAATATACATTTTAAATAATTTTAAATTAAACAAAAGAATCCTGCTCAGTACACATAGTCATTTACATACCCAAAGTTAAAATCAGTCATTTCAATGCGCACATTAAAAACGTTTAGCTGAGCACTTGCTATAAGAATATTTTCAGTAATGGCTTCAAGAGTAATGTATCCAATGAGTAAAAAAAAATTTCTAAGAATTCTTAAGGAATTTAATACAATAACTGCATGCATATATTGCATACCAACCTTAAGGAAATTCCCGTAACCCAACGGGTATTTCTTTTGTTAATTGGTCGGATCCTTCCGACAGGCCACTAATTGATGTGTCCATTAATTCGCAACCACGCCATGCTCTACTCGATACCGGTTCGTCCATTTCCCTAATAGATCGCAAGGAGTGGACCGCCTAAAAAACTCGTAGCAAAAACCGAGCGCTTCAAACCTGCTTCATTAAATGCAATGGTCTTTCGGCTAACCCTTTCCTGTTTCGATCTAGGGTTCATTTAAAAGTTCGAATCCACAACTTTTCGTGGAAGCAGTGGCTTTATTTGGCCGACTTGCCCTTTACGTACATTTGGGCCATGATTTTATACTGAAATCCTCGATCACAATTGATAGCCGTGCCCGTAAGGCATTTTTTCCCTTAAATTCTCGATTTTCTATGCCCTTTGTAACCTCCTCCCCCTCGGATGCCGTTGAAGAATGTTCCTCGTCCAACGTGCATTTTTTCGACAAGGCTAAGGATGACTCACGTAACGGCAGTCTATGTGTACCCCTTCCTCCTTCTAAGGACGGCCGTTGCGAAATCGCTTCCCTGTTCACGCGATATCCAGACGTCATCACCCCGAACCTCGGGCTCACTACCTTAGTTGAATACGAAATCGAATTGTCTGATTCTACCCCAATTCGTTCTCATCCGTATCAATTGTCTCCGCCCAAATTGGCCTCAATGAAAAATCAGGTGACTTCACTGCTAGAGAAAGGAGTGATCGAAGAATCGAACTCCCCATTTGCTAGTCCAGCCTTTCTCATCCCTAAGAGAAATGGATCAGATCGCCTTGTAATCGATTACCGCAAAATTAATAAAAGGGTTAAATATGATAATTATCCGGTATCTTCGTTTGAGCTGGCCTTCGCTTACCTTGGTTCTGCCAGGTTCTTTTCGATTTTCGATCTAAATTCTGCTTTCCATCAGATTCCCTTGTCACCTCAGAGTAAACCTGTAACTGCATTTATTACCCCATTTGGTCTTTACCAGTATAGCAGGTTACCATTTGGACTTTGTTCAAGCCCACAGATATTTTCAAGGTTGATCGATAAGGTTTTAGGGGACTTGAAATATAATTGTGTATTGCCGTATATCGATGACTTATGTATTTATTCTAAATCTTATGAGGAACACCTGGACCACATCGGCATGGTACTACAGAGACTCCGCCATGCAGGTCTCACTGTCCAACCAGATAAAATGAAAGTTGCGCAATCAGCTGTTCACTTCTTGGGACATCAGATAACATGTGGTTCCCTGCAGATAGATCCTGAGAGGGTGAAGCCCATAACGAATTTTCCGGTGCCTACTTCACTGAAACAGGTTGTCTCCTTCCTTGGGATGTCACGTTTTTATTCCAAATTTATTCCTAATTTTGCTAAATTGGCCGCTCCTCTGAATGCCTTGAGCAGAAAGAATGCCGCCTTTCAATGGACTGATTCCCATTCTGATTCCTTTATAAGACTTAAAAAAGTCTTGTCCTCTCCTCCAGTTCTTCACTTGCCTGATTTTAATTTAGATTTCCATCTCTTTGTGGATGCTAGCAATATTGCTTTGGGAGCCACTCTCAATCAGCTGATTGATGGTAATTTTAAACCGGTGGCTCATGCTAGCAAAACATTCAATACTCAAGAGTCTTGTTTGTCCACTTATGAATTGGAATGTATGGCCTGTTGCTTTGCAACTCAAAAATTTAAGCCATACCTGCAGGCAAAACCATTTCATTTGTATACTGATAATGCTGCTCTCACCTGGCTGTTAAATCACCCTAAACAATTAGGGAAAATTGGTCGCATGGTTTTAAAACTGTCTTTTTTTGTTTCGCCATTCACCATGTTTCTGCTTCTAAAAATAGGGCTGCTGATTGCTTGTCACGGGTTAGAATCTTGGATCATCATTCTGATCCAACCCCCGTTGAAATTTCCTGTATATTGCAACATGTTCCATTGTCCTTCACTAATATTCGCCATCATCAGGCTTCAGACAGAGACTTGTGCAAAATAATAGAGCAAATCAGATCAGGGAAAACCATTCCGAATTATTCTTTGCAATGCGACTTATTGCATCACCATTCCCTGGGCTCTAAGAAGCCTCGAGTTGTAATTCCTCTTGCTTTAAGAGAGATGATCTTCCAATGTTTTCATTCTTCTCCTATTGGTGGTCATCTAGGCAGAGCAAAGACTTGTGATAAAATCTCACGTGAATTTTGGTGGTTGGATATGAAAGCAGACATTTCAACAAAAGTTAAAAACTGTCATGATTGTCAAATAACTAAACCCAGAAATTGTTTACCTCCTGGTCATCATTCAGCTAAATTCTCGACTTATCCCTGGGAAAGAATATTTATTGATTTTCTCGGTCCATTGCCTAGGAGTAAATTTGGTCATGCCTATGCCTTAACCATTTGATGGTTTTAGTCAATTTCTAATTATTCAACCGGTTAGAAACTCAACAAGTAAAACTGTTGTTGATACCCTAACCAGGCTTGTATTTTCTAAATTTGGGGTTCCCAAATATATTGTTTCAGATAACGCTTCCTCTTTCAAATCCAAATTATTTTATGACATGTGTTTTAGCCTAGGTATTAAACATATTTATACTGCCCCCTATTATCCCAGGCCCAACCATGCAGAAAGAGTTCATAGAAATCTGAAGTATGCCTTATCTGCTGTCACACATGTTGCCCATGATAAGTAGGATGCATTTTTGCCCGTGCTGACTTTTGCCTTTAATTCTGCTAAACACTCTTCTACAGGTGTTTCACCTGCTAAGGTATTATTGGGTCGTGAGCTTCCATACCCATTGTCACTTCAATGGGACGTGCCAAATGAATTGGCGTCAGCTGATTGAAATTCAGCTTCAGGGCAGCAACTTTGGAATAAGGTGCTAAGTAATTTAGCCAAGTCACAACAGCGTGTTGCTAGCAAACATAATGCTAGACATTCTCTACAAGCCTTTTCACCAGGTGAACAGGTTGTGTTCAGAGCTGTGCCGAAAGTTTCCAAACTTAATAAAATGTCTGTCAAAATTTCCCCTCTATGGGAAGGACCCTTCGTGGTCGACAGGATAATCACTCCTGTAACCCTGTCTTTAAGGAAGCCAGACAAGTCAAATTATTTTCGAATAGCACATGTTAGTCAAGTTAAGAAATATTTTTCTTCTGGTAGGAAATAATTGATTATTTTTAATATCACATTTTAATGTTATTTCTATGTAATGCTTTGGTTGACCAAAGGTTATATTGGTCATTCTCAATTACCACATACTATTGTTAATCAATTTAAGAAACTTTATGTGGCTATCAGATAAGAGTTTGATTTTGTTGCTTTGATAAATGAATCACCCATTGTATTTTAATGTTAAGAATTACTTTGTCTTGTGAGCTTGTTTAGATATACAAGCAAGAGAGTATCCTTGGCTGATTGCATTTTGGTCTTGTTTTTCATTTCCACTGGAAGGTGATCTTTTTTTTCCTGTCCTGTTGACAGAGTCACTGATTCCTATGAATCATTATTGTTCTTTGATAATTCCGGCGTAGAGAATTAGCGACCTCATTGCCCGTTGATTTATAATCATCGCAATCAGCCCCCAGGTGCAAATCCGGTAAAATAAATTGATATTTACTTGGCCAATTGCCACAATACTGCTCGGTGCAGTCAATTTTCAGACATCATAGATGGATCCTGACATCTATGTATGTCTCATGGCACAAAATTATTTTAATAACCTAGCCATGTTATATCTGTTGGTACTATTTACCACGGTTAGTGTACTCCAGCCCCAATTGAGCTAGGATACTTTAAAGTGTTTATCTATGTAATATGTATCTATGTACTACCTTTCACAGTGATTTAATTTTTATTTTTTTTATATACTGTGAATTTCTTGGCACTCTACTTAAACAATGAGAGGCAAGTCTAATCTATTTAGTTATGCAATTATTAACTCTCTCTTGCATTTTCATAACGGTCGGACAATGCCAGGGTTGGCATTCCTTTTTTTCTCGTTCTCATCTAATGGTTGCTATTAATTTTCAATTTTGCCCTGTTGGCAAATAATATTTTCTCATTTGTTTTGTAACTTTGCAAAAATAATATTGTGTTAATGTACCTTGGAACTTTTGTGATTATTTTCGGATTCTTATGCTGAGCTTCAAGCTGGTGCGTCGGTAAACTCTGGAGTGTGACTTTTTTTGCTGAACTAAACAGTGAGTGAACTCATCGAAAGTGAGGGGGGATGCAGCATTTTCCTACTTTTGACAGTTTATCGAGTTTTCAATCAGTTTTTCGTGTTCGCCAGCAAATGACGACCCCTGCCTGCGACGCACGCTGCATGCGACGCACCCTTTTTCGTGGGAAGCCTTCTTTTATAGCAACAGACATTAGCCCGGAAGAGGACAGTAGTAGATCGAGGGTAGAACCAATTAGCGTTCGCGAGTGCAGCTCAATCTACCGGCACTTCACTGCGAACTGTATTAGTTCCGAGCCGACAACGTCGCCACGAGCAGGGGCAGTGAAGGAGAGGGGGAGAGGGAGATAGGACGAGGAGAGAGAGCGAAGACAGCGGAGCGAACGCACCTGTGGAAAGGTTATCTGCGAGTCGAACCCTATTCCATATCATTTGTGATTCCTCAAGTGGACATTTCTACTAAGTATTGTACTATATTTGTGCTTTGTATTATGTCACTGCAATATAATTGTTTAGTACATTTCGTGACATTTATCCAGTGTGTGCTATTTGATTTGTAGTCGGCAGCAGCAGTGTCATCGAGGTTATCGTATCGCTTAACTATTTTCAAGTACTTTTAGTATTACGAGAGAATAATGTAAAATGAGACAGTTTCGTCTCAGTACGAAAACTTGCTTTAAATCCAATTCAATTTGCTTCGCCAATGTAGGCACAGGAACTCTCCACATGCCTTTTACTCCTAGTAAAGCACACCCTCGTTGTCAAAAGTAGCGTTATATAGGAAGATACAAATTTGCAATTTATGCAGGTCGGCAGATCGCAGGCTTTGTGCATCATGTGTCAAGAAAAGTGTCTGACGAAAAAACGATTCCTTTTATTATATAAATAGATACAATGTTGCAATTGACAAACGATTGTCAATTACGTTTAGTAGAAGAGAATCTAAGGAGGGGGTGAGAAAGAGTGAATAGGGGAATTGTGTAGTAAAATGTAATTATGACGGATTGGTTTGTGTGAGAAATCTCTCTTTTAACCAGCTGGTTTTGCCCATTCATGCAAGTATCATCTATCTTTATGAAGTCGCTTTTGAAGAGACGTAGTTACATATAAGAGTGTCTATCAGCATTCTTTATGTTATTTAACGTTCAAATATATAGTATTTTTTCGTCAAATAATCGCTTGTGAGTTGTATTATTTTATACTTTGTTTGCGAGAGAAAGGAACGACAGTTATTTTATAAAATTACAATGGTGAGTTATATGTGATCTCGGCTTTTGTGACAGAATATCAATCTACCACATCCTTAAAAGGAACCAATATCAGTTGGTAAAATTTTCA
This sequence comes from Tanypteryx hageni, assembly GCA_028673005.1. Classification (NCBI taxonomy): domain Eukaryota; kingdom Metazoa; phylum Arthropoda; class Insecta; order Odonata; family Petaluridae; genus Tanypteryx; species Tanypteryx hageni. Next base: position 129,583,425 of record CM054120.1, on the reverse strand, counting down.
GTTATAAGTTAATGCATCATTAATTATCAATCAAAATTTCAATCGAAATAATACTTATATCTGCCCTTAAGATTTGAACAATGAATACTGATCAGATAAGAAGGAAAATTTTGAGTTTAGAGTACATTCTAAGAAGAAAAGAAAATACCTAATCAAAATTTTGGGAAACCTTCTGTGAAATTTTAGATGAAAAGGGAGAACTGATTTCTAAGATAATCGCTTACAGTATTTATAAAATGTTTACCATTATGATTATAAGAAGCTGGGAACATCAAGTTTATTGCAACACAAATGTGAAAATAGCAAAGAAGCCGTGCCTAAAATACAAATTTTCTTGTGCCGAAAAAATGCGATTTACCAAAATTATCAGCTGAAAAGAAAATAAAACAGTTTTAGATGGCTGTGTCGAACTTGTAGTTAGAGGTTTGAGACCTTTTGAGATAGTGTGGCTTAAACATTTATAAAATTTCTGTTTTTCTTCACCCCCTTCTAAGAAGTGTGTAAATGTTAAACACTGAAGAAAAGTATGAAATCCATGAGAAAGTTAAAGTAAGTATTGATGACATTAAATATAATCCGTAACACCAAATCTGTGTACGCATGTAGAGCAACCGATAAAAAGGTATAAAATATAAGACACCTTAGTTCAGTTTATGGATACAGACGCAGTAAATGATCATATTTATCCAGACGAATTGACTGCATATATTGACTTAAAACTATCTGACGACATTAATAATAATTTTAATTTTGTGAAATGGTGGGATAAGCATCATCCTCAGAGAATGAATAAAATAATTCATTGGAACTGTAATGGCTTTCGATACCACCTGCCGGAACTTCGTCTCCTCCTATCGGAGTTATCACCAGTATGTGTTTCCTTCCAGGAAACACGATTCAGGGAAACTGACATAGTCACACTCAGAGGGTATTCCTTGTATAGAAAGGACCTCGTGAGTGCCCAGCAAGCTCACGGAGGAGTGGCTGTGTTGGTTCACAACTCGAAGTTCTCTGAGGAGGTAACTCTTAACACGCAGCTGCAGGCTGTAGCAGTTAGTTGCTCTCCCTCAGCTGGTGACGATCTGCTCAGTCTATCTGCCCCCTAATGATAATTCTACAAATAGGTCAATCCTTGACTTGTAGATCAACTTCCACCCCCATTCATTCTTATGGGCGATTTTAATGCCCATAATTCAGAGTGGGTGTCGGAGAGGACTGATCCTAGGGGACGTCACCTTTCTGAGATATTCTCGAGCCTGGATCTGGTGATACTCAACGATGGTAGCGACACACACTTCAGTGCTGGCGGTGGGTCCTTTTCTTCTATTGACCTAAGCATCTGCTCTAGCACGGTCGCTCCATTGTTTGAGTGGGAGGTGTACGAGGATCTATGTGGCAGCGATCATTTCCCGATTATCCTGAAATGCTTATCTGCTAATGTTTCGGAGATGCGTTGCCCCAAGTGGGCCATAAAAAAAGCGGATTGGTGCAAGTTTTCAGGTAACGTTCAACTCACGGAAGAACAGTTCCCCTCGGGTGATGAACATTTGAGTCATTTCACGGATGCCTTAATAGAGGCAGCAAATGCAAGCATTACGAAATCCTGCTCCTGACTAAAGCGAGTCCCAGTTCCATGGTGGAGTGAGGAATGCCATAAGGCGATCCGTGACAAGCGACAGGCTTTTCGGTTATTTTGTAATAACCCCACCGAGGGGAATATGTTGCGGTACCTGAGATTGAAGGCATTTGCACGCAGGATAATCAGGAAATGTAAGAAGGAATGTTGGAAGAAATATGTATCGACCATTATTCCACCCTGGTCTCTGAGGTGTGGGAAAAGGTGAGGAAGATTTCCGGCCGAACTACCTCTTCCAAAATTAGTGGGCTTATGGTAGATGGCTCGGTCATTACATCAAAAATTAGAATAGCAAATGAGCTAGGGTCTCTGTTTGCTAAACCATCTAGTTCAGAACGCATGTCACCAGTGTTTCTTATGCAGAAATACGAGCTGGAACAGCAGACTCTCAGATTTTCCTCTCGGAATACTGAGAGCTACAATCTGCCTTTCAGTGCATGGGAACTGGAAAATGCTTTGGCGGAGACCCGTGACAGCGCTCCGGGTTTGGACACCATTTACTATGTGATGATACGTCACCTAAATCCCCCTGAGAAAGAATATTTGCTGAAGATGTACAACCGAATCTGGGTAGAAGGCATTTACCCCACGCAATGGAGAGAGGCCATTGTAATGCCACTGCTTAAGTCAGGGAAAGATAAGAAACTGCCTGAGAGTTACCGACCGGTATCGCTCACTAGTTGCCTCTCCAAACTTATGGAACGAATGGTCAATAGTGGTCTGGTTTGGGTTTTGGAATCAAACGGCCTATTGACCAACATTCAGTGTGGTTTTCGTCACCACCGTTCCACCACCGATCATCTGGTGAGATTGGAGATAGCTGTGTACGATGCTTTTATCAGGAAGCATCACCTCATTGCAGTTTTCTTTGATATTGCCCGGGCTTACGACACCACGTGGAGATTCGGTATACTCCGTACATTGCATTCTTGGGCGTTAAGGGGTAACCTACCCATATTTATCAAGAGCTTCTTATGGGAACGTTACTTCAGGGTGCGTATCGGGAGCGAAACTTCTCGAACGTTCCTTCAGGAGAATGGTGTTCCACAGGGGTCTATTTTGAGTGTAAACTTGTTTGCCATTGCCATAAATGGAATGGCCCAATGTATTAGGTCTCCAGTAGAGGGAAGCCTCTACGTGGATGACCTGGCCATATATAGCAGTTCGCAAAATGTGGTAGCGGTTGAACGCCAGCTTCAGCTGACGATTAACTGCCTTAACGAGTGGGCCACAAACAATGGATTTACATACTCAGCGAACAAGACAGTATGCGTCCACTTCTGTCGTGTTCGTGGCCTCCACCCGGACCCAGCGCTGTCACTAGCAGGAACCGAGCTTCCAGTTGTTGAAACAGCACCATTTTTGGGTGTCCTGTTGGATCATAAGCTTACTTGGCGTCCTCATATGAAGAGGCTGAAGGCAAGCTGCCAATCCTCCTTGAACCTCTTGCGCATTCTCAGCCATAAATCATGGGGTGCAGATCGGACAGTCTTACTAAGACTGTATCGATCACTTGTCCGCTCAAGATTGGACTACGGGAGCATTGTGTATGGATCATCTAAACCATCTTTACTAAAAACTATTGATGTGATTCATCATACAGGGGTTCGCTTGGCGATTGGTGCATTTCGCACTAGCCCAATACCAAGTGTTCTCTGCAAATCCGGTGAACCATCACTGTATATGCGCCGGAAACTGCTAGGTACTCGTTATGTAGCAGCTTTAAGCGCTAACCCAGATCATCCGGCTTACACAGCAGTTTTCGACCGTCGATTTGTGCAGTTATACGATGCCCGTATCCGCTCTGTAAAACTTCTGGCTGTGAGAATGCGTAATGTTTTCGAAGAGATGTCCCTCGAATTGCCAATGACATTAAAAATAGAGTGCAGCATATCTCCGCCATGTATGCTGCATCGCCCCAACATCATTACTTCTCTTGCCAAATTACATAGGCCTTGTACTCTGCCTATTGAATACCGATGTGACTTCGAGAGACTCTATGAACGGTTTCAGTCGTTCACTGCCATATACATGGACGGTTCTAAGCAGGGGGAGCATGTGGGGTGTGCTTTTACCATCGGCAAACGCTCGTACCGTTTCCGTCTACATCCGCTGTGTGGTATATTTACAGCGGAATTGTATGCTTTATGGGAAGCACTGAGGTTTGCATACTCGTACCCCAGCAGTGAATATGTCATCTTTACTGACTCAATGTCAGCCTTACTTGCAATAGAGTCTTTGTACCCTTCTCACCCTGTGGTTCAGAGGATCCAGTCATCCTTGATGGATCTGGATTCCATAGGGATGACGGTAGTTTTTATTTGGGTACCAGGTCACGTCGGTATTCCGGGTAATGAGAGGGCAGACAGGGCAGAAAAACTGGCTGCTAATGAAGATTTTATAAACCAACCGAAAGTTCTTGTTGAGGACATTAAAACATATTTGAAGGAACTTGTCTATCAACAATGGCAGGAAGAATGGAATGGAGTTGTCGGTAACAAACTGAGGGCAATAAAAAACACGGTACAACCATGACAGTCCTCCTCCAGGTCGTCCCGAATCAAAGAGGTTGCCATCGGAAGACTTCGCATAGATCACTGCTGGTGGACGCGCAGTTACCTATTGCGGGCAGAGGAACCCCCAGTTTGCGAGACATGTGATACTGCATTGACAGTGTCACATGTGTTACGGGACTATATCCAATTTAGGAATGAGAGAGAGAGGGCATGTATGGCTTCGAACCTCACTCTCTCTCTTGGAGATAATCCAGAATCTATAAATAGAACATTGTCATTCCTAAGGGAGTCCAGAATTTTAGCTTTTATTTAATTTTTAGGTGTGTTTAATCTATTGACAATGGGATAAGAGGATGAAAGATCCTTTCTCTATCCATTTTTAAAGGTTTTATATTTTACGAGCATAATAGCTCCTTCTAGTGTAGTGAAAGAATTTTATGCATGTCAGGAGAACCTTATACAGTCTTGCTGATGTTTTATTCTACAGATTGGGAGAGACCCTTATACAATCTCTTACAATCTGTTTTTAACTTCATTTATTTATCTGTTTTATCTATTCATTTATTTATATATTTTTTGTGTCTGGTGCTATGGTTAGTTTGCCACAAATGGATTGTGGTTAAAAATGCATATTATGGCGATAATAGCCCAAGAGGCTGATTCGCCTAAAATTAAACACACACACATTTAAATCAAAAGTATCCTGCACAGTACCTTGTCACTTACTTACCGGAAATTATAATCTGTCATTTCAATGCTCACATTATAAAGTTTTAGCTGAACATTTGCTATAAGAATATTTTCAATTGTGGCTTCAACAGAAATGTATCCAATGAGTTTAGTAAAAAATATCAAAGAATACTTAATGAATTAAACATAATAAATGCATGCATATATTGCATACCAACAATACCTTAAGGAAATTGTTCGACAATTACTTATAAATTGGAATTTTGAAGTGCAATAAGAAAGATGGTAACATTATCATCAATTTATTCATGATAGCGCAATTCTAGTAAATTTAATACGGAAATTATTTTATGAAAATACTCATCTTTCAGGCATTTGATGGTGAGTAAATGTAGGGACGAAATCTCCCTTGTAGACCTGTGAATGGAGCACAAAACATTTCAATTTAGTTTTGATGTCCCAGTCACAGATCTCCAAGAAAGGTTATTTTCTCTTCTTCGTCTGGAATCCTTCATGGGTGCGAACGCTGTTCCACAGAAAGCTAAACAAAGTAATGCATTAAGGCATTAATAAAATTCACAAAAAGAGAAATATTTTCTCTCAAGAGGATTAAGTACTTTAAAAAGGTACTAAAAAAATTTCTACAACAGGATATATAGGTCATTGGTAAAAATGTAAATAAAATATTCCACCGTATATACGTATGGGAACCAGTGATCACCAAGGAAGGGATATTTTGCCTCAAGAGTTAATTCTTCGTAATGATGCTTGACGTATAAAACTTTTGTCACATTCGTCATCTATATGCACCACCAGAGTGCGTAGTCTCTAAAGTATAGTAGATTCAAAATCGTAAATAAATAAAGTGGAGTTTAGAAAGTTCATTCACAATTATTATTACATTCTCTTTAATTTATATCTGGTAACGCAGTGTTAGTAAATTTAGCGCAAAAATCATTTTATGAAGACAATTACCTGCCTAGCATTTGATGTTGCTCAAAAATAGAGTCGTTATCTCCCTTGAAGACCTGTGAAAGGGACATTAAAACTTTAAATCTAGTTTTAAAGTCCCAGGCACAGATCTCCACGAAAGACAAATTCCTTTTCTTCGTCTCCAATCCTTCGTTCGTATCAACGCTGTTCCAGTAGAAGTTCACCAAAAGAATACATTTTTGCTTTTGATAAATATATTTCATAAATGTAAACAGTTTTTGACATTGTTCATATAACTCCATTTTCTTGAGTATGTTTTCTTCTATGTCGCTAGATACGTAGTTCAAAACACATTAAGTCGAATGACGAATATTTGATAAGCGTTATTTTCATATTGAATAATGTTTACTGAGTCTCCATGACCAACAAAGTAAATCATTTAATACAAATATCCCAAAATATGAGGAATAGTGCTAATCATAAAGATATAAGTATTTTCTAATTTATTTTTCTTGCGTTTAGGTGAATAAATGTATATATTAGAAGTTGCCCATAGCAAAATTGACTGGTAGTTAGATAAAATATTAACTTAGTAGTAAGCCTTCTTTCACTTTGCCTTAAAGGCCAGCGAATGCAAAGTTAATTTTCTTCTACTTGTATATGCTAGGAATGTAACGTTATTTCCTAAAGCATCTAATGTCTGCATAACATCGAGCACTACAACTATGACACACAGAGCTTAACAGGTCAAAAAACACCTCAATATCTCTCCAACGGTTCGAACTATTCAACTTTATCATTTTCCTGCACATTTACCGTTGAAGACGTTTAATTTGGTGCATCACACGTCAAGGTGTATGTTACCTTCGCATTAAAAATTTTTATTATGTTAAACACACACACACATATATATATGTGTGTATATATATATATATATATATATATGGATGTCAACAAGGTGTTAGGATGAGATATATATATATATATATATGTGGGTATCTTTGTGTGTGTGAAACATCACTAGTTCTTATGCATCTTAATGTGGAATATCATTTATTCTTATCCTCACTCTCACACTCTCTCTACCTATCTATATCTCTCCTGTTCCATTCACATATCTCTAATCTCTCTTTCTTCCATCTTGTATACCTTCAATTTTCCTTATCTCCCATAACACCTCCAATAATCCTGACATCTCTCCTTCTAAATCGCCCCTTTTAACCCTACCTCACTCCATATCTTGTTACCTACTCTCTCTCCCTATCTATCAACATCGCCGTCACGACCATTCATATTCTCCTTCACTCTCTCATTACCCCTTTTCATACCACCAGACGATTCCCTTCCTATCCCTCTCTCTACCTTGCTCGCTCTTCAAATTTCCTGTCCTCAAACTAACATTCATTCACAATCTCTTACACCGTATCCCCATCAATTACCTTCTCCCATCCTCTATACCAAACACTCTCCTTTTCATCCTCTCTTTTTCTCTCTCCTATTCCGTCTTCTATCTTTCCCATTCCCCTCAACTCGCTCCCTTGGCTCTTTCTCCTTATCTCCCTTTCTCTCACCCTTACTTCTTTATTAACTTTCCTTCCCGTCCCTTCCTCTTTCCTAACTTCCATCTCCCTTCTCTTTCTCTAAAAGAACCTCCCCCAAACGTCTTTCCAACCTTCTCCTACTCCATCTCTCTCGTACTCCCGCTCTCCCCCTCTCACTTCTACTCTCTCATTTCTCCCACACTCTCTCGCACACCTATAATGTCCCAAACCTTCAAATTCCCTTTCTGTATTCCAGGGTTTTTCATCTACATGTTGCCCTGCAATTCACCTAATTGCTAGATGGCGAGGTCGTAATTGAGCTATTTCGCTATACTAGGACGATTTTTCCATTCGGAAATCAATATGCACATTGGAAAACCTTTTTTAGACTGGTGGAACTCACGAATCATATCGTTAAAAATAAGTTTGTCATTTGGAAGTTTTTATATTTTTTTATAAAATATTGACTTTGACTTTTATTTTTGAATCCCCATTCATATTTTGAGCTTTTCAGCATTCTTGGAAACAATGATAAATTTTCACGATGAATGTCAAATTTTTGAATTTTCTATACATATTTAAAGCAACCGCATTCAATAACTTCTTCGTATTTGTCACTATCACCGGCTCAACCCTAAAAATGTTTCGCTCATGTAAATCACCGATGAAGTTCTTCCTTATTTTGAAATGGAAATATTCTTAGTTTTTTACGCTTTATTGCGAAATTGAGATCGCCTCAGTACGCTTGACGTTTGACCTGAAAATTGTACTGATCATTAATAAGGATAAATAAACTCCTTAATGGGCTACATACTTTGCTTTCCTCATTTAAATTATATTTCATCCACGGAAAAATATATTGCGTAAAGAGTCAACAATTTTTAATTAATTACTTGTTTAATTATTTTGGATAGAGTCAAAACAGAACTTTCCGTTCTCTATATAGGACAGCTATATTTCGCGTTAATTATATTTCATCCAGCAAAACAATTATGGAACACTAATACCCATTCAATATCTTATTCGTGCTACACAGCAGATTGCTGCCTCCTGACGGCGCGTAGGTACTTTGACACACACTCGTGCATTTCGGACCGACTATTTTTGCTACCCTGAATATTTAACAAGGGGTGTAAGCTTGTAGGAAAGGGATGACGGCAGAAATTTACAATTTTTTTATTAATTCCGCAAAGTATCGGTTTTAAAATAGGACGCAAATAAAGCGAGCCGTTCGAAGGAGCGTTCATCAGCATCTACATGATACCTTGCAAGTCAACTTTTCGGTGGATGGCAAGAGGGACAGTAAGTGTATCGATGTTGACGATATCATTTGCCTTGGTTGTTTACTGAAATGTTTCTTCACGAATGTCGTTAATACTATTACGCGGCGCGTATATTGATAAATAGCCGCATATATAAAATCGCGTTATTACGAATACACGACGAGTATATTGAAAAATTGCAATAAAAATAATATCGCGCATATGCGAAAATACGTATTCTGAACACGCGTAAATCCAGGAATATCTGTATTCATCGTTGTATTTAAATTACGTAAATACGTTTTTAATGCACCAACTAAAGGTAAAGAAGAAATTTCAATAGATAGAGAAACATAATCCGGTCATGGTGTATGGCTGATTTATGGTGAGCGTTCGTTCAAAGTATATCATTTAGCTTCAAATATTTCATCACACGAAACGCGCCTATTTGTGATACTCTCTACACTTTCTAAGTTGTAAAACATATCACAACATTTTTCAAACAACCTGTTATCATTATTACGTCACAAACATGATAGGTTTTGTGCCTAACGGTAACGACAGTCAAATGTTTTCATTACTGTGAATTACACGTCCGAACACTGGTCGAATTCATATATAGGAATGAATTATATTCGTGGCACACTAAGACGTGACTAACTATGAAATATATCTTCGTATAATACGGTTTATATAATGTGTTGAACGACAAAGATTTTTACAAACATTTATTTAATTTGTCTTGAATTTTTTTATTTATTTATGCAAATATATTCTTTAAAATGTTTGCCGCTTAATATCTCCGGTCCTGTACCACTTATCAACTTCAAATTTGGTGCGTATATACATCTCTGATGACAGTGTGCATGCAGAGTTGGTTATGTTAATTTCGGGGGCATTACATTAGTATGTTTGCAACTAGGAATCATAAAAAATAAAAAAATAAAATTACCCTAATATTGTTTTTATAAATGCCTATATTCAAAAGAATAATATTATTAAAATGTTTTCTGAAATGCAGACTTTTATGCGCACTGAAAAATATAAAATAATTTTATCCACCATCAAATTGGATCAAAATTTCTTTGAATAATAATGTTGTATGTGTGTATTTTATATAGCCGCCAATTGCAATGAATTGGCCGTGCAGAAGAAAATTGAGTGGTCTTTGATAAGAGTATTATAGGCTATTATAATATAGGAGTGAGGGTTTGAAAATTTACCCACTCGCTTTTACTGTGCGCAGCAAATTTTATCGAAATTCGGGCTAAGTAAAATTACTTTTAGACATTTGAGAAGGCAATAAAGTACCTATTTTCGAAAACATGCTTTTCATTTTATTATTCACAAGAAAACATGAAAGCGCCCGTAACGTACCTTGCGGTTTTAGGGGACTGCGCAAGTCAGTGCTCCGTAATTCGGAAGGACCATTGGTTTTCTTTTTAAATAGAATGCCAAAGCCGTCAATGGGGTTCTCATCTCACATCTGTGTAGAGTCGTATAAGTAAAGTTATAGGTAAATAAGCCAAATATGCTGATTCACCAGAAAAACACAGTCAACCTGCAAGTATAGTTATGTTAAATTATGTGAATAACAAGTTGGGTACAGAGAAATTTTCATTATTTTTTTTCACTAGACGTTAGGTGTCAATATGTTCCTATTTCTGAAATGTCACCAGTTAAGATGTACAATAAGATATTATGTTTTACTCTATAACTTATATAAAAATATTTGTACTATTCTATTGCATGCATTTGTGGAAAAGTTGTGTATGCTAGTGTAATCTCCCATCAAAACCGTCAGGTCTACACATTGAAAAATTCAAGATACTTACTTGGCGATCTAACACCCTCTCATTCAACATACCACATTCTCTCCCTCTTCCTTACATTTCTCTCTTCCACTATCCTTACGCCACATTTTTCATTAAGAATAGGACTCCACGAAGAACTCATATGTCCCGTACAACATCCACATGCACCCCATCTTCACAGGTTCATTCCGCTTATAAACATATATTTCAGTGTAAATTTCACGTCTTACGCAAAAAATGTAATAGAAAACGTTTTTCCTCCTTTTAATTTCAGTCTCATATTATATAAAGCAATGACTATCCCAAATGTTCATTAGGGACTTTTCCACACGATGCACTAAAACAGTTATAATATACACTTTAAGAAAACTTTCACTGGGTAAGAATACACATTTTAAATAATTACCATTTAAAACCAAAGAATCCTGCACAGTATACCTTGTCACTTACTTACCGGAAATTAAAATCTGTCATTTCAATGCTCACATTATAAAGTTTTAGCTGAACAGTTGCTATAAGAATATTTTCAGTTATGGCTTCAACAGAAATGTATCCAATGAGTTAAATAAAAAATATCTAAGAATACTTATGGAATTAAACAATAAATGCATGCATATATTGCATTCCAACCTTACCTTAAGGAAATTGTTCGACAATTATTTCATGCGGAGTTGAAATAGGAGCGCATTAACTTCCCCGAGTTTCTGATGGAACATTGAAAAGAATTTTTTTACGAATTGAACTGTTACCATGGTAGACATCAAAACACATTATAATTATATATTAAGCTAATTTGAAACATAGTCTCCACTTTGTCATGAACCATTAATTATTTTAAATATTTATATAAATAATCCGGAGAATACATTTTCTAGTTGATTTCGCATTCGGAAATTTATAAATTGGAGTTTAGAAAGCTGATAAGAAAGATGGTAACATTATCATAAATTTATTTATGATAGCGCTATTCTAGTAAATTTGATGCGGAAATTATTATTTGAAAATACTCATTTTCAGGCATTTGATGGTGAGCAAATGTAGAGACGAAATCTCCCTCGTAGACCTGTGAATGGAGCACAAAACATTTCAATTTAGTTTTGATGTCCCAGTCACAGATCTCCAAGAAAGGTTATTTTCTCTTCTTCGTCTGGAATCCTCCTTGGGTGCGAACGCTGTTCCACAGAAAGCTAAACAAAGTAATGCATTAAGGCATTAATAAAATTCACAAAAAGAGAAATATTTTCTCTCAAGAGGATTAAGTACTTTAAAAAGGTACTAAATAAATTTCTAAAACAGGATATATAGGTCATTGGTAAAAATGTAAATAAAGTATTCCACCGTATATACGTATGGAAACCAGTGATCACCAGGGTAGGGATATTTTGCCTCAAGAGTTAATTCTTCGTAATGATGCTTGACGTATAAAACATTTGTCACATTCATCATCCATATGCTCCAGCATCTCCAAAGCTACATACTAAATGATGTATCACATTTCTCTGCGAGTTACTCGTGTAACCCGAGATATGTAATAAAAACTTCTTATTCCAATTTTCTGCAAGTTAACCAGATTTTACAGTCTCTAGCTCTTCATATAACATTCTTTAATTAAAGAGTGCGTAGTCTCTAAAGTATAGTAGAATCAAAATCGTAAATTAATAAAGTGGAGTTTAGAAAGTTCATTCACAATGATTATTACATTCTCTTTAATTTATATCTGGTAACGCAGTGTTAGTAAATTTAGCACAAAAATTAGTTTATGAAGACATTTATCTGCAAAGAATTTGATGGTGCTCAAAAGTAGAGTCGTTATCTCCCTTGAAGGCCTGTGAAAGGGACGTTAAAACTTTCAGTTTAGTTTTGAAGTCCCAGGTACAGATCTCCACGAAAGACAAATTTCTTTTCTTCGTCTCCAAACCTTCGTTCGTATCAATGCTGTTCCAGTAGAAGTTCACCAAAAGAATATATTTATGCTTTTGATAAATATATTTCATAAATGGAAACAGTTTTTGACAATGTTCATATAATTCCATTTTCTTGAGTATGTTTTCTTTTATGTCGCTTGAAATGTAGTTCAAAACACATTAAGTCGAATGACGAATATATGATAGGTGTTATTTCATATTGAATTATGTTTACTGAGTCTCCACGACCAACAAAGTAAATCATTTAATACAAATATCCCAAAATATGAGAAATTGTGCTGGTCATAAAGATATAAGGATTTTCCAATTTATTTCTCTTGCGTTTAGGTGAAGAAATGTATATATTAGAAGTTGCCCATCGAAAAATTGACTGGTAGTTAGATAAAATATTAACTTGCTAGTAAGCCTTCTTTCACATTGCCATAAAGGCCAGTGAATGCAAAGTAAATTTTCTTCTACTTGTATATGCTAGGAGTGTCACGTTATTTCCTAAAGCGTCTAATGTCCGCATAACATCGAGCACTACAACTATGACAAACAGAGCTTAACAGGTCAAAAATAAACTCCATATCTCTCCAACGGTTAGAACTATTCCAACTTGATCATTTTCCTGCACATTTACTGTCCAGGAGGTTTAAATCGGTAAATATATATATGTATATATATATATATAGTTGACGTGAGTACAAAGCTCAAACAAATAAGAAAAACGAGAAGAGAAAGACAGACCTGGGACCTAGAAAAACTGAAAGAAAGGCAGGATGTAGTCAGCATGAAGTTGGAAGATAACCTAAGGAAGTTGGAAAACAAACCGAAGACCGTTGATATAGAATGGGATGAAATTAAAACCAGTATCAAGGATACCTTGGATAAAGAGATTGGAAAACAAGAGAAGAAAATCAGAAAACCATGGATCACGAAGGAAATGCTGGAGAAAATGGATGAGAGACGAAAATGGAAAAACGTTAACAGTGAAGAAGGTAGAGCCAACTATAGGCGTATAAACAATGAGTTGAGAAGGGTAACAGATAAAGCTAGAGAAAACTGGATAAAAGGAAAATGTGATGAAATAGAACAAATGGAGAAGTTAGGACGGTACGATATGATGTACGCTAGGGCACTGGAATTAGAAGATAAGAAGTCTAATGGAATTTGTGGTAAAGGAATTATGAATACGGATGGGAAGATAGTCTCAGAAACAAAGGATGTAGCACAGGTATGGGAAGAATACATTAAGGAATTATACGGCAAACAGGCAGGAGAGGGGAAAATAGAACTGGAAAATGAGAAATACATTGAAGAAGACAACTTAGGACCAAGTATTATGGAGAGCGAAGTAGAAAAGGCGATAGTGGAACTAAAGAAGGGGAAAGCCACGGGCAGCGATGGAATACCGGCTGAGATACTTAAAGTCATAGGATCAGAAGGACTAAAAGCGATCACGAAATTAATTAATAAGATTTACGACACGGGAGAATGGCCTCAGGATTTCCTAGAAGTAACAATGATCCCTCTAAAGAAGAAGCCAAAGGCAATGCAGTGTAAAGATTACAGAACTATAAGCCTTCTGTCACACACATCGAAGATCATCACGAGGATTCTTAATAAAAGGCTGGAGAAAAAGGCAGAAGAAATAATAGGGGAAGATCAATTCGGTTTCAGAAAAGGACGAGGAACTAGAGATGCTATAGGAGTAGTTAGAATCATATCAGAAAGGGCAATAGAATACAGTCAAGATATCTGCGCATGTTTCGTAGACTGGCAGAAGGCCTTTGATAGAGTAAATTGGGTAAAGTTGATGAAGATATTAAAGGATATAGGTGTAGACTGGAAAGACAGGAGATTGATTAGGAATCTATATGAGAATCAAGTTGTAAAGGTTAGGTTTGAGAATGTGGACACCTGCGGAATAAATATCGGTAGAGGAGTAAGACAAGGCTGCTGCCTATCGCCAACCCTATTCAATATATATGGAGAAAGTCTAATGCAAGAAGCTTTAGAAGGCACAGGGGATTTCAAAATTGGAGGAAGGATTATAAGAACAGTAAAATACGCAGATGATCAAGTACTTCTAGCAAGAAAGGAAGAGGAACTACAAAAAATGATAAATAGACTAGTGATAACAGGTAGAAAATACGGTATGGAAATAAATACAGAAAAATCCAAGGTCATTCGAATATCGGGTAAAGAAGAGAATCTGAACATAACTATTGGGGGAAAGCCATTAGAACAAGTTTCAGAATATAAATACCTTGGAAGTATCATAACACGAGAGGCAAAATGTACGGATGAGATCAAAACTAGAATAGGAAAAGCAAAAGCGGCTTTCAGGAGAAAGAAACAACTACTTACAGGGAATATTAGGGAAGATATCCGCAAGAAGTTGATAAAATGCTACGTATGGAGTATAGCATTGTATGGGGCAGAAACATGGACGCTAAGGAAAAATGACATCAAATACTTGGAAAGCTTTGAAATGTGGACTTGGAGGAGAATGCTGAAGATAAAATGGACAGATAGGATGAAAAACGATGAAGTGCTACGAAGAATAGGAGAGAAGCGAATGATTATACAGACTATCAGAAAGAGGAAGGCTAACTGGCTTGGACATTACATGAGGAGAGAGAGTATGATTAATGACGTGTTAGAAGGAAAACTAGATGGGAAAAGGGAAAGAGGTAGGAAAAGGTATCAGCTGATAGACGATTTGAAAGGGAAAGAGAGTTATCAAGATATGAAGAGGACAGCGGAAAATAGGAGTATATGGAGAACCAGGTTTAACCATGAATAATCACGGACCTGTCTACGGACAGACTACCTATGATGATGATATATACATATATATATATATATACCAAGCCTGCCAGCTTGGTCCTCAACTTGGTAAGTGTCCGCTGGGCTTCCTTCAACACCTTGTTGCCACCCTCATCACTACCTTTTCTTTTCCTTTAGTTTATATATATATATATATATATATATATATATATAACAACTTACGGAAAAGGAAAGGTAAAATGAATATATGGATGTCAACAAGGTGTTGGGATGAGGAAACCCAGTGAGCACTCACCAATCAGACGACTTCAGGTTGGCGAGGCCCCGGGGATGTCGAAGCGACACACGTAAAATAACACAAAAACACAGAAACATCACAAACGTAAAGCTTTCGGAACTACTCCTTCTTCAGCTACAGAGAGAGAACTGATGGCGGTGACACTGGGTGGAGGCATGGGGGTGGAAGGGTAGTACGGAAAGGTCGAGGATTGGAGGAAACGGAGGGGGTTGGGGATGGGTAGGGTGTTGGAAGAAGACAGAAAGGGTGTGAAAAGCTATCGAAGGTTGAGGCCTGGGGGAGTGAAGGAGTTTAGGAGATGGATATGCGAAAGTTTCCTCATCCCAACACCTTGTTGACATCCATATATATATATATATATATATATATATATATGGATGTCAGCAAGGTGTTGGGATGAGGAAACCCAGTGAGCACTCACCAATCAGACGACTTCAGATTGGCGAGGCCCCGGTGATGTCGAAGCGACACACGTAAAATAACACAAAAACACAGAAACATCACAAACGTAAAGCTTTCGGAACTACTCAATCTCTCTCTCTCTCTGTAGCTGAAGATGGAGTAGTTCCGAAAGCTTTACGTTTGTGATGTTTCTGTGTTTTTGTGTTATTTTACGTGTGTCGCTTCGACATCCCCGGGGCCTCGCCAACCTGAAGTCGTCTGATTGGTGAGTGCTCACTGGGTTTCCTCATCCCAACACCTTGTTGACATCCATATATTCATTTTACCTTTCCTTTTCCGTAAGTTGTTATATATATATATATATATATATATATATATATGGGTATCTTTGTGAGTGTGAAACATCACTATTTCTTATGCACCTTAAAATGGAATATCATTTATTCTTATCCTCACTCTCACACTCTCTCTACCTATCTATATCTCTCCTCTTCCATTCACATATTTCTATATCTCTCCTTCTTCCATCTTGTATACCTTCAATTTTCCTTATCTTCCATAACACCTCCAATAATCCTGACACCTCTCTTTCTAAATTGCCCCTTTTAAACCTAACTTACTCCATATCTTGTTACCTACTCTCTTTCCATGTCTATCTACCTCGCCCCATGACCATGTAAATTCTCCTTCAATCTCTTATTATCCCTCTTCATACCACCAGACGATTCCCTTTCTATCCCTCTCCCTACCTTGCTTGCTCCTCAAATTTCCTGTCCTCAAATTAACATTCATTCACAATCTCTTACACCACATCCCCATCAATTTCCCTCTCTCATCCTCTATACCAAACACTCTCCTTTCCATCCTCTCTTCTTCTCTCTCCTATTCCATCTTCCATCCTCTCCATTCCCCTCAACTCGCTCACTTGGTTCTTTCTCCTTATCTCCCTATCTTTCACCCTTACTTCTTTATTATCTCCCCTTCCCGTCCCATTATCTTTCCTTACTTCCTTCTCCCCTCTCTTTCTCTAAAAGACTCTCCCCTAAAAGTCTTTCCAACCGTCTCCTACTCCATCTCTGTCTTACTCCCGCTCTCCCCCTCTTACTTCTACTATCTCATTTGTGGAAAAGTTGTATACCCTAGTGTAATTTCCCATCAAAACCGTCAGGTATACACATTGAAAAATTCATGATACTTAATTGGGGCTCTAACACCCACTCATTCAACATTCCTCATTCTCTACCTCTTCCCTCCAGTTCTCTCTTCCACTCTCCTTACGCAATGATTTTCATCAAGAATAGGACTCCATGAAGAACTCATATGTCCCGTACAACATCCACATGCACCACATCTCCACAGGTTCATTCTGCTTATAAACATATAATTCAGTGTAAGTTTCACGTCTTATGCGAAAAATGTAATAGAAGACCTTTTTCCTCCTTTTAATTTCAGTCTCATATTATCTAGAGCAATGACTATCCCAGATGTTCATTAGGGACTTTTCCACACGATGCCCTAAAACAGTTATAATATGAATCTTAAGAATAACTTTTACTGGGTAAGAATATACATTTTAAATAATCATCATTTAAAACAAAAGAATCCTGCACAGTATACCTTGTCACTTACTTACCGGAAATTAAAATCTGTCATTTCAAAGCTCACATTATAAAGTTTTAGCTAAACAGTTGCTATAAGAATATTTTATGATGTGGCTTCAACAGAAATGTATCCAATGAGTTAAATAAAAAATATCTAAGAATACTTAGTGATTTAAACATAATAAATGCATGCATATATTGCATACCAACCTTACATTAAGGAAATTGTTCGACAATTTTTTATAAATTGGAATTTAGAAAGGCAATAATAAAGATGGTAACATTATCATAAATTTATTCATGATAGGGCAATTCTAGTAAATTTGATATGGAAATTATTCTATGAAAATTCTCATCTCTCAGGCATTTGATGGTGAGTAAATGTAGGGACGAAATCTCCTTGTAGACCTGTGAATGGAGCACAAAACATTTCAATTTAGTTTTGATGTCCCAGTCACAGATCTCCAAGAAAGGTTATTTTCTCTTCTTCGTCTGGAATCCTTCATGGGTGCGAACGCTGTTCCACAAAAAGCTAAACAAAATAATGCATTAAGGTATTAATAAAATTCACAAAAAGAGAAATATTTTCTCTCAAGAGGATTAAGTACTTTAAAAAGGTACTAAATAAATTTCTAAAACAGGATATATAGGTCATTTTTAAAAATGTGAATGAATATTCCACCGAATATATGTATGACAGTTAAAAAATATAGGTCGGGTGGCACAAGCAGGCCTTCTGTGCGGGTGCGAGCCTGTGGGTACGGGTCGGGTGCAGGTTAACATTCTGCGGGTACGGGTCGGGTACTGGTGAGTAGTCTGCGGGTACGGGTCGGGTACGCGTGGAAAATATCATACCCGTGCAGGGCTCTAGTGCTGACACACGAGATTTGACCCATTCATCTGCTGAGGGTAGGCCACCCGCGAAACACCTACTCAATATTGCGCGTGAGAACGCGTTTTCTTTTCGGTAGACGCAATATGCCGTGCATTTTATTTCCTCGATTTTTAACCAAGAAATTTTTCAAAAATGCCTGGAATAATATAATAAGCACGATATTTCCAGGTATTTTAAAAATTCATTCCCAGATATCAGTAGTAAACCTAAATCACGTAAATATTTTATGTAAATTGACGTGTCAGACAGAATTCATTCTCATAGAAAAGGTGATGTTAAAGAAATAAACAACTGAACTGCATATATTTTTCATTAAATACAAACGCATTCTGTTAGATTGTCTTGTAATTCGTGACATGCTCAAATCACATTTTACCGTAACTGCATGTTTTGGGGTTCCTTTTACGTTACGCAATCCTAAAAGAATATATTTTTATTACTACTCTGTATAAAAGCAAAGAACACAATCATGCGATGGAAACGTGTCACTAAATAGCAGTTGGAGTAGTTCGTTTGTGCTTTCTGAAAGCTCTAAGTGATACGTTTTTTCCGCAGAAACGTGAGAAACGCTACCATGTAACCGAGTGTGTATTGAGTCTAGTGAAAGGTTTATTTAAGGCATTGTGTGATGTCTGCGAGATTTATTTTGAGCTTGAACGGTTCACGTTTACTTCCGTAAAATTTTCTCTTTTTCTAAGTGAAAAATGGCTGAGCTATTGTGATTCCGCTAAATTAGTAAAAATACTAATTTTAAATAAAATAACTTCAGAATGTGAAACGGCTCAAAACGGAACTTTGCCGCGAGATTTAGAAGCTAGACTCCAAAATAGTTTTTTGAGTTGTCTCCGTGTAATATAATGGCAATGGATGACTATTTTTCATGATTACGTGCGTTAAAAAAGTACTAAAAATCATTTTTAGAAGTCACTTTTTAATATTTGCTTTTTGCGGTAATTGTATCATCAAACTCGGCTTCAGATAGATTATTAACGGATGTTGCCGTAAAATAGCAACATCGAAATTTTGGAAGTGCGGACATTAGATGAATTCCAGATTTTTAGCTCTAAAAACGGGGGTGCAGGCATTACACGCTCACGGGTATTACAGAGCATTATCAGACAGGTAAAGGCGAAATAGATGTTAAATGAGACATATAACTCCTTAACCGTCAAGTTCAAAAATTAGAGACAGGTATTAGGGATAAAAAGGAGTTGAAAAGTCAAAGAAAATGAAAAATACAAACTTACAGGTTTAAGGGATGTTACTCCACGGCAGGGATCTGTAGTCACTCACACATTCATTTACTCAATCACACAAGCACTAATCCTAAAGATGGAATAAGGATAAAAAAGGAGCCGGATTTGCGAGAGATAAATCTGCGCCAGGGACCTGAAAATCACACCGTTGCTAGAAGGTTTGTGAGTTTGTACGACCGCGACAGGGGCCTACTAGGCAACCACAAACACGTACACACCAAGAGGTAAGGGAAAATAAAAGGAAATGGGGGAAATAATACTAGGTTTACAGGAAATTAAACCACGCCAGGGACCTATATAGTATCGCATGCAGTTGCTAGTAGGCTTATGTGCCGTCCGGCAGCAACAGGAACCTATCAGACGAAGCAATCACGTACACGAGCACTCGAATACATCTACATATACATATTACCCTGCAAGTCACCTTGACGGTGGATGGCAGGGGGTGCCGCGCACCAAGTTCCTAACTAATTATTATTCACAGTTATCTATTGTGGTCACGTATTGTCCTAGGGAAAAAGGACTCCTTATACCTCTCCGTCCTACTATCTATTTCGCGAATCTTGTCGTCATTATCCCTCCGTCCGATATACGTTGGTTGTCGAATAATATCCTTCATTTCATTTACAATACACGCACACGAGATCTCTAATATTGAGGTAAACGTACTAAATAAGTATTTCGAGAGCAATGCTCCCATCATCAGTAGCTCATGTGTAATGGGGGGGGGGAGGTGGAGTGTTGTGGGCAATATTTATATGGTTATGTGCTGAAATGAAAGGGAAAGGAGGTTCAGCAGCTCCTAAGTGAAAGGGGGATTGGGCCGCGGTCGTTATTCATAACGGAATATTTGTTTCTGTTTATGTGTATGCTTTCGTAAGAGTCTAGTTCGTTTTGGTTAATTATTGATTTTACGAGTGTTAGGTTTTGGATCGTGATTGGATGGTGGTGTTCCTGGAAATATGTTGCTACGCTAGAGTTGTTTAATCTGTTGTGTTTAAATATTTGTTTCTCTTTATGTGTACGCTTTCGTAAGTGTCTAGTTCGTTTTGGTTGATTATTGATTTTACGAGTGTTATGTTTTGGATCGTGATACGATGGTGTCGCTACGCTAGAGTTGTTTAATCTGTTGTGTTTAAAATGTGCTATATTTTCTTTGAAGTGTGTTTCTATATTTCGTTTCTTTTGTCCGTTATATATTTAGTCGTATCCTCCACATGTTATTTTATATATGCCGGATTTGTGTAAGGAAGATATTGTCTTTTGTGTTACGTAATAAATTTACGAATTTATTGTCATTAACTAATACTGTTTTAAAATTGAATTTTGAGAGGATGTTTTGTTGTTTGTTGGTGAGTTCGGGAGAGAAGAGGGTTTTTATGTACTTTGAGTCTTTTGGGGAAGTGTCAGTTAGTGTCGTTTGAGTTCTTTAATCAGATTACCGTAAAGAACTCACGCACATTAAGAACTCTGCGGCTCTTTCAAGATCTTCCAAAAAACTACCTCCGAAGCGCGCTAGTGAGTGGTATAGCATAAATAGAATCGCTGTCAACCCCTCAAAGACCGTGGCATTGGTACATCGGCTGGGCCATTCCACACGTCCGCCGGAAAACATCGCTCTCCAAGGACCGAATAACATATGGTCCAGCGAGGCAAAAAATCTTGATGCCATCCTAGACATGGGACTCATTCTCAAAACTAGTGTGTGTGTGAGCGAGTGTTTACGTGAGGGGCCCTTTGGTTGTATACGAATTTTTTGTTTTTCATAGGCGAATTTTTATTTAATTTATTTTATTAGATTTTCATGCCATTACCTGTATACTTTGGAAGCATCATAGCGAGAGGTGCAATATGAATCGTTGAAATGACAGCTGAAATAGTGAAATTTAAAGGAAGATATGAGCAAGAAATTGATACAATTCTATGCATGGCGTATCACATTGTTTGGAGAGAAATCCTTCATATTGAGAAAAAATATATTAAAGAATTCGATGGCTTATAAATTTGGACATGGAGAACAATGTTAGATAAAAAATGGAGAGATAGGATGAACTACTAAGAATAGGAGAATCGCCAACAAGCATACGGATTACATGATTTTGGAAGCGAGCTGGCCTGGACAGACAGAAATTTCAACATTACAAATGGTCTTTTAATTATAAAGATTTCATTTCTGCAGCGATTTTCGTGTTTCCCACATATAAGAGTAATAGTTTAAAACAATCTCCAAATGTCGAAATTTTAAAAATTTACAATTTCTTCATTATAAGGTTCTAATGATACACATTTTAGCCAAATTTTAAAGTTGTAGCACTTCTAGAAATAAAATAATATTTTTCTAAATGTTTAAATTTAAATAATTTTTAACGGCCCTCGCAATACATATATGGTAAAATTGAAATGTTTATTTTTGCAAATTTACTATACTGTAAATAATTTGAAAATTTCAGCTTCCTAGCTCATCCCATAGTACCTAAACAGCTATCTATTTGTTTAAACTTTAAGAATTTTTAGCTGCCAAACAAATTAAAATATCAAAATTTTTATAATCCCTATTTCGTTTTTTTAAGAATTCTACTTATAAAAAAATTTCAACTCCGTGGCACATTTCGAAATATATAAACCTTGAAAATTTGTTTAAACAATTGCGAATTTTTAGCGGCCGCATTGTTGCACTTTTTAAAGATTTTCGTATTTTCTAGTTGGTTTTACACAAAATCCTACCTAAGAAAAAAATTACGAATCTCCAGCGTTAATTTCATATTGAATTGAGTACAATGAGTATCCAAGAACAACATATTATTTCTGTTAGCTCAAATATCCTAAAATATGAGGAATAATGCAGGTAACAAAAATATAAAGATTTTCCAATTTATTTCTCTTGAGTTTAGGTGAAAATATGTATAAACTAGCAGTTGCCCGTCGATAAATTTACTGGTTGGTTAGATTAATTATTGTCTTGGTAGTTAGCCTTCTGTCACATTGCCATAAAGGTCAGCGACCAGAAAGTTAATTTCCTTCTACTAATATCTGCTAGGAGGGTCACGTTATTTCCTACAGCGTATAATGTCCGCTTAACATCATGCACTACAACTATGAAGGCAGAGCTTAGCAGGTCACAAATAACCTCAATATCTCGCCAACGGTTCAAACGATTCCAACTTTATCATTTTCCTGCACATTTACCGTCCCAGCTGTTTAATTTGATGCATCACACGTTATGGTGGCTGTTATCTTTGCATTAAAAACCTCAGTTTTTCTCTATTCATATATATATATATGTATATATGTATGTATATATATATATATATATATATATATATATATATATATATATATATATATATATATATATACCAAAACCTCTATCCCCTATGCCCTTGCTCGACGAGGATGGAGGCTTCGTTCTGATAGAGCTTCCCTTCTACAGTACTACTCTGTTCTCGAGGACGCTCTCCTCAAACGTGTCTACTCTCCAGTCTTGGTCCGCGAACAGATCCATAGGGCGATGACGCCTACCCACCATGGATCCCTTCCACACACACCTATTATCCCTGTATCAACCCCTCCACTCACTCTTACTACACTTTTCCTTTCTGGTATCAACAAAGCCCTCAAAACAATCCTCCATGCTACCCACCCAATTCTTACCTCTTCCTCCCACCAGTCCCTCTTTACCAACCTTTTTGCCCGCTCCTCTCCTTCCGCCGGCCCCCCAATTTGGGAAATATCTTGTGGATGAAGGAACTTCCCACTTCTCACCACGCCTCTTGAAAGAGGGTCTCACCCCTGCGGCAAACCTAGCTGCCTCACTTGCCCTATCCACCTACCCTCATCTTCTTTCTCGAGTCCCTCCACCAATATCACCTACCCCATCACCTCTAGAAGCAACTGCACCACCCGTAACGTCATTTATCTCCTTACCTTCACACTTTGTCCCTCGTTTTATGTAGGCCTCACCAGCAATCCGTTGAATATCCTCATGAACGGTCACCGGAATAGCGTCTCTCTTAGACGCCCCCTCTCAGTTGCATTACACGCCAATGCCCACAATGTCCCCTTCAATAGTTGCTACATTGTAAGGGTTATTCGCGCCTTACCCAATGACACTCCTGCCCCCCTTCTCCGACACTGGGAACTTGCACACATACATCTTCTTGACTCTTTCTCTCCGCCTTGCCTCAACCTCCGCTAACCCTATTAGCACCCTTAAAATGTCTCCTAGTTACTTTGTAACTATTCTCGCACTACCTCTTCACACTCACACTTTATTGGCTATTGCAGCGAACTATAATTTTCGGTGCAAAAACATCCACTGATGTGCTAAGTGCTAATGACAAACTATAAATAGAACATAGAAATATAGACATATAACAATCCAACAGTTGAATTTGAATAGATTTAAGTAATACCACAAAACAAAATACACCTCGTAGGTGAAGGCGATTCGAAACGAAACTTAGTTAATGTCAGTTAAATCACATCCAATAGTTACTGTCACACTTCCGGCTCCCGGTAGGTCAATGTCCACTCCACACAATATTTTCTGCCGGAAAGGATGGGAACGAGAGTGGGACACCTGCGTCGACTTCACTCGTTGCTCCCCTGTGCGTCTCGTCGCTCGGAAGGCCACTATCGGAATGGACTGTCAAGTGACGCCGGTGGTGAAGGAGGGAGGTAATGACGTCAGGCGGGTAATTCAAAATGGTTGAATTATTCCCGGTAATTGGTCGCTTTTCCACTGTTCTTGCATAACCAGGGGAAAGAGGGAAGGTTAAAGAGGCGAGGGGTAATTAGGGTATATAAAGCAGAGAGGCACCACGGGAGGGCGTGTCGACCGTGGCGTGGCGTCCGTGGGCGTGGTGTTCAGTCCGGCGATATCACGAATATCGGCTTTCGTATAAGTGCGGGAGTAAAGGGGGGGGAGGAAAAAATCGCCACATCCTCCCTGGGAAAAATGATGAAAACGGGACCAATAAAAGTTTCAATTGGTTGGGGAGGGTAGGTTTCTAAGTCACCTTCTTCCCTGCACTGTTCCCGGATCATGAATGAAGCACAGAACACACTCCTTCGTTGTCTCTTTCAAGATAGTTTATTATTATTATTGAACACTTATTTGTCAAGACACTTAAAATTGGAATATTACACATGGTGGATTGCATGCTCTGGCAATCAGGGTTCGAGCTACTGTCACGGCTAAAGTTCTCTAAAGAAGTCCACTGGTTCGCCGTGATGAAGCTAGTCGGGAAAGCACGTCCATTGGAATGTAGTTTTTTCCAGGATAATCACTTTGGGGGTACATAGGGATGATGCACTTGGCATAACAAGTCGGCATCTTGCCAAGCCGAAAACTCAATAACATGTAGGAATATCTCCCTCTAAATAATATATAATCATAATTACAATATGCCAACTATCGTGGCTTAAGGAAACAAAATTGATACCCATCCTTGCCTCAGGGATAGAGTGAGAATAGATTGTATGTCATTGATAACATAACAGAAATAGAATTTCATGACATAACAAAAGCAAACTTTCCTGAGCATTTCCTACTTGGAAATATTATACATCATAGCATAAACATTAATTCTTAGGCAAGGGCAACTAGTAATCATACTGTTATTAAGCATTTGAAAAAATGATTATTAGGCAGGGCATTGCTTAATCCAGGCATAATATCTCTATTAATTAACAGGGTAATATTTCAATTGATTTGGCCCTGTGAGTCCCTTCATCATATCATATTTAAGCACATTAACAAGGTAATATTCAAATCATTAACAATATTATATTCAAATTAACTTGACTGTGGTATATTATTAAATTGGCCCCAATGGTTAAGTTCCTTCACAGTATGCATAATATTATCACTGATATTAAATTCATTAACGACATAACATTCAAATTAACCTGTAGTGTGGTATCTTAATAAGGTAGACATAGTACATAAATCCCTTCATAATATGATATTTAAATTCTTAACCTAAACATGGTTTCAATTAAACTAACTCATAATATGGTATTACAATAAATTGTGGTATACTTCCTAATACATAAGGTACATATAGACATTTTAAATGTATCCTTAGCCCAATTGGGGTTAGTGTACCAAACTGGTAATTATTACCCAAAAAAAAAGAAACATGGCTAGGTTAGGTTGTGTTTTTTTGAACCATGTTGACCTTCATAGATGTCCAGAATACCATCTATGATGCCTGGTATATTGTACGCTAAACAGCGATTTTCTTGGCACATGGCCGAATAAGTTTTTTCAATATGTTTTACCAGATTTGCATCTGGGGGCTGGTTGCGATGATCAGAATCACCGGGCGATGAGTTTGCTACCTCTACGCCAAAACAAGAAGATGCATATACAACAAATTAAGTACAATAAAGTTTAAGTTGAGAGATATTTACAATTCTCTCCTTATTTGGATATAGCTGAAGAACAGCTGTTACGGGAGATATGAACCTTTTGATAGGTGAAGGGCCGGCCCACTGAGGGGTTAACTTAGCAGTTCTATGGAGCATCTTGGAACTAGTAGGAAACCTTCTATATAACACTAAATCACCGATTTTAAATGGGTTCCCAGTATGGCTTTTATCAAAAGCAAGTGCCTGCCTACGTCTGGTCACCTTGAGATTATTGAGCACTTGTTGCCACAAGGAATGCCTCTCAGAGGGAGTTAGGTCCTCAGCCAGAGCCTGAGGAGGAATTCTCCAGAAATTTGTCAAGGGATGAGGAAGCTCTCTGCCCATAAATATCCTTGCTGGAGTATAGCCCGTACTGCTATGTTTAGCAGAATTAAAAGCAAAGGTTAAACTGGGTAAGAATTCATCCCATTTCCGGTGGTCATTCTGTGACAAGATGGTTAAGGCATATTTTAGGTTATGGTGGACACGTTCAGCTTGATTAGGCTGAGGATAGTAGGGGGCTGTGAAAATTTGCTTAATACCATATTTAAAACACATATCAGAGAATGCAGTGGAACGAAATTGGGAACCATTATCAGAAACAATATATTTAGGATAACCGAATTTAGGAAATATTTTGTTAAACAAGACAGAAACCACTTGAGAAGCCAAGGGAGAGCGCAGAGGTTCAATAAAAGTAAATTTAGTAAAGCCATCTATTATAGTCAGGGCACAAGTGCTGCCACTGCGACTTCTAGGCAAGGGACCAATGAAATCTATATACACCTTTTCCCATGGATAAATGGATGGTGAGGAAGACATCTCACCAGGAGGAAAGGTGTTCCTAGGTTTGCAGGTTTGGCAGTCGTGACAACGTCTGACCATCTGCGTTATTTCTTGCCTCATATTTTTCCACCAAAATTCTCTACATATTCTTTCACAAGTTTTAGCCACCCCCATGTGTCCAGCGGTGGGCAAACGATGGAAATATTCAAACAACATGGATCTCAGGGCCTGGGGAACCACTACACGTCCCTTCTTCAGTCTAGTGGTACCATAATACAACAAATCATCCTTGAGAAAATAGTTTGGATGGGGGCGTCCCCGTCTAACTGAGTCGATCAGCTGTTTCAATTCTGGGTCAGATGTCTGATGCTCACGAATATTAGTGAATGATAATGGGATTCTATGGAGGAGCATCGAACAATGAATGGGTTTCTCCCTTGATTGATGGTTCACCCTAGACAAACAATCAGCCACCCTATTTTTGGAACTGGGAACATGGTGAATAGCAAAGCGGAAGGACGAAAATTTTAAAACCATTCTACCAATTTTCCCTAACTGCTTAGGATGTTTAAACAGCCACGTAATCGCCCCATTGTCAGTATACAAATGGAAGGGTTTTGGTTGAAGATAGGACCGAAATTTATCCGTGGCCCAACAGCAGGCAAGACATTCGAGCTCGTAGGAGGGGAGCTTCTGCTCATAATCGGTTAAAGTCCTACTAGCATAGGCAACAGGCTTAAATTTGCCATTAACCTGTTGATTAAGGACTGCACCAAGTGCGACTTGGCTAGCATCCACAAATAAATGAAATTCTTCCTCAAAGTTAGGAAGATGAAGTACAGGGGGAGAAGAAAGACATTGTTTGAGTTTGAGAAGAGGATTTTGATGGGAGTTGGTCCATTGGAAAATGGCATCTTTCCTTCGGAGGGCATTGAGCGGAGACGAAATTTCCGCATAGCTTGGAATAAATTTGGAATAGAAACCACACATACCAAGGAAACGTGAGACCTCCTTAACTGACTTTGGAACAGGGAAACTGGATAATGCTCGGGTTCTCTCCGGATCAGTCGTAAGTTCGCCATTTGAGATCCGATGTCCGAGAAAGGTAATAGTTTTCTGGGCCAGTTTCATCTTCTCTGGATGGACGGTAAGTCCAGCTGCTCTCAATTTTTCCAGCACCAGCCTGACATGTTGGATGTGCTCTTGGAGGTTCTTGGAATAAATACACAAGTCATCAATATAGGGATATACACAGCCATATTTTAAATCACCTAATACCTTGTCAATCAGCCTAGAAAATACTTGAGGAGACGTTGTCAAGCCGAAGGGAAGGCGATTATACTGATAGAGGCCAAAAGATATAATAAAGGCAGTATATTGCTTGGAGATCGGAGTTAAGGGAATCTGGTGGAAAGCAGAATTCAAATCAAGTATTGTAAAATATTTAGCAGATCCCAAATATTGCAGAGCATGTTCTATTGAAGGAGTGGGGAAGTTGTCTGCCTTCACTTGTTTATTCAGTTTGCGATAATCGACCACTAATCGCTCTGATCCATCCTTCTTCGGTATAAGAAAAGCTGGCGAAGCCCAATTTGAAGAGGATGGCTGGATGATTCCTTCATTTAGTTTATTAACATGTTTTTTCATCATCGCCGTCTTGGGTGGAGAATACTGGTAGGGGTGTGATCTGACCGGGGTAGAATCAAGTAGTTCTATTTCGTAGGTTACTACGTTGGTCTGGCCGAGATGGGGGGAGATGACGTCGGAATAGGCATCGACGAGACTTTGAATTTCCCGGGATAATACGGTGGAATCATCTTCACCTGGAGGAGGAGCCTTTTTCCCCGAGAAATGAACTCGGTTTCCAACGGGAGCCATATTCTGGCGTATATCGTTATCAGCTGATCGCAAAGGAATAATGGGGGAAGCCGACGGCGTATCAGAATTGCCGTTAAAGAAATGTTTGTGATCCGGGCGGCATTCGAAAGAGAACGCATTATGGTAAAGGATCATTCGCGTTCGTCTTATGAAATCCTGGCCTAATATCATTTGTGCGGGCAATTCGCACAAGTAAAATGTATGCCTCCACGAAAGATTTTTTAGGCGAATTCTTAAATTGATGCATCTCGTCAGAACGAGAGGAAGACTGGTGACGTTACGACATTTGATATTGCATCGCTGAAGACGCCCACGACGAGGAATTTTCTGCCAGGTGTCGTAATTGAGCAGCGACAGGGAAGAACCGGTATCTAGCAATGCTTTAATCTTTGCGGTATGAACTTCGCAATGTACAAATGGCAATTGTAGATATTCGGCGAAGTTGGCATTCAAAATAGCCGGATAATTTGCTCGTAGCTTCGCGGGACGTTCTTCTCTCTCTCTTCTTCTCCGACAGTTACGGGAGGAATGTCCAGGCTTATGACAGAAAGAACAGGTGACATGAGGCGGTGATATTAGGGGCAGAGCGGGGGAAGGGAGTGAGATCTGGGAATTTGACGGGGAGTGAATCGCGGCGAACTCCGCTCGATTCATCATGGCCTTGGCCGCATGAGTCATCAGGGATTCCAGCTCCTGTAGGGTTTGAGGCCGTTTAGCGAAAGTTAAAGTGGCTTGGGCAATGGGACTTAAACCTTCCAATATCAATTCAATAAACTCCTTAACTGAATACGATTTTCCCAGCGCCTTTGCAGCACCTCGCACGGAATAAAGAAAATCGCGAGGAGATTCGTGGGGGAGTTGGAATCTTTTCGCCTTAGTAGTGACGAGTCGTTCTAATGCCCTATTAGAGACGAAAGTTTCCCATACTTTCGGTATTATCTTCTCCCAGGGCACCTTTTGATTAACTACCGACAACCAAAACTGGCGACAATTGGCCGGAAGTTTAGACAAAAGTAATATCTGCAAGTAGTGTTCCGGAATAAGTGACAAAGACAATACATCGGACACCGCGGATATAAAAGTGAACCAATTCTCGGAGGTAGATTCCTGGAAGGGGGGAATTTCGAGTAACAGCTGGTTAGCAACTCTTACGCAATCGGAAAACTGGGGAACCATCTCGGTTTCATCGTACTGAGTGCCTTCGGCGCGCACGGTAGCCTCCGTTTTACCTCGTTCCTTCGACATGTTTGAGAGAGAGAATCAAAGAGTAACCAATAACAGGGGAATTACGTGACTGATATAATGGGGCGGACGAGTGAAAAGTGAAAGAGAGCAATAGGACTAAAAGAGATCGAGTAAACGAGGAATAGGACAAAATCCAAGAACTATACCACAAAGAACCAGAAAGCATAGCAACAATCAGTTTAGACAATTAACAACCTAATATTTAATATCTCTCCGGTGCCTCCAATTTTGCAGCGAACTATAATTTTCGGTGCAAAAACATCCACTGATGTGCTAAGTGCTAATGACAAACTATAAATAGAACATAGAAATATAGACATATAACAATCCAACAGTTGAATTTGAATAGATTTAAGTAATACCACAAAACAAAATACACCTCGTAGGTGAAGGCGATTCGAAACGAAACTTAGTTAATGTCAGTTAAATCACATCCAATAGTTACTGTCACACTTCCGGCTCCCGGTAGGTCAATGTCCACTCCACACAATATTTTCTGCCGGAAAGGATGGGAACGAGAGTGGGACACCTGCGTCGACTTCACTCGTTGCTCCCCTGTGCGTCTCGTCGCTCGGAAGGCCACTATCGGAATGGACTGTCACGTGACGCCGGTGGTGAAGGAGGGAGGTAATGACGTCAGGCGGGTAATTCAAAATGGTTGAATTATTCCCGGTAATTGGTCGCTTTTCCACTGTTCTTGCATAACCAGGGGAAAGAGGGAAGGTTAAAGAGGCGAGGGGTAATTAGGGTATATAAAGCAGAGAGGCACCACGGGAGGGCGTGTCGACCGTGGCGTGGCGTCCGTGGGCGTGGTGTTCAGTCCGGCGATATCACGAATATCGGCGTGCTATCGTATAAGTGCGGGAGTAAAGGGGGGGGGGGAGGAAAAAATCGCCACACTATCCACCCTTCCTACTCCTCGCCTACTCCGATCATCAACCTCCCCACATCACGCTGTCATTCCCCGCTCAGTGTGTCACTCTCATTTACTCTATCGCTGAAAAAGGGCATGGGCCCGATAAGCTTGCGTATTTTTGTTTTTGTGTTCGTGTGTTCAACGTGTCTCTTCGACGCCCCCAGCAGCCTGCCAACTTGGTATCCGACTTGGTAAGTGTCCGCTGGGCTTCCTTCAACACCTTGTTGCCATTCTCATCACTACCTTTTCATTTCCTTAAATCTATAAATAAATATATATATGTGTGTGTGTGTTATTAAATATAAGGCACTTGGCGCACTAAAACCCCTCTCTCATTATCCATCATTCCCTCCCTCATCCCTCCTTCCCTCAAAATATTCGACGTCCTAGCAAAAATGACCGTAATCCTCCGAAGGTCAATTTCACTCTTAATGACATTTGTGGAAATGTTGTACATACTAGTGTAATTTCCCATCAAAACCGTCAGGTATACACATTGAAAAATTCAAGATATTTACTTGGCGCTTTAACACGCGCTCATTACACATACCTCATTCTCTCCCTCTTCCTCCATTTCTCTCTCCCACTCTCCTTGTGCCACAATTTTCATCAAGAATAGGACTCCACGAAGAACTCATCTCTCCCGTTCTACATCCACATGCACCCCTTCTCCACAGCCCCATACCGCTTGAGTACATACATTTCCGTGTTTGTTTTACGTCTTATGCGAAAAATGTAATAGAAAAGGTTTATCCTCCTTTTAATGTCGGGCTCAATTTAAATAAAGCAATGAATATCTTAGATGTTCATTAAAGACTTTTCCACAGGATGCCATAAAACAGTTATAATATGAAACTTAATAAAAAATTTTACTGGGTAAGAATATATATTTTAAATAATTTTCAATTAAAACAAAGGAATCCTACACTGTATACCTAGTCATTTACTTAACGGAAAGAAAAATCAGTTCTTTCAATGCTGACATTATAATCTTTGAGCTAAACAGTTGCTATAAGAATATTTTCAGTTATGGCTTCAAAAGAAAAGTATCCAATTTGTAAAATAAACAATATCGAAGAATAATTAAGGAATTAAATATAATAAATGCATGCATATATTGCATACCAGCCTAGCCTTAATGAAATTCCTCGACATATATTTCATGCGGAGCTGAACTAGGCGCGCATTAACTTACGCGATTTTCTGATGGAACATAGAAAGAATTTCTTTTACGAATTAAACTGTTACCATGGTAGACAGCGAAACACATTATCATTATATATTGAGCGCATTTGAAATATAATCTCCTCTTTGTCATGAACCATCAATTATTTTACATATTTATATACGTATTCCGGAGAATATATTTTCTAGTTAATTTCGATATCGGAAATTTATAAGTTGGAGTATAAAAAGGTAATAAAAAAGATAGTTACTTTACATAACTTTATTCATGGTATCGCTATTCTAGTAAATTTGATTCGGAAATTATTCTATGAAAATACTCATCTTTCAAGCATTTGATGGTGAGTAAATGTAGGGACGTAATCTTCCTTGAAGTCCTGTGAAAGGAGCACTAAACATTTCAATTTAGTTTTGATGTCCCAGTCACAGTTCTCCAAGAAAGGTTATTTTCTCTTCTTCGTCTGGAATCCTTCATGGGTGAGAACGCTGTTCCACGAAAAGATTAACAAATTAATGCAGTATGGCATAAATAAATTTCACAAAAAGAGAAATATTTTGTCTCAAGAGTATTAGTTACACTAAAAATGTACTAAGTAAATTTCTACAACAGGATATATAGGTCATTGGTAAAAATGTGAATGAGTATTCCACCGATTATGCTAATGAGAAACAGCGATCACCTGGGTAGGGAAATACTCCCTCCAGATTTAATTATTCGTAATGATGCTTGACGTATAAAACATTAGTCTCATCGTCATCCATATGCACCACCATCTCCTCAGATATATAACAACTAATGACACAATTTTCTCTGCGAGTTCCTCGAGTAACCCGAAAAAATTTAATAAAAAAGTCTTTTTCCCCTTTTCCACACTAAAACCAGATTTTACAGTCTCTAACTCCTCATATAACGTTCGTTTATTACGAAGTGCGTAGTCTCTAAAGTATAGTTCAGTCACAATCGGAAATTAATAAAGTGGAGTATAGAAAGTTCATTCCCAATGATGGTTACATTCTCTTTAATTTATATCTGGTAATGTCGTGTTAGTAAATTTGGCGCAAAAATCAGTTTTAAAAACATTTCCCTTGAAAACCTGTGAAAAGGACAATAAACCTTTCAGATTAGTATAGATGTCGCAGTCCCCGATCTACACGAAAGACAAATTCCTTTTCTTCGTCTGCAATCCTTTCTTTGTATTAACGCTGTTCCAGTAGAAGTTTAATAAAAAAATTCATTTATGCTTTTTATAAATATATTACATAAGTGGAAATAGTTTTTGACAATGTTCATATAACTCCATTTTCTTGAGTACGTTTTCTTCAATATCTCTTGATACGTCGCATATATAGCTTCAAAACACGCTAAGTCGAATGACGAAAATTTAATAGGTGTTATTTTCATATTGAATCATGAACATTGAGTCTCCACGAACAACAAAGTAAATCTTTTAGCTCAAATATCCTAAAATATGAGGAATAATGCCGGTTACAAAGATATAAAGCTTTTCTAATTTATTTTTCTTACATTTAGGTAAAAAATGTATATACTAGAAGTTTCCCATCGATAAATTGACCGGTAGTTAGATAAAAAATTATCTTGGTAGTAAGCCTTGTTTCGCATTTCCATAAAGTCCAGCGAGTGCAAAGTTTATTTCCTTCTACCGGTATCTGCTAGGAGTTTCACGTTATATCCTACAGCGTATAATATCGCTTAACATCAAGCTCTACAACTATGAAGGCAGAGCTTAGCAGGTCACAAATAACCTCAATATCTCGCCAAATGTTCAAACGATTACAACTTAATTATTTTCCTGCACATTTACCATCCAAGACGTTTAATTTGGTGCATCATACGTTAAGGCGGCTGTTACCTTTGCGTTGAAAACATCATTATTTACGTCAAATATATATATATATAGATATGTTTGTGTTTGTGAAACTACACTAGCTCTTATGCACCTTAAGGTGGAATATCATTTACGTTTATCCTTTCTCTCACACTCTCTCTACCTTCCTATATCTCTCCTCTTCCATTCATATATCCCTAAATCTCTCTTTCTTCCATCTTGTCTACATTCAATTTTCCCTATCTCCCATAACACCTCCAATAATCCTAACAACTCTTCTTCTAAACCGCCCCTTCTTGCCCTACCTCACTCCATATCTTATTACCCACTATCTATCCCTGTCTATCTACCTCCCTCTCACGACCATTTAATCTCTCGCTCACATTCTCATTACCTCTCTTCATACCGCCAGACCATTGCCTTCTCATCCCTTTCTCACCCTTTCTCGCTCCTAAAATTTCCTGTCATCAAACTAACATTCATT
Source organism: Tanypteryx hageni (assembly GCA_028673005.1). Lineage (NCBI taxonomy): Eukaryota > Metazoa > Arthropoda > Insecta > Odonata > Petaluridae > Tanypteryx > Tanypteryx hageni. Next base: position 129,549,126 of record CM054120.1, on the reverse strand, counting down.
CGCAATCTCTTACTCCGTATACCCATCAATTTCCCTCTCCCATACTCTATACCAAACACTCTCTTCCATCCTCTCTTTTGGACTTCCCTTTCCGTACCCTATCTTCCCTATTCCCCTAAACCCGCTCTTTCTCCTTTTCTCTCACCCTCACTTCTTTAACATCTCCCCTTCCCATTCCATCCACTTTCCCCGCTTCCTTCTCCGCTGACTTTCTCTAAATGACTCTCCCCCAAAAATCTTTCCAAAATTAACCTACTCCATCTCTCTCCTACTTCATCTCTCTCCTACTCCCTCTCTCTCCCTCTCACTTCTACTCTCTCATTATCTCTGAAACTCTCTCTCACACTTATAATCTTCCCAACTTCCAAAAGCCCTTCCTCTATCCCAGGGTTATTCATGTACATGTTGCCCTGCTATTCACCAAATTGCTGGGTGACGAGGTCGTAATTGAGCTATTGCGCTATACTAGGATCATTTTTCCATTTGAAAATCAGTATGCACCTTGGATAACCTTTATTGACAGGTGGAACACATGAATCATATCAATAAAAGTAAGTATGTCATTGGGTAAGTTTCTATATTTTTTATAAAATGTTTAACGTTCACTTTTTTAACCTGCACTTCATTTTTTGAATTTCAGCATTCATAGAATAAATAATACAATTTCACGGTGAAAGAAAGTTTTTGAATATTCTTTACATATTTCAAGCAACCGTATTCAATAACTTCTTCCTAAATATAACTATCACATGCTCACCCACCATTTTCATCAACAATAGGACTCCAAGAAGTACTCATCTGTCCCGTACTACACCCACATGCACCTCATCTCCACAGCTCCATTCGGCATAAGTACGTACATTTCCATGTAAGTTTCACGTCTTGCGCGAAAAATGTAATAGAAAACGTTTTTCCTCCTTTTAATGTCGGTCTCAACTTAAATAGTGCAATGAAAATCCAAAATGTTCAATAGGGACATTTCCACACGATGCCGTAAAACAGTTATAATACGAACCATAGTAAAACCTTTTAATGTGTAAGAATATACAATTTATATAATTTTTAATTAAAACAAACGATACCTGCACAGTGTACCTAGTCATTTACATACCGGAAATTGAATTCAGTCATTTCAATGTTAACATTATCAACTTTTAGCTAAACAGTTGCTATATGAATTTTTCAGTTAGGCTTCAACAGAAATGTATCCAATGAATAAAAAAAAACTATATCTAAGAATACTTAAGGAATTTAATATAAAAAATGGATGCATATATTGCATAAGAATCTTACTTAAAGGAAATTCCTGACATATATTTCATGCGGAGCTGAACCAGGTTCGCATTAACTTCCCCGTAATTCTGATAGAACATAGAAAAAATTTCTTTCACGAAATGACCAGTTACCATGGTAGACCGCGAAACACATTATCATTATATATTGAGCTCATTTGAAACATAATCTCCTCTATGTCATGAACCATTAAATATTTTACATATTTATATACGTAATCCGGAGAATACAGTTTCTGATTAATTTCACAATCAAAAATTTATAAATTGAAGACTATAAAGATAATAAAAAATATGGTATCTTTATCATAAATTTATTAAAGGTAGAAAAATTCTAATAAATTTGATGCGGAAATTACTCTATGAAAATACTCATCTTTCAGGCATTTGATGGTGAGTAAATGTAGGGACGTAATCTCCCTTGAAGATCTGTGAAAGGAGCACAAAATATTTCAATTTAGTTTTGACATCCCAGTCACAGTTCTCCAAGAAAGGTTACTGAGGAGTGAGGGTTAGATAATTTACACACACGCTTTTACTGTGCGCAGCAAATTTCATCCAATTTCAGGCTAGTTAAATTTCTTTTAGACATTTGAGAGCGCATAAAAGTACCTATTTTCGAAAACATGCTTTTCGTAGAAATATTTACACAAAAATATGAAAGCACACGCACCGTATCTTGCGGTTATAGGGGACTGCGCATGTCAGCGCTCCGTGCTCCGGAAGGTCCATTGGTCTTCTTTAAAAATAGAAGGCCAATGCCGTCAATTGCCGTCCTGTGTAGAGTCGTATAAATAAGTTATGAGTAAATAAGCCTAAGATGCTGATTCTCAAGAAAAACACAACCATTCAGCAAGGATAAATATCTTAAATTATAGGAAAAGCAAGCAGGGTACATAGAAATTTTCATTAATTTTTTCACTAGCCGTTAGTTGTCAATATGTTCCTATTTCAGAAATGTCACCAGTTTCGATATACATTAAGGTTCACGTCCGAACGCTAGTCGAATTCAAACGTAGGAATGCATTATATCCGTGGAACCCTAAGACTTCAATAACTATAAAATATATTTTCGTAAATTACAGTTTATATAATGTGTTGAAAATTTTAGATTTTACACACATTCATTTAACTTGCTTTGTTAATTTTTTTTCTTATGCACATATATTCTTTCAATTGTATGCAGCTTATAATCTCCGGTCCTGTACCACTTATCAACTTGAAATTTGGTGCGTATATCCATCTCTGGTGACAGTGGACACGCAAAGTTGGTTATGTTCATTTCGGTGGCATTACATAAGATATGTTTGCAGCTAGGAATCACAAAAAAAAACAAAAATTAAATTACTCCAATATTGTTTTTACAAACGTCTATATTCAAAAGTATATTAATATAAAAATATTTTCTGAAATGCAGACCTTATGTGCACTGAAAAGTATAAACTAATTTTATCCAGCATCAAATTGGATCAAATTTGATTTGAATAATAATATTGGATGGGTGAATTTTATATAGCCGCCAATTGCAAAGAATTGACTATGCAGAAGAAAATTCGGTGTTCTTTGAATATGGTATTATTGGATATGATAATAGAGAAGTGAGGGTTTGATAATTTACCCACTCGCTTTTACTGTTCGCAGCAACTTTATCGAAATTCGGGCTAAGTAAAATTTCTTTTAGAAATTTGAGAGGGCAAAAAATACCTATTTTTGAAAACATGCTTTTTATATTATTATTCACACGAAAATATGAAAGCACACGTACCTTATTTTGCGGTTTTAGGGGACTGCGCAAATCAGCTCTCCGTACTTCGGAAGGACCATTGGCCCTTTTTTTAAATGGAAGGCCAAAGCCGTCAATGGGCTTCTCATCTCACACCTGTGTAAATCGTATAAGTAAAGTTATGGGTAAATAAGCCTAAGATACTGATTCTCCAGAAAAACACAGTCAACCTGCATTGATAAATATCTTAAATTATGTGAAAAACAACCAAGGTACAGAAAAATTTTCATTTTTTTTCACTAGCCGTTAGGTGCCATTGTGTTCCTATTTCTGAATTGTCACCAGTTATGATGTACATTAAGGTATAATGTTTTACTTATGTTGCACTTTTATCTTGCGTCCATTTGTAAAAATGTTTTATATACTAATGTAATTTCCCATCAAAACCGCAAAGTATACACATTAAAAAATTCAAGATATTTACTTGGCGCTCTAACACCCGCTCAGTCAACATAACTCATTCTCTCCCTTTTCCTCCATTTCTCTCTCCCACTCTCCTTGAATGAAAAACTTCCAGTCAACAGCTAGTCTAACTGATTTCATCTTCTCTCCTATCTCACAGATTCAGACACTCAGGTGCTTAAAATCTATTAAGTCCAAATCTTACGGGGTAGATGGGATTTCTATAGAAATGCTTAATAAACGCACACCTTATATCCTTCCGTCAATTACTGACATCATAAACACATCACTAATGCAAGGCAAATTTCCTTCACAGTGGAAAAAAGCTATGGTCATTCCTCTTCCGAAAAAATCAGCTCCTGAAAATTTAAAGGATACAGGCCTATAAGTATTTTACCAACCCTATCTAAAGTCTTAGAACGACTGGTCAACGAGCAACTGACTGACTTCCTCCAACGACGCAATCTTTTAGATCCTTTCCAATCTGGATTTAGAAAACACCACAGCACATCCACTACCCTTTTAAAAATAACTGACGATATACGCGCAGCAATGGACACAAAACAAATTACAGTTCTAACATTAGTCGACTTTTCTAAGGCATTTGATTCAATCGAGAAGGATATCCTCATGGACAAACTTAAAGGTATGGGTTTATCACGTACTACGTTAGATTGGCTCTTACCTAAATGACCGTCACCAAAAAGTAACTCTAAATAATTCCTCCTCCTCTTGGCTCCCCGTCACCAGAGGCGTCCCACAAGGATCGATTCTCGGCCCTATTTTGTTCTCCATCTACATTAATGACATCTCCACGGCAATTACATCGTGCTCCTATCACCTCTACACCGACGACCTTCAGATCTATATACATTCAAAACCCTCAGAACTTCCAGACGCCATTAGTAAACTGAATGCGGACCTTAAATCACTAACCGATTGGAGCAGTTATCTTGTTCTAAAAATAAATCCATCTAAATCACAAGCCATTTTGATAGGTTACCCAAAGCTCCTTTCCCACATCAACTTCGATATCGACTGTCTGCAAGTTGATAATGCACCCATCCAATTCTTTAAAACCGTAAAAAATCTTGGTCTTATTATAAATGACACGCTCACGTGGACAGACCATATCACGAGTGTTTGTAAAAAAGTAAACTGCTCCCTCTATTCATTGAAGAGACTAAAAAACTTCCTACCCCAGAATTTAAAGCAAAAACTCGTATCCTCTCTTCTTCTGCCTCATATAGATTACTGCGACGTGGTCTACAGTGATCTATCAGTAGAGCTGTCCAATAAAATTCAAAAAACTTTAAATTCCTGCGTAAGATTTATTTTTAACCTTAAAAAATCAGATCATATATCTGACTATTACAAAAAGATGTCATGGCTTAATCTCGATTCCCGCAGGAAACTCCATATCCTTAATACACTCTTTCGGCTACTGTCTTCAAACACTCCCTCTTATCTTTCGTCGAACTATTCCTTTCTCTCTTCCCTACACGAAAAAATACCTGTAACTCAAGAACGCTAAATATTCCAACTCATAGAACAAAGATTTTCAGTAATTAATTTCATGTAGCGTCCTGCAGACTTTGGAATGAGTTACCCGTAAAGACAACAAAGCTAAAGTCACTGGAAGGCTTCCGCAACTCCTGCTTTCTTCATTTGATGAACAAGTGCTAAACTGAATGATGTAATCCTACACACACTTCACTTTCTGCCAGATTTATCAACTCCAACATGGAAACATTGTATTGTACGCAGCCTCTGGTATTTTACATACTCCGACGCTCAAGTCTATCTAGTGTGGTTTTAAAAATATATTTTAATTGTATTTTATTTTTATTTTTTATTTTTTTTAGTTTTTTAAATTTCTGTTAAATTTTCTCATAACTTTCTTTTTCATCTTTTATTTGTAATTCAAGCATTTATATTCGAAAGTATAAAATGAAAATTCTCCATATTTAAAATTATTCAAAATTGTCTCTATTGTACTTATCTACATATGTATAAGAGAATGTATATGTATATTGCTCTCGTGGTAACCATTTTTTGTGAATTAAGATTGTAAATTTAAAAAAAAATTGTTAATATGTAAATCCTGATGTAACCAAATTGTAATGGTTAGGTGGAAGAGGGGGCTACTTAGCCTCAACCTCGCCAATAAAGACATTTTTCTTTCTTTCTTTCTTGAGCCACAATTTTCATCAAGAATAGGACTCCACGAAGAACTCAACTGTTCCGTTCTACATCCACATGGACCCCGTCTCCACAGCTCCATTACTCTTAAGTACATACATTTCCGTGTAAGATTCACTTCTTACGCGAAAAATGTAATAGAAAACGTTTTTCTTCCTTTTAATGTAGGTCTCAAACTATATAGAGCAATGACAATACCAAATGTTCAATTATGGACATTTATACACGATGCCATAAAACAAATATATAATAAACCAAAAGAAAAACTATTATTGGGTAAGAATATACATTTTAAATAATTTTAAATTAAAAAAAGAGTCCTGCTCAGTATGCATAGTCATTTACATACAGGAAGTTAAAATCAGTCTTCTCAATGCTCACATTAAAAACGTTTAGCTGAGAACTTGCTATAAGAATATTTTCAGTAATGGCTTCAAGAGTAATGTATCCAATGAGTAAAATAAAAAATATTTAGGAATATTTAAAAAAGTTAATATAATAACTGCATGCATATATTGCATACCAACGTCAAGGAAATTCCTAGAAATATATTTCATGCGGAGCTAAACTAGGCGAGTATTAACATTCGCGAGGTTCTGATGAAACATAGAAAGAATTTATTTTACGAATTGAACTGCTAACATGGTAGACCGCGAAACACATTATAATTATATATATTCTCATCCCTCTTTCTCCCTTTCTCACTCCTAAACTTTGCTGTCCTCAAACTAACATTCATTCAAAATCTCTTACTCCGTATACCCATAAATTACCCTTTCCCATCCTCAATTCCAGACACTCTCTTCCATTCTCTCTTCTTGTTCTTCCCCTTCATTCCCTATCTTCCCCATTCCCCTCAACCCGCTCCCTCCGATCTTTCTCCTATTCTCCCTATCTCTCACTCTCACTATTTAATATCTCCCCTTCCCGTCCCATCCCTTTTCCCTGCTTCCATCCTTTACCTACTCCATCTCTCTCCTACTCCATCTCTATCCTACTCCCTCTCTCCCCCTCTCACTTCTACTCTCTCCTTTCTCTGACGCTCTCTCTCACACTTATAATCTCCCCAACTTCCAAATTCCCTTCCTGTATCCCAGGGTTATTCATCTAAATGTTGCCCTGCTATTCACCTAATTACTGGGTGTCGAGGTCTTAATTGAGCTATTGCGCTATACTAGTATCATTTTTCCATTCGAAAACCAGTATACACATTGGAAAACATTTATTGACAGGTGGAGCTCATGAATCATGTCGATAAATGTAAGAATATCATTGGGTAAGTTTTTATATTTTTTATAAAATTATTGATGTTCATTTTTTTAAACCTTTACTTCATTTTTTGAGTTTCTGCATTCTTAGAAACAATAATACATTTTTTCTCTGAATGAGATATTTTTGAATTATCTTTGCATATTTAAAGTAACCGCATTCAATAACTTCTTCCTAAATATTACTATCACATGATCAACCCAAAAAATGTTTTGCTCAAGTTAATCACCAATGAAGTTCTTCCTTACTTTTAGGTGGTAATAGACTTAGTATTTACGCTTTATAGCCAAATAGAGAACATCTCAGTACGCTTTACGTTTTACCTAAATATCGTAATGATCATTAATAAGGATTAATTAACTCCTTAATGGGCTACATACATTGCTTTCTTCATTTAAATTAAATTTCGTCCACGGTAAAATATAGTGCGTAAAGAATCAACCAATTTTAATTAGTTATCTGTTTACTTATTTTGGATATAGTCAAAACAGAATTTTTCGTTCTCTATATTTTCGTTTATTATATTTAATCCGGAAAAACAATTATGAAACATTAATACACATACAATATCTTTTTCGTGCTACACAGCAGATTGCAGCCTCCCGACGGCGCGTAGGTTTCTTCACACCCACTCGTGCATTACGGACCGACTATTTTTGCTTCCCTGAATCTACGAACAAGGGGTGTAAACTTGTAAGAAAGGGAGGACGGCAGAAATATACAATTTATTTATTAATCACGCTAAGTATCGGTTTTTAAATAGGACGCAAATAAAGCGAGCCGTTCGAAGGAGCGTTCATTGACATCTACATGATACCTTGCAAGTCAACTTTCCGGTGGATGGCAAGGGGGACTGTAAGTGTATTGATGTTGACAATTTCATTTTCCTTGATAGATTTCTTAAAAGTTTCTTAACGAATCTCGTTAATACAATTACGCGGTGCGTATATTGTAAAATGGCCTCATCATCATCATATGTAATTCTGCCTCTCGGCAGGTCCAGTCATGGCAGCCCTCCAAGCTTCTCGATCCTGTGCCAGTCTCTTGTCATTATCCTACCTGCCTCCAACCCTAATTGCATCCAGCATCTGGTACCTCCTTCTTCCTCTTCCTATCTTTCCCTTTACCATTCCTTCAATTGCAGTCTTCAGCAGGCAATCTCTTCTCATACAGTGTCTAAGCCAATTTATCTTTCTTTCCCTAATTTTTCCTAACATTCTACTCAACACTCCCTCGTTTCTGACTCTATCCTCCCAGCTTACTCCTTCCATTCTTCTCCAAATCCACATTTCGAGCGCTTCTAAACTTCTTCCATCTTCTTTCCTGAGCGTCCACTTCTCTTTACCATACATCAGTACACTCCAAACATAACACTTCGCGAATCTCTTCCTCAATTCTTTATTCAGCGGCCCGCACAGTAATTTTCTTTTTCCTATTAAATCCTTCCTTTGCCATGGCTATTCTTGATCTAATTTCCTTGGAGCAAAGCATGTCTTCAGAGATAATGCTCCCTAGATACCTGATCCATCCTACCTGTTCAATCTCTTCACCTTCCAATCTAAAGTTAATTCTTTCCCCTTTCCCTCCTAGTATCATACTCTTAGTCTTTCTCTTATTCATTCTCATACCATATTCCTCGCATTTTCTATTAAGATCCTCTAACATCTCAATTACTTTTCCATATTATCAGCCAGCACAGCCATACCATCTGCAAACCTAATGCACTCCACATTTCTTCCACCCATACTCACTCCTCTCCTTCTATCAAAACATTCTTCGATAATTTCTTCCAAATAGATATTTAATAGAGTGGGTGACAGGCAGCATCCCTGGCTTACTCCTCTTCCTAATACAATCACCTCAGTTACCCCTCCTCCTATTCTTACCCTTGCTCTCTGGTCCAGATATAGGTCTTTTATCAGCTTCCTATCTCTCCAGTGAATACCATGTTTTTTCAATATAAGCATGAGTTTGTCGATCTCACTCGGTCAAATGCCTTCTCTAAATAAATGAATACAGCGTACACTTTCCAATTCTTCACAACATATCTCTCTCCAATGAGCCTCAAGAGACCTATCGCATCTCTTGTCCCCACTCCTCATCTGAATCCATACTGTTTCTCTCAAATTATCTTATTAAGCTATCCGTACAATCTTCTATACATTGTTCTTAATAAAGTTATGGCCACGTGGGATATCACATTTCTTCACATTTCTTGGAATTTACCTTTTTTCCAATTGATATCATTAATATGGCTTTAAAGTCTTTAGGCCATTTCCCCTTTCTGTATATTTCATTGCGCATATCAGTTATCTCCTTCTTCCCTTCTCCATCCAATGCCTTCAACATCTCAATTGGTATCTCATCAATTCCTGTTTCTTTGCGGTTTTTTATTTCCTTTATAGCTTTTTCTATTTCACTTTCTAGTATATCATATCATTTCTCATCATCTGGCACACTGCTCTTCTCTTTCAGCTGCAGTTCTTCCTCCCTTGGTCTTTTTTCCCATTCATATAACCATTCTATATACTCCTTCCATCTCTTCATTACCTCCTGCGGCTCGCTTACCGTACTTCCATATTCAGTTTCTATCTCAAAACTGCTTCTGCCTCCTTGTTCTTTAAATACCAGCTCAATAGCCTCTTTATACATCATATCATATCTACCTTCGTTTTCTAACTTCTCTATTTCATTGCACTTTTCCCTCATCCATTTTTCATTTCTTTTATCAGTCTCACTTCTTAGCTCATTATTTAGTCTTCTATATTTTTTTCTACCTTCCACTATACCAACATTTTTCCATCTTCTTCTTTCCTCCATTCTATCTAACATTTTGTTTGTAACCCACTGTTTTCTTATTTTATTCCTTTCCTTAATTCCTAAAGTATCTCTTGCTGCTTCTTTCAGACTATTTCTGATGTTTTCCCATATTTTATTAATACAATCCGTCTTTCCTTTTGTCTTTATCTTATCAATAAAGAGTTTTTCCATTTATTCAGATTTTCATACTTCTTTTAGCTTTCCAATATCCATTTCTTTCCTTGTCCTCCCTTTCCATGTCCTTTTTAACTTTATACAAAGCTCTGGTATGACTAGATTGTGGTCTGAGCAGATATCTGCTCCGGGATAACTATATCTCTGTTGTATTATAATATAGTCTATTTGATATTTTTCCCTATTTATTCGGGATGTCCAAGTGTACCTTCTCCTTTTATGGTTTTCAAACAAGATGTTACCAATTACCATACAATTCTCTTTACAAAAGTACACCAATCTTTGTCCTCTTTCATTTCTATTTCCTAAACCAAATTTTCTACTGTTTTGCCATCACTACCTTCACCTATGACTGCATTGCAGTCTTCCATTACTATTATACAGGCATTTCTTCTTTTCTTCTCAGTGATTTGCTCTATCCTCTCATAATATTCCTCCACATCTTCTTCTAAATGCTGACTGGTTGGCATGTACACTTGGATTATCACTAGGTATTTGCTTTTCCCTTTCAGTCTTACCATCATTAGTCTTCCATTAATATATTCTACCTTTATCACCTTATCTTTCATCCTTATACCTATTAATATTCCTACTCCGTTTTTGCTACTTCTCTCTTCTCCGGAGTATTACATCCTGTAGTCTCCGCTCTCCATTTCTCCACATCTTCCCCATCTCATTTCGCTCATGCCTAGTATATCCAGCTTGTTTTTCTTCATTTCATGCTTGGCGTTTTCGAGTTTTCCTCCTTGTAGGAGTGTGAGAATATTCCATGTTCCTATCCTTATCCTTTCTTTCTTCCCTTGTCCTTCATTCAAATATCCACTTCTTTCCTTTCAGCATTACTATTAGTACAAATTGTCGATGTATTCCCCTCCCGGAGATCCGATTGAGGGGAGGTTTTACCTCCGGAATCTTTTACAAAGAGGTCCATACCATGATCTTCCTGGGAATTAGATAGTGTGGTAGCTTCCCGTTACTTTCCACACAGGTAGATGATGCCTAGCTTAATTCAGCCGCCCAATATGGGACAGACGCTGCATTTTCGCCATATCTGGCTACCCTCAATCAGTTTTGCCTGCAGACCAATGCAATTACGAGGTTGTGGCACGTGGAGCCATAAGTGAGAGCTGGGGACATTGTGAGGCTCAGTCGTCTAAGACCTTTATTATCCTGAAGTGGTCGTCCTTCACAAAAGGTGCTACCTCTACAGCGAACCCCCAAACACCCCGAAAAATGGCCGTATGAATAAAATCGCGCTATTACGAATACACGACGAGTATATTGAAAAATTACAGTAAAAATAACATCGCGCATGTGCGAATATACGTAACCGAACACGCGTAAATCCAGGAATATCTGTCTTTATCGTTATACTTAAATTACGTAAATACGTTTTTAATGCACCAACTAAGGGTAAAGAAGAAATTTCAATAGATAGAGAAACATAATCGGGCCATGGTGTTTGGCTGTTTTATGGTGAGTGCCCGTTCAAAGTATATCATTTAGTAGTAGTAGTAGAGTTGATTTTATAAGGTGTGTCGACAGCAAGGTCATTTCACACCGTACTCAAATCAGTAATACAATAAAAGTTATTATATTTCCCTACTAATTGTGATAATAATTAATATAAAATTTTATACAGGTAATGTGTATAGAAAAAAATGTAATGTTAATAATTATTTAAATGTATGGAAGCAATTTAGCATCCCTGAGGAACTTGAAAACCACGTCTATGTTAACAGGGTCATCTCCCAGAACATCTTTAAGATGGCCTTGCATCGAAAGACTGTTTCGCATACCCTGGTAGTGGGTTGATTCGTTCAGGATATGTCTTATAGTGAGACGGGAGTCACAATGGTCACAGTGTGGTACTTCCTTCTCCTGTGTGAAAAGATAACAGTGAGTAAGGGCGTAGCGCCCTCTCCTCAATCGGGTCAGCACTACTTCCTCCCGCCTACTATTCCTGACAGAGGAGGACCAAGAAGTCGTAACAGCCTTTATGTCCCGCAATTTGTTATTTTGAAAACCTAGCCATGAGTCCTGCCGTTGTTTCACTATAAGTAACCTAAAAAATTTTTTTAGGTCTTCTGCTGTCGTGGACCGCGAGTCTAGTTCTTGCTTGCAGAGGCCCTCCATGGCAACAGAGTCGGCCTTCTCATTCCCCTTGATTCCCACATGCCCTGGTACTCAAACAAAGAGTATGTTATTCCCCATGGCCTCTAACAGGGCAAGACGGGAGTGAATCAACTGGACCAGTGGATGATAGGAATCAAAGGAAAGGATTGTTTGCAATGCGCTCCTAGAACCACTACATATCAAATACGGCAAGTTTTGTGACTCTATTTCATCCAAGGCAGTCTTTATAGCGTACAGTTCCGCTGTGTAAACACTACACAGCGGGTGCAGCTTCACCACGGAGATGATATTTTGGGAAGATGTTACATCGCATGCACAGGCAGTGTCTGAGTTGAAGCCATCCGTGTAAATGTGAGTGGCATCGCGGTGCTTTTCCAAAATTTCCATAAATTAATGGAGATATACATTAGAATGTGTGCCTGATTAGTTGCAGCGCCATGGCGAGACTTTATTAAAACCAGCAGGATGCACTTCGGGGAGCTGAATCCGGGCATCATCAATGAAATTTTTAAAACGAATTCCTATGGGTTTCGTCACCCTAGGTCTTCTATAAAATAATTCAATAAATCGGAGTCTGAACACAAGTTTAAAACAACGGTGTGTCTTTTGGGTTAAAATCTTACTGACATAATTACACATTAAAATCATCCTCCACATCTTAAGAGGCAGTTTTCCAGCATCACAGTAGATGCTGGGAATTGGACTGGTCCTGAAAGCACCAGTTGCCAGCCTGAGGCCAGAGTTGTGAATGGTACTTAGTGGGCGAAGATAGGACACTCGTGTAGCAGAATATATAAAGGTCAAACAGTCGAGCTTTGACCGTACCAATGCCCTGTATAAGAGAAGCATCGATTTGCGGTCAGCACCCCATGACGAATTACACAAGTATCGCAGAACATATAAAACTTTAAACCTCCTATCTTTTAAAATGCCAATATGACTTCTCCAGTTCCATCTTTTGTCGAGTGTCATTCCGAGGAACCATACAAAATCCACCACCGGTAGGGTAATTTCACCAATAGTAGGAAAGGGATCAGGAAATAATCCCCGTCGTCTGTGGAAATGCATACACTTGGTCTTCTATTCGGAGAAGCGGAAGCCAGTTTCGCCAGACCATTTATGGAGACGATTCAGGGTCAGCTGAATTTGCCTTTCAGCCATCCTCAAATTCGATGACCTACAGAAGACAGCTAGGTCATCGACAAAGAATGAGCCTATAACTGGTGAGTTAATGCAGTCTACAACGTCATTGATGGCTATTGCGAATAGCGTAACACTTAAAACGGAGCCCTGAGGATCACCATTTTCTTGGGTAAAAGACTGTGAAAGGTGATTGCCCAAACGAACTCTAAAAGTACAACCCGCTTAAAAGTTTTGGATAAAAATTGGTAGTCTGCCTTTAAAACCCCAGTCTTTAAGAGTGCGTAAAATCTTGTATCGCCAGGTATTGTCATACGCATTTTTTATGTCAAAAAAGACTCCTATGACATGCTGGCGTAGGAGAAAGGCCTCTTGTTTAAAGCTGTCGATCCTGACCAAGTGGTCCACTGTAGACCTGCTAAATCGGAAACCACACTGAACATTTGAGAGAAGGTTACCGCTCTCAAGGCACCAAACTAGACGTCTGTTTACCATTCTCTTCATCAGTTTGCACAGGCAGCTGGTCAAGGAGATTCGGCGATAGCTGGATGGCTGGCTCTTGTCCTTTCCCTGTTAAGGGATAAGAACAATTGCCGATTCCCGCCAAGAATCCGGGAAAGCCCCCTCAGCCCAATGCTGATTGAGGGTTTTCAGCAGATCCTGTTCTGCATCTATGGGCAAATGTTTGAGGAAGTTATTGTGGATAACGTCCAAGCCAGGACAAGAGTCCTTACCATCCCTAATCGCTGACTTCAACTCCCACAACGAAAAAGGTTCATTGTAGGATGCTGGACTGCTGATATTGCCAAGGTTTAGTACAGTTCTTTCCATTCTCTCTTTCATTCGAATGAAAGAAAGCTCGTACTCGGCTGTGCTGATAACTTTGGCGTAATGGAGGCCTAACGCTTCGCCAATGGCAGCAGAAGATGCTATATGTTGGCCTCCAATTTCTAGCCCTGGCACGCTTGTAGGGTGGTACTTGCCCGAGATTTTATTAACCCTATTCCAAACCTGTGCAACTGGAGTCCTGTGGTTAATGGAGGATACATACTTTATCCAACAGGACCTTTTCTCATACTTGATGACCTGGCGAGCTTTCGCCCTCAGTCGTCGAAACGCCGCAAAATTTGTACATGTGGGGAATCTATTAAAAATTCGCAATGCCCGTTTGCGTTTCCGAATGGCCACCGCACATTCTTCACTCCACCAGGGAACGGGAGTGTGGCGCGTCTTCCCAGATGGCATTGGAACGCTAGTACTAGCAGCATTGAGTACAGCTGCCGTAAAAACCTCGACATTGCGTATTCCCCCTCGACTGCTGTCAAAATTGAATTTAAAATTTGATTTAAAATACGGCCAATGGGCTCTATGTGTAACTCATAATCTCGCTCGGTTCGAGTCAAAAGAAATGTTAGCATTCTGCTGAATTAAGAGAGGGAAGTGCTCACTACAACAAAGATCATTATGCACAGACAATGTAAATAGTGTTGCAATGGTGCTGCTACAAATAACTAAATCTATTGAGGAGTACTCCCCATTAAAAGCATTAAAACGTGTTTTTTCACAGTCATTCAATAAAATCAGGTTAAAATCATTAAAAAGGTTTTCTAAAGGACGACCTCTGCCATTGTGGTCGGCCATCGTGTCCCTCCAGAGTGTGTTGTGTGCATTAAAGTCGCCCAGCAGCATGAATGGCCGTGTTAGCTGATTAATCAGGTCTTCAAGGTTCACCCTGTTCACCTGAGCCCATTCCGGAAGGTATACGTTACATGACGTAATTACCTCCGGAGCTGCTACAGTAACAGCTACGGCTTGGAAGGGCGTCCTAAGGTCCACCTGGGAGGTGTAAAGGGTCTCCCTGATGGCCACGGCGACCCCCCCTTGGGCTCTGTTTCCACTAAGATCGTCAACACGAAGAGCATTAAAACCTTTTAATTTAACCTTGTCTGTTTCTTTAAAATGGGTCTCTTGTAATAAAATACAAGCACGGTTAAAATCCTTTAATAAAATTGCCAGCTCCTCTCTGTGTGTATAAAAACCATTGCAGTTCCACTGTATGAATAGGGGCATTAAAATGTGGAATTAAAAATTAAAACCCTCAATATGATTGACGTTAACAACGTCTGACTAGATGATAGAATATTTGCATAAACTACAAAATATATAAAATTTTGATGAAGCTTGGCGCTTAAGCTTCGTCTTTCCCCTATTGTGTCTATTAAGGACGAAGGCCTATAATTGGTCCTCGTCCATTTGTTCTTCTTCCATGGCCTCCTCACCTGATGCTTGTTCGGCACAGGGAGTGCTGCATGGCAGTGCTTCCTCTCGCCGAGAGGAAGGAGGATTTTCTGGGGTACATTTGTTTTTGGATGCTTTTTTTTTTTTTTTTTATATAATTTCTTTTGATTTCTTTCCTTCCTTTTCCTTAATTCCCACTATTTGAATGGGTGCTACCTCACCTGTTTGGGTAGCGATGGTACTGGGTAGCTGCCAAGAATGCAAAAGGCCTTGAGAAAACTGGAGCAACAAGCGTTCTGAATTTTTTCCGTGCCTAAAGGTAAGACAGTTTTTCAAGCGTCTTAAGCTCCATAACCTTTTTTTCCTCCTTTAATTTTGGGCAGTCCCGAGAGAATGCCGGATGAGGACCTTCGCAGTTCGCACATGACACGGTCGCTGCACATTCTACTCCATCGTGCTTATCCCGATTACATATGGGGCAGACTGCTTTGCCCTTGCAACGTAGAGCAGTGTGCCCAAACTTTTGGCATTGGAAACAGCGCATAGGGTTTGGAATATATGGCCGAGAACAACTCTTCTTCTAAACCACCCCTTTTTGCCCTCCCTCACTCCATATCTTATTACCTACTCTCTCTCCCTGTCTATCTATCTCCCTCTCACGACCATTTAATCTCTCGCTCACATTCTCATTACCACTCCTCATACCGCCAGATCATTCCCTTCTCATCCCTCTCTCTCCCTTTCACGGTCCTCAACTTTCCTGTCCTCAAACTAACATTCATTCACAATCTCTTACTCCGTATGCCCATCAATTACCCTCTCCCATCCTCTGTACCAAACACTCTTTTTCATCCTATATTCTTGTCCTTCCTTTCCATTCCCTATCTTCCCCATTCCCCTAAACCCGCTCCCTCTGCTCTTTCTGATTTTCTCTCTATCTCTCACCCTCACTTTTTAGTATCTCCGCTACCCGTCCCATCCTCTTTCCCTGCTTCCATCTCCCCTCACTTTCTCTAAAAGACTCTCCGCCCAAAATTTTGCCATCCTTCACCTCCATCTCTCTCCTACTCCCTCTCTCCCCCTCTCACTTCTAGTCTCTCATTTTCTCTGACACTCTCTATCACACTTATAATCTCCCCAACTTCCAAATTCTCTTCCTCTATCCCAGGGTTATTCAGCTACATGTTGCCCTGCTATTCACCTAATTGCTGGGTGTCGAGGTCGTAATTGAGCTGTTACGCTATTCTAGGATCATTTCTCCATTCGGAAATCAGTATGCATATTGGAAAACCTTTTTTGACAGGTGTAACTCATGAATCATATCAGTAAAAGTAAGTGTGTCATTGGGTAGGTTTTATATTCTTTATAAAATTATTGGCGTTCACATTTTTTTAACCTGCACTTCATTTTTTGAGTTTCAGCATTCTTAGATAATATAGTACAATTTCACGGTGAAAGAAAATTTTTGAATTTTCTTTGCATATTTAAAGCAACCGCATTCAATGACATTTCACTAAATATTACAATCACATGCTCAACCACCATTTTCATCAATAATAGGACTACACGAAGAACTCATCTTTCCCATACTACATCCACATGCACCCCATCTCCACAGCTCCATTCGGCTTAAGTACATACATATCCATGTAAGTTTCACGTCTAACGTGAAAAATGTAATAGAGAAATTATTTACACCTTTTAATGTCGGTCTCAACTTAAATACAGCAATGACAGTCCAAAATGTTCATTCGGGACGTTTCCACTCGATGCCATAAAACAGTTATAATATGAACCTTACGAAAAACTATTACTGGGTAAGAATATAAGTTTTAAATAATTTTCATTTAAAACAAAAGAATCCTGCACAGTATACCTAGTCATTTACTTACCGGAAATTAAAACCCATCTTATCAATGCTCACATTATAAACATTTAGCTGAATAGTTGCTATAAGAATATTTTCAGTTATGGCTTCAAGATTAATGTATCCAATGAGTAAAATAAACAATATCTAAGAATACTTAAGGAATTAAATAAAATAACTGCATGCATATATTGCATACCAAACTTAAGGAAATTCCTTGACATGTATTTCATATGGAGGTGAACGAGGTTCGCATTAACTTCCCCGTGATTCTAATAGAACATAGAAAAGAATTTCTTTTTCGAATTGAACAGTTACCATGGTAGACCGCGAAACACATTATCTTTATATATTGAGCTCATTTGAAACATAATCTCTTCTATGTGAAGAACCATCAATTATTTTACATATTTATATACGTAATCCGGAGAATACAGTTTCTGGTTCATTTCACAATCGAAAAATTATACATTATAGACTGTATAGGTAATAAAAAAGATGGTAACTTTATCATAAATTTATTAAAGGTAGAAAAATTCTACTAAATTTGGTGCGGAAATTATTCTATGAAAATACTCATCTTTCAGTCATTTGATGGTGAGTAAATGTAGGGACGTAATCTCCCTTGAAGACCTGTGTAAGGAGCACAAAACATTTAATATAGTTTTGATGTCCCAGACACAGTTCTCCAAGAAAGGTTACCGATGAGTGAGGGTTATATAGTTTACCCACTCGCTTTTACTGTGCGCAGCAAATTTCATCCAATTTCAGGCTAGTTAAATTTCTTTTAGACATTTGAGAGCGCATAAAAATACCTATTTTGGAAAATATGCTGTTCGTATTATTATTCACACGAAAACATGGAAGCACACGTACCGTATCTTGCGGTTATAGGGGACTGCGCAAGTCAGCGCTCCGTGCTCCGGAAGGTCCATTGGTCTTCCTTTAAAATAGAAGGCCAATGCCGCCAATGGGCTTCTCATCTCACTTCTGTGTAGAGCCGTAAGTTATGAGTAAATAAGCCTAAGATGCTGATTCTCCACAAAAACACTGCCAACCAGCAAGGATGAATATCTTAAATTATAGGAAAAGCAAGCAGTGTACATAGAAATTTTCATTAATTTTTCACTAGCCGTTAGGTGTCAATATGTTCCTTTTTCTGAAATGTCAACAGTTATAATGTACATTAAGGTTCACGTCCGAACACTGGTTGAATTCATATGTAGGAATGCATTATATCCGTGGCAACCTAAGACGTAACTAACTATGAAATATATTTTCGTAAATTACAGTATATATAATGAGTTGAACATTAAAGAATATTACACACATTTATTTAACTTGTCTTTCTCTTTCTATTTTTTTATGCACATATATTCTTTCAAATGTATGCCGCTTATTATCTCCTGTCCTGTACCACTTATCAACTTGAAATTAGGTGCATATATCCATCTCTCGTGACAGTGGACACGCAAAGTTAGTTATGTTCATTTCGGGGGCATTACATAAGAAATGTTTGCAGCTAGGAATCACAAGAAATACAAAATATTAATTACCCCAATATTGTTTTTATAAACGTCAATATTCAAAATTAAAAATAATATAAAAATATTTTCTGAAATGCAGACTTTATGCGCACTGAAAAGAATAAACTAATTTTATCCAGCATCAAATTGGATCAAATTTGCTTTGAATACTAATATTGGATGGGTCAATTTCATATAGCCGCCAATTGCAAAGAATTGGTTTTGCAGAAGAAAATTGCGTGATATTTGAGTAGGGTATTATAGGATATGATAATAGAGGATCGTGGGTTTGATAATTTACACATTCGATTTCACTGTGCGGCGCAGATTTCATCCAATTTCGGGCTAAATAAAGTTTCTTTTAGACATTTGAGAGCGCATAAAAAAAAACAATTTTCGAAAATAACTTTTTCATATTATTATTCACACAAAAATATGAAAGCACCCGTACCGTAATTTGCGGTTTCAGGGGACTGCGCAAGTCAGCACTCCGTACTTCGGAAGGGCCATTGGTTCTCCTTTTAAATAGAAGGCCAAAGACGTCAATGGGCTTTCCATCTCACATCTGTGTAGAACCGTATAAGTAAAGTTATGGTTAAATAAGCCTAAGATGCTGATTCTCCAGAAAAAGATAGTCAACCTGCAATGATAAATATTTTAAATTATGAGAAAAAAAGTATATTACATAGAAATTTTGATTAATTATTTTCACTAGCCGTAAGGTGTCAGTATGTTCCTATTTCTGAATTGTAACCAGTTATGATGTACATTAAGGAATAATGTTTTACTCTATAACTGATATTAAATTATTTGTACTTTTATCTTGCGTCCATTTGTGGAAATGTTGTATGAACCAGATTAATATCCCATCAAAACAGTCAGGTATACACATTGAAAATTTCAAGATATTTACTTGGCGCTTTAACACGCGCTCATTACACATACCTCATTCTCTCCCTCTTCCTCCATTTCTCTCTCCCACTCTCCTTGTGCCACAATTTTCATCAAGAATAGGTCTCCACGAAGAACTCATCTGTCCCGTTCTACATCCGCATGCACTCCATCTCCATACCTCAATTCCGCTTCAGTACATATATTTCCGTGTAAGTTTCACTTCTTACGCGAAAAATGAAATAGAAAACGTTTTTCTCCATTTAATGTCGATCTCAAAATATAAAGAGCAATGACAATCCCAGATGTTCATTAGGGACTTTTCCACACGATGCCATAAAAAATTATAATATGAAACTTACGAAACACTATTACTGGGTAAGAATACCAGTTTTAAATAATTTTCATTTAAAACAAAAGAATCCTGCACAGTGTACCTAGTCATTTACTTACCGGAAATTAAAACCCATCATATCAATGCTCACATTATAAACATTTAGCTGAACAGTTGCAATAAGAATATTTTCAGTTATGGCTGCAAGATAAATGCATCCAATGAGTAAAATAAACAATATCTAAGAATACTTAAGGAATTTAATAAAATAACTGCATGCATATATTGCATACGAACCTTAAGGAAATTCCTTGAAATATATTTCATGCGGAGCTGAACTAGGTGCGCATTAACTTCCGCCAGTATCTGATGGAGCATAGAAAGAATTTATTTTACGAATTGAACATTTACCATGGTAGACCGCGAAACGCATTATCATTATATATTGAGCTCATTTGAAACATAATCTCCTCTTTTTCATGAACCATTAATTATTTTACATTCTTATATACGTGATCCGGAGAATACATTTTCTAGTTAATTTCGCAATCGGAAATTTATAAATTGCAGTTTAGAAATGTAATAAAAAAGATTGTAATTTTATAAAAACTTATTCATGGTGGCGCAATTCTAGAAAATTTGAAGCGCTAATTATTCTATGAAAATACTCATCTTTAAGGCATTTGATGGCGAGTAAATGTAGGGACGTAATCTCTCTTAACGACCTGTGAAAGGGGCCAAAAACATTTCAATTTAGTTTTTATGTCCCTGTCACAGATCTCCAAGAAAGTTATTTTCTCTTCTTCGTCTGGAATCCTTCATGGGTGCGAACGCTGTTCCACAAAAAGCTTAACTAAATATAGTAATAAGGCATTAATAAAATTCACAAAAAGAGAAATATTTTGTCTTAAGAGGATTAAGTATATCAAAAAGGTACTAAATAATTCTCTACAACAATATATAGAGGTCATTGGTAAAAATGTGAATAAGTATATCACCGAATATACGTAAGAAAACCAGTGATCACCAGGGTATGGAAATACTGCCTCCAGAGTTAATTCTTCGTAATGATGCTTCACGTATAAGACATTTGTCGCATTCGTCATCCATATGCACCACCATCTCTGCAACTACATACCAATTAATGACACAATTTTCTCTGCGAGTTCCTCTAGTAACCCGAAAAATGAAAGAGAAAAGGCTTTTTCCCCTTTTCTACACTAAAACCAGATTTTACAGTCTCTAGCTACTCATATAATATTCGTTTATTACGGAGTGCGTAGTCTCTAAAGTGTAGTACAGTCACAATCGGAAATTAATAAAGTGGAGTGTAGAAAGTTCATTCACAATGATGATTACACTCACTTTAATTTACACCTGGTAACGCAGTGTTCGAAAATTTCGCGCAAAAATCGGTTTATGAAAACATTTATCTGCCAAGCATTTGATGGTGCGCAAAAAGTAGAGTCGATATCTCCCTTGAAGACCTGTGAAAGGGACAGCAAACCTTTCAGTTTAGTTTTGAAGTCCCAGTCACAGGTCTCCACGAAAGACAAATTCCTTTTCTTCGTCTCCAATCCTTCGTTTGTATTAACGCTGTTCCAGTAGAAGTTTACCAAAAGAATTCATTTATGCATTTTAAAAATATATTTCATAAATGGGAATAGATTTTGACAATGTTCATATAACTCCATTTTCTTGAGTATGTTTTCTTCTATATCACTAGATACGTCGCATATATAGTTTTTAAGCACGTGAAGTCGATTCACGAAAATTTTATAGGCGTTATTTTCTTTTTTTTAAACTGCACCTCAGTTTTTGTTTCAGCATTCTTTGAAACAATAATACAATTTTACGGTGAATGAGAAATTTTTGAATTTTCTTTGCATAACTAAAGAAACCGCATTCAATAACTTCTTCCGATATATTACTATCACATGCTCAACACAAAAAATATTTCGCTCAATTTAATCACCGATGAAGTTCTTCCTTATTTTGAGTTGGAAATAGACTTAGTATTTACGCTTTATTGCCAAATGGAAATCATCTCAGTACGTTTTACGTTTGACCTGAAAATCGTAATGTACATTAATAAGGATTAATAAACTCCTTAATGCGCTACATACGTTGCTTTCTAATTTAATTATATTTCATCCACGGTAAAATATAGTGCGTAAAGAATCAACCAATTTTAATTAGTTACCTGTTTACTTATTTTGGATCGAGTCAAAACAGAATTTTTCGTTTTCTATATAGGACAGCTATATTTTCGTTTATTATTTTTATTTCGGCAAAACAATTATGAAACATTAATAGCCCTACAATATCTTATTCGTGCTACGCAGCAGATTGCTGCCTCCCGACGGCGCGTAGGTTCCTTCACACCCACTCGTGCATTACTGACCGACTATTTTTGCTACCCTAAATCTTCGAACAAAGGGTGTAAACTTGTAAGAAATGCAGGACGGCAAAAATATACAATTTTTTTATTAGTATCGGTTTTTAAATAGGACGCAAATAAAGCGAGCCGTTCGAAGGAGCGTTCATCGACATCTACATGATTCCTAGCAAGTCAACTTTCCGGTGGATGGCAAGGGGGACAGTAAGTGTATCGATATTGACAATTTCATTTGCCTTGATTGATTTCTGAAAAGTTTATTAACGAATCTCTTTAATACAATTACGCGGTTCACTTCACTCGCAGTTTCTAGCATAGTTTTCTTCAAGGTTTCCCATTGCTCCTCTACATTCTCTGTTTGATTTATCACAGCAGTGTTTGTTTTATCTTGACATGCTGACACGACCTCATCGATTTTATGTTTTTCTAAATCCCATTTTTGATTAGTTCTCTTTGGTAACTTTTTAAATTTGAGAGCACATTCACTTAATACCAAGTTGTGGTCGCTGTCAATATCGGGGCCTGCATAGATTCTGCAATCCTTGACTTGGTTTTTGAACCTTTGTTTGACTAAAATATAGTCGATCTGGTACCTTCTGCTGTCTCCAGGAGTCTTCCACGTGTACCGTCTACGTGGGTGGTGTTGGAACCACGTATTACTCAGCACTAGTTGGTGCTGAGTGCAGAACTCTACCAACCGATCCCCTCTTTCGTTCCTCTCTCCAAGTCCATAGGGCCCCACTATCGTTCCATCGGTTCCTTCTCCAACTGCCGCGTTCCAGTCACCCATAATAATCAAGTTATCCTCTCCCTTCACTCCTCTTATAACTTCATTTATCTCTTCGTAAACTCTTTCCACCTCATCAATGTCTTGGTTTGATGTCGGCATATACACTTGAGCTAATACAGTCTTGTTTGGTTTGGTATCGAGAGTGACTAGAATAATCCGCCCATTCAATTGCACATATCCACTGACTCTCCGTCCTAGCTCCTTGCTCAGGACAACTCCTACTCCTCCTATTCCTGGCCTGCCCTTGATGCTGCCTGTGTGGATCACTCGGTAATCCCCACTCCAGAAATCTCCATTATCAAGCCACCTCATCTCACTCACCCCCAGCACATCTATCCTCATCCTTTTCATTTCTAACATAAGATTTTCAAGTTTTCCACATTGTAGTAGTGTTCGGACATTCCATGTTCCGATTCGTCGTTTACAGATATTCTTCTTCTTTAAAGCGAAGTCTCCTGCAGTCCCCACCCGGAGATCCGATTGGGGACTATTTTACCTCCGGTATATTTCACAAGAGTACGCCTCATAATTTCAAATTCAATCTTGAGCTGCTTGTACTAGGGATATCCTCAGGATCATTAATGCGGTGGTTTCCCCTTGCCATCCGCATCCTATGCCGTTGACCTCGAATAGGTTCCTCCGCCTTTAGAGGTGATTTCTCACCCCAAGGGCATGAAGGTGCCCTGACCCTCTACACGCTCATCCACCCTCCGAAGAGGCTGTTGGCACTTGGTG
Source organism: Tanypteryx hageni (assembly GCA_028673005.1). NCBI lineage: Eukaryota > Metazoa > Arthropoda > Insecta > Odonata > Petaluridae > Tanypteryx > Tanypteryx hageni. Next base: position 129,525,129 of record CM054120.1, on the reverse strand, counting down.
GAGGGGACCACTTATACCGGTGGTCACTCGGTTTGTGGACGTAGTTTAACGTCATACCCGGGACGGACAGGATATATAGGTCATTGGTAAAAATGTGAATGAGTATATCACCGAATATACGTAAGAAAACCAGTGATCACCAGGGTAGGGAAATACTGCCTCCAGAGTTAATTCTTCGTAATGATGCTTCACGTATAAAACATTTGTCTCATTCGTCATCCATATGCACCACCATCTTAGCAACAACATACTAATTAATGACACAATATTCTCTGCGAGTTCCTCGAGTAACCCGAAAAATGAAATAGAAAAGGCTTTTTCCCCTTTTCTACACTAAAACGAGATTTTACAGTCTCTAGCTCTTCATATAATATTCGTTTATTACGGAGTGCGTAGTCTCTAAAGTGTAGTACAGTCACAATCGGAAATTAATAAAGTGGAGTGTAGAAAGTTCACTCACAATGATGATTACATTCACTTTAATTTACACCTTGTAACGCAATGTTAAATAATATCGCGCAAAAATCAGTTTATGAAAACATTTATCTGCCAAGCATCTGATGGTGCGCAAAAGTAGAGTCGTTATCTCCCTTGAAGAACTGTGAAAGGGACAATAAACCTTTCACTTTAGTTTAGATGTCCCAGTCCCAGATCTCCACGAAAGACAAATTCCTTTTCTTCGTCTCCAATCTTTCATTCGTATCAACGCTGTTACAGTAGAAATTTACCAAAAGAATTCACATATGTTTTTTGATAAATATATTTCATAAATGGAAAAAGTTTTTGACAATGTTCATATAACTCCATTTTCTTGAGTATGTTATTTTCTATATCATTTGTTACATAGCATATACTGCTTCAAAACACGTTAAGTCGAATGACAAAATTTTATAGGCGTTATTTTCATATTGAATCATGTACATAGAGTTTAGACAAACAACAAAGTAAATCTTTTAGCTCAAATATGCAAAAATATGAGGAATATTGCAGGTCACAAAGATATAAGGCTTTTCTAATATATTTTTCTTATGTTTAGGTTAAAAAATGTATATCCTAGAAGTTGCTCATCGATAAAATGACTGGTAGTTAGATAAAATACTATCTTGGTAGAATGAATTCTTTCACATTGCCATAAAGGCCTGCGCCTGAAAAATTAATTTCCTTCTACTCGGATCTGCTAGGAGTGTCACGTTATTTCCTACAGCGTATAATGTCCGCTTAACATCAAGCACTACAACTATGAAGGAAGAGCTTAGCAGGTCACAAATAACCTCAATATCTCGCCAATGGTTCGAACGATTACAACTTTATCATTTTCTGCACAATTACTGTCCAAGAGATTTAATTTGGTGCATCATACGTTAAGGGAGCTGTTACCTTTGCGTTGAAAACCTCATTTTTTACGTTAAATATATATATATATATATATATTGTTTGTGTATGTGAAACATCACTAGTTCTTATGCACCTTAAAGTGGAATATCTTTTACCTTTACCCTTTCTCTCACACTCTCTCTACCTTCCTATATCTCTCCTCTTCCATTTATATAGCCCTATATCTCTTATTCTTCCTTCTTGACTACATTCAATTTTCCCTATCTCCCATAACACCTCCAATAATCCTAACAACTCTTCTTCTAAACCACCCCTTTTTGCCCTCCCTCACTCCATATCTTATTACCTACTCTCTCTCCCTGTCTATCTATCTCCCTCTCAAGACCATTTAATCTCTCGCTCACATTCTCATTACCACTCCTCATACCGCCAGACCATTCCCTTCTCATCCCTCTTTCTCCCTTTCACGGTCCTCAACTTTCCTGTCCTCAAACTAACATTCATTCACAATCTCTTACTCCGTATGCCCATCAATTACCCTCTCCCATCCTCTGTACCAAACACTCTTTTTCATCCGATATTCTTGTCCTTCCTTTCCATTCCCTATCTTCCCCATTCCCCTAAACCCGCTCCCTCCGCTCTTTCTCCTTTTCTCTCTATCTCTCACCCTCACTTTTTAGTATCTCCGCTACCCGTCCCATCCTCTTTCCCTGCTTCCATCTCCCCTCACATTCTCTAAAAGACTCTCCGCCCAAAATTTTGCCATCCTTCACCTCCATCTCTCTCCTACTCCCTCTCTCCCCCTCTCACTTCTAGTCTCTCATTTTCTCTGACACTCTCTATCACACTTATAATCTCCCCAACTTCCAAATTCCCTTCCTCTATCCCAGGGTTATTCAGCTACATGTTGCCCTGCTATTCACCTAATTGCTGGGTGTCGAGGTCGTAATTGAGCTGTTACGCTATTCTAGGATCATTTCTCCATTCGGAAATCAGTATTCATATTGGAAAACCTTTTTTGACAGGTGTAACTCATGAATCATATCAGTAAAAGTAAGTGTGTCATTGGGTAGGTTATATATTCTTTATAAAATTATTGGCGTTCACTTTTTTTTAACCTGCAATTCATTTATTTGAGTTTCAGCATTCTTAGATAATATAATACAATTTCACGGTGAAAGAAAATGTTTGAATTTTCTTTGCATATTTAAAGCAACCGCATTCAATGACATTTCCCTAAATATTACAATCACATACTCAACCACCATTTTCATCAATAATAGGACTACACGAAGAACTCATCTTTCCCATACTACATCCACATGCACCCCATCTCCACAGCTCTATTCGGCTTAAGTACATACATATCCAATTAAGTTTCACGTCTAACGTGAAAAATGTAATAGAGAAATTATTTACACCTTTTAATGTCGGTCTCAACTTAAATACAGCAATGACAATCCAAAATGTTCATTAGGGACGTTTCCACACGATGCCATAAAACAGTGATAATATGAACCATACGAAAAACTATTACTGGGTAAGAATATAAGTTTTAAATAATTTTCATTTAAAACAAAAGAATCCTGCACAGTATACCTAGTCATTTACTTACCGGAAATTAAAACCCATCTTATCAATGCTAACATTATAAACATTTAGCTGAATAGTTGCTATAAGAATATTTTCAGTTATGGCTTCAAGATTAATGTATCCAATGAGTAAAATAAACAATATCTAAGAATACTTAAGGAATTAAATAAAATAACTGCATGCATATATTGCATACCAAACTTAAGGAAATTCCTTGACATGTATTTCATGTGGAGGTGAACGAGGTTCGCATTAACTTCCCCGTGATTCTAATAGAACATAGAAAAGAATTTCTTTTTCGAATTGAACAGTTACCATGGTAGACCGCGAAACACATTATCTTTATATATTGAGCTCATTTGAAACATAATCTCTTCTATGTGAAAAACCATCAATTATTTTACATATTTATATACGTAATCCGGAGAATACAGTTTCTGGTTCATTTCACAATCGAAAAATTATACATTATAGACTGTATAGGTAATAAAAAAGATGGTAACTTTATCATAAATTTATTAAAGGTAGAAAAATTCTACTAAATTTGGTGCGGAAATTATTCTATGAAAATACTCATCTTTCAGTCATTTGATGGTGAGTAAATGTAGGGACGTAATCTCCCTTGAAGACCTGTGTAAGGAGCACAAAACATTTAATATAGTTTTGATGTCCCAGACACAGTTCTCCAAGAAAGGTTACCGATGAGTGAGGGTTATATAGTTTACCCACTCGCTTTTACTGTGCGCAGCAAATTTCATCCAATTTCAGGCTAGTTAAATTTTTTTAGACATTTGAGAGCGCATAAAAATATCTATTTTGGAAAATATGCTTTTCGTATTATTATTCACACGAAAACATGGAAGCACACGTACCGTATCTTGCGGTTATAGGGGACTGCGCAAGTCAGCGCTCCGTGCTCCGGAAGGTCCATTGGTCTTCCTTTAAAATAGAAGGCCAATGCCGCCAATGGGCTTCTCATCTCACTTCTGTGTAGAGCCGTAAGTTATGAGTAAATAAGCCTAAGATGCTGATTCTCCACAAAAACACAGCCAACCAGCAAGGATGAATATCTTAAATTATAGGAAAAGCAAGCAGTGTACATAGAAATTTTCATTAATTTTTTCACTAGCCGTTAGGTGTCAATATGTTCCTATTTCTGAAATGTCAACAGTTATAATGTACATTAAGGTTCACGTCCGAACACTGGTCGAATTCATATGTAGGAATGCATTATATCCGTGGCAACCTAAGACGTAACTAACTATGAAATATATTTTCGTAAATTACAGTTTATATAATGAGTTGAACATTAAAGAATATTACACACATTTATTTAACTTGTCTTTCTCTTTTTATTTTTTTATGCACATATATTCTTTCAAATGTATGCCGCTTATTATCTCCTGTCCTGTACCACTTATCAACTTGAAATTAGGTGCATATATCCATCTCTCGTGACAGTGGACACGCAAAGTTAGTTATGTTCATTTCGGGGGCATTACATAAGAAATGTTTGCAGCTAGGAATCACAAGAAATACAAAATATTAATTACCCCAATATTGTTTTTATAAACGTCAATATTCAAAATTATATTAATATAAAAATATTTTCTGAAATGCAGACTTTATGCGCACTGAAAAGTATAAACTAATTTTATCCAGCATCAAATTGGATCAAATTTGCTTTGAATACTAATATTGGATGGGTCAATTTCATATAGCCGCCAATTGCAAAGAATTGGTTTTGCAGAAGAAAATTGCGTGATATTTGAGTAGGGTATTATAGGATATGATAATAGAGGATCGTGGGTTTGATAATTAACACATTCGATTTCACTGTGCGGCGCAGATTTCATCCAATTTTGGACTAAATAAAGTTTCTTTTAGACATTTGAGAGCGCATAAAAAAAAACAATTTTCGAAAATAACTTTTTCATATTATTATTCACACAAAAATATGAAAGCACCCGTACCGTAATTTGCGGTTTCAGGGGACTGCGCAAGTCAGCACTCCGTACTTCGGAAGGGCCATTGGTTCTCCTTTTAAATAGAAGGCCAAAGACGTCAATGGGCTTTCCATCTCCCATCTGTGTAGAACCGTATAAGTAAAGTTATGGTTAAATAAGCCTAAGATGCTGATTCTCCAGAAAAAGATAGTCAACCTGCAATGATAAATATTTTAAATTATGAGAAAAAAAGTATATTACATAGAAATTTTGATTAATATTTTTCACTAGCCGTAAGGTGTCAGTATGTTCCTATTTCTGAATTGTAACCAGTTATGATGTACATTAAGGAATAATGTTTTACTCTATAACTGATATTAAATTATTTGTACTTTTATCTTGCGTCCATTTGTGGAAATGTTGTATGTACCAGATTAATATCCCATCAAAACCGTCAGGTATACACATTGAAAATTTCAAGATATTTACTTGGCGCTTTAACACGCGCTCATTACACATACCTCATTCTCTCCCTCTTCCTCCATTTCTCTCTCCCACTCTCCTTGTGCCACAATTTTCATCAAGAATAGGTCTCCACGAAGAACTCATCTGTCCCGTTCTACATCCGCATGCACTCCATCTCCATAGCTCAATTCCGCTTCAGTACATATATTTCCGTGTAAGTTTCACTTCTTACGCGAAAAATGAAATAGAAAACGTTTTTCTCCATTTAATGTCGATCTCAAAATATAAAGAGCAATGACAATCCCAGATGTTCATTAGGGACTTTTCCACACGATGCCATAAAAAATTATAATATGAAACTTACGAAACACTATTACTGGGTAAGAATACCAGTTTTAAATAATTTTCATTTAAAACAAAAGAATCCTGCACAGTGTACCTAGTCATTTACTTACCGGAAATTAAAACCCATCATATCAATGCTCACATTATAAACATTTAGCTGAACAGTTGCAATAAGAATATTTTCAGTTATGGCTGCAAGATAAATGCATCCAATGAGTAAAATAAACAATATCTAAGAATACTTAAGGAATTTAATAAAATAACTGCATGCATATATTGCATACGAACCTTAAGGAAATTCCTTGAAATATATTTCATGCGGAGCTGAACTAGGTGCGCATTAACTTCCGCCAGTATCTGATGGAGCATAGAAAGAATTTATTTTACGAATTGAACATTTACCATGGTAGACCGCGAAACACATTATCATTATATATTGAGCTCATTTGAAACATAATCTCCTCTTTTTCATGAACCATTAATTATTTTACATTCTTATATACGTGATCCGGAGAATACATTTTCTAGTTAATTTCGCAATCGGAAATTTATAAATTGCAGTTTAGAAATGTAATAAAAAAGATTGTAACTTTATAAAAACTTATTCATGGTGGCGCAATTCTAGAAAATTTGAAGCGCTAATTATTCTATGAAAATACTCATCTTTAAGGCATTTGATGGCGAGTAAATGTAGGGACGTAATCTCTCTTAACGACCTGTGAAAGGGGCCAAAAACATTTCAATTTAGTTTTTATGTCCCTGTCACAGATCTCCAAGAAAGTTATTTTCTCTTCTTCGTCTGGAATCCTTCATGGGTGCGAACGCTGTTCCACAAAAAGCTTGACTAAATATAGTAATAAGGCATTAATAAAATTCACAAAAAGAGAAATATTTTGTCTTAAGAGGATTAAGTATATCAAAAAGGTACTAAATAATTCTCTACAACAATATATAGAGGTCATTGGTAAAAATGTGAATAAGTATATCACCGAATATACGTAAGAAAACCAGTGATCACCAGGGTATGGAAATACTGCCTCCAGAGTTAATTCTTCGTAATGATGCTTCACGTATAAGACATTTGTCGCATTCGTCATCCATATGCACCACCATCTCTGCAACTACATACCAATTAATGACACAATTTTCTCTGCGAGTTCCTCGAGTAACCCGAAAAATGAAAGAGAAAAGGCTTTTTCCCCTTTTCTACACTAAAACCAGATTTTACAGTCTCTAGCTACTCATATAATATTCGTTTATTACGGAGTGCGTAGTCTCTAAAGTGTAGTACAGTCACAATCGGAAATTAATAAAGTGGAGTGTAGAAAGTTCATTCACAATGATGATTACACTCACTTTAATTTACACCTGGTAACGCAGTGTTCGAAAATTTCGCGCAAAAATCGGTTTATGAAAACATTTATCTGCCAAGCATTTGATGGTGCGCAAAAAGTAGAGTCGATATCTCCCTTGAAGACCTGTGAAAGGGACAGCAAACCTTTCAGTTTAGTTTTGAAGTCCCAGTCACAGGTCTCCACGAAAGACAAATTCCTTTTCTTCGTCTCCAATCCTTCGTTTGTATTAACGCTGTTCCAGTAGAAGTTTACCAAAAGAATTCATTTATGCATTTTATAAATATATTTCATAAATGGGAATAGATTTTGACAATGTTCATATAACTCCATTTTCTTGAGTATGTTTTCTTCTATATCACTAGATACGTCGCATATATAGTTTTTAAGCACGTGAAGTCGATTCACGAAAATTTTATAGGCGTTATTTTCTTTTTTTTAAACTGCACCTCAGTTTTTGTTTCAGCATTCTTTGAAACAATAATACAATTTTACGGTGAATGAGAAATTTTTGAATTTCCTTTGCATAACTAAAGAAACCGCATTCAATAACTTCTTCCAATATATTACTATCACATGCTCAACACAAAAAATATTTCGCTCAATTTAATCACCGATGAAGTTCTTCCTTATTTTGAGTTGGAAATAGACTTAGTATTTACGCTTTATTGCCAAATGGAAATCATCTCAGTACGTTTTACGTTTGACCTGAAAATCGTAATGTACATTAATAAGGATTAATAAACTCCTTAATGCGCTACATACGTTGCTTTCTAATTTAATTATATTTCATCCACGGTAAAATATAGTGCGTAAAGAATCAACCAATTTTAATTAGTTACCTGTTTACTTATTTTGGATCGAGTCAAAACAGAATTTTTCGTTTTCTATATAGGACAGCTATATTTTCGTTTATTATTTTTATTTCGGCAAAACAATTATGAAACATTAATAGCCCTACAATATCTTATTCGTGCTACGCAGCAGATTGCTGCCTCCCGACGGCGCGTAGGTTCCTTCACACCCACTCGTGCATTACTGACCGACTATTTTTGCTACCCTAAATCTTCGAACAAAGGGTGTAAACTTGTAAGAAATGCAGGACGGCAAAAATATACAATTTTTTTATTAGTATCGGTTTTTAAATAGGACGCAAATAAAGCGAGCCGTTCGAAGGAGCGTTCATCGACATCTACATGATTCCTAGCAAGTCAACTTTCCGGTGGATGGCAAGGGGGACAGTAAGTGTATCGATATTGACAATTTCATTTGCCTTGATTGATTTCTGAAAAGTTTCTTAACGAATCTCTTTAATACAATTACGCGGTTCACTTCACTCGCAGTTTCTAGCATAGTTTTCTTCAAGGTTTCCCATTGCTCCTCTACATTCTCTGTTTGATTTATCACAGCAGTGTTTGTTTTATCTTGATATGCTGACACGACCTCATCGATTTTAAGTTTTTCTAAATCCCATTCTTGATTAGTTCTCTTTGGTAACTTTTTAAATTTGAGAGCACATTCACTTAATACCAAGTTGTGGTCGCTGTCAATATCGGGGCCTGCATAGATTCTGCAATCCTTGACTTGGTTTTTGAACCTTTGTTTGACTAAAATATAGTCGATCTGGTACCTTCTGCTGTCTCCAGGAGTCTTCCACGTGTACCGTCTACGTGGGTGGTGTTGGAACCACGTATTACTCAGCACTAGTTGGTGCTGAGTGCAGAACTCTACCAACCGATCCCCTCTTTCGTTCCTCTCTCCAAGTCCATAGGGCCCCACTATCGTTCCATCGGTTCCTTCTCCAACTGCCGCGTTCCAGTCACCCATAATAATCAAGTTATCCTCTCCCTTCACTCCTCTTATAACTTCATTTATCTCTTCGTAAACTCTTTCCACCTCATCATCGTCTTGGTTTGATGTCGGCATATACACTTGAGCTAATACAGTCTTGTTTGGTTTGGTATCGAGAGTGACTAGAATAATCCGCCCATTCAATTGCACATATCCACTGACTCTCCGTCCTAGCTCCTTGCTCAGGACAACTCCTACTCCTCCTATTCCTGGCCTGCCCTTGATGCTGCCTGTGTGGATCACTCGGTAATCCCCACTCCAGAAATCTCCATTATCAAGCCACCTCATCTCACTCACCCCCAGCACATCTATCCTCATCCTTTTCATTTCTAACAAGATTTTCAAGTTTTCCACATTGTAGTAGTGTTCGGACATTCCATGTTCCGATTCGTCGTTTACAGATATTCTTCTTCTTTAAAGCGAAGTCTCCTGCAGTCCCCACCCGGAGATCCGATTGGGGACTATTTTACCTCCGGTATATTTCACAAGAGTACGCCTCATAATTTCAAATTCAATCTTGAGCTGCTTGTACTAGGGATATCCTCAGGATCATTAATGCGGTGGTTTCCCCTTGCCATCCGCATCCTATGCCGTTGACCTCGAATAGGTTCCTCCGCCTTTAGAGGTGATTTCTCACCCCAAGGGCATGAAGGTGCCCTGACCCTCTACACGCTCATCCACCCTCCGAAGAGGCTGTTGGCACTTGGTGGAGGGGACCACTTATACCGGTGGTCACTCGGTTTGTGGACGTAGTTTAACGTCATACCCGGGACGGACAGGATATATAGGTCATTGGTAAAAATGTGAATGAGTATATCACCGAATATACGTAAGAAAACCAGTGATCACCAGGGTAGGGAAATACTGCCTCCAGAGTTAATTCTTCGTAATGATGCTTCACGTATAAAAAATTTGTCTCATTCGTCATCCATATGCACCACCATCTTAGCAACAACATACTAATTAATGACACAATATTCTCTGCGAGTTCCTCGAGTAACCCGAAAAATGAAATAGAAAAGGCTTTTTCCCCTTTTCTACACTAAAACCAGATTTTACAGTCTCTAGCTCTTCATATAATATTCGTTTATTACGGAGTGCGTAGTCTCTAAAGTGTAGTACAGTCACAATCGGAAATTAATAAAGTGGAGTGTAGAAAGTTCACTCACAATGATGATTACATTCACTTTAATTTACACCTTGTAACGCAATGTTAAATAATATCGCGCAAAAATCAGTTTATGAAAACATTTATCTGCCAAGCATCTGATGGTGCGCAAAAGTAGAGTCGTTATCTCCCTTGAAGAACTGTGAAAGGGACAATAAACCTTTCACTTTAGTTTAGATGTCCCAGTCCCAGATCTCCACGAAAGACAAATTCCTTTTCTTCGTCTCCAATCTTTCATTCGTATCAACGCTGTTACAGTAGAAATTTACCAAAAGAATTCACATATGTTTTTTGATAAATATATTTCATAAATGGAAAAAGTTTTTGACAATGTTCATATAACTCCATTTTCTTGAGTATGTTATTTTCTATATCATTTTTTACATAGCATATACTGCTTCAAAACACGTTAAGTCGAATGACAAAATTTTATAGGCGTTATTTTCATATTGAATCATGTACATAGAGTTTAGACAAACAACAAAGTAAATCTTTTAGCTCAAATATGCAAAAATATGAGGAATATTGCAGGTCACAAAGATATAAGGCTTTTCTAATATATTTTTCTTATGTTTAGGTTAAAAAATGTATATCCTAGAAGTTGCTCATCGATAAAATGACTGGTAGTTAGATAAAATACTATCTTGGTAGAATGAATTCTTTCACATTGCCATAAAGGCCTGCGCCTGAAAAATTAATTTCCTTCTACTCGGATCTGCTAGGAGTGTCACGTTATTTCCTACAGCGTATAATGTCCGCTTAACATCAAGCACTACAACTATGAAGGAAGAGCTTAGCAGGTCACAAATAACCTCAATATCTCGCCAATGGTTCGAACGATTACAACTTTATCATTTTCTGCACAATTACTGTCCAAGAGATTTAATTTGGTGCATCATACGTTAAGGGAGCTGTTACCTTTGCGTTGAAAACCTCATTTTTTACGTTAAATATATATATATATATATATATATATATATATATATATATATATATATATATTGTTTGTGTATGTGAAACATCACTAGTTCTTATGCACCTTAAAGTGGAATATCTTTTACCTTTACCCTTTCTCTCACACTCTCTCTACCTTCCTATATCTCTCCTCTTCCATTTATATAGCCCTATATCTCTTATTCTTCCTTCTTGACTACATTCAATTTTCCCTATCTCCCATAACACCTCCAATAATCCTAACAACTCTTCTTCTAAACCACCCCTTTTTGCCCTCCCTCACTCCATATCTTATTACCTACTCTCTCTCCCTGTCTATCTATCTCCCTCTCACGACCATTTAATCTCTCGCTCACATTCTCATTACCACTCCTCACACCGCCAGACCATTCCCTTCTCATCCCTCTTTCTCCCTTTCACGGTCCTCAACTTTCCTGTCCTCAAACTAACATTCATTCACAATCTCTTACTCCGTATGCCCATCAATTACCCTCTCCCATCCTCTGTACCAAACACTCTTTTTCATCCGATATTCTTGTCCTTCCTTTCCATTCCCTATCTTCCCCATTCCCCTAAACCCGCTCCCTCCGCTCTTTCTCCTTTTCTCTCTATCTCTCACCCTCACTTTTTAGTATCTCCGCTACCCGTCCCATCCTCTTTCCCTGCTTCCATCTCCCCTCACATTCTCTAAAAGACTCTCCGCCCAAAATTTTGCCATCCTTCACCTCCATCTCTCTCTTACTCCCTCTCTCCCCCTCTCACTTCTAGTCTCTCATTTTCTCTGACACTCTCTATCACACTTATAATCTCCCCAACTTCCAAATTCCCTTCCTCTATCCCAGGGTTATTCAGCTACATGTTGCCCTGCTATTCACCTAATTGCTGGGTGTCGAGGTCGTAATTGAGCTGTTACGCTATTCTAGGATCATTTCTCCATTCGGAAATCAGTATGCATATTGGAAAACCTTTTTTGACAGGTGTAACTCATGAATCATATCAGTAAAAGTAAGTGTGTCATTGGGTAGGTTTTATATTCTTTATAAAATTATTGGCGTTCACTTTTTTTTAACCTGCACTTCATTTTTTGAGTTTCAGCATTCTTAGATAATATAATACAATTTCACGGTGAAAGAAAATTTTTGAATTTTCTTTGCATATTTAAAGCAACCGCATTCAATGACATTTCACTAAATTTTACAATCACATGCTCAACCACCATTTTCATCAATAATAGGACTACACGAAGAACTCATCTTTCCCATACTACATCCACATGCACCCCATCTCCACAGCTCCATTCGGCTTAAGTACATACATATCCAAGTAAGTTTCACGTCTAACGTGAAAATTGTAATAGAGAAATTATTTACACCTTTTAATGTCGGTCTCAACTTAAATACAGCAATGACAATCCAAAATGTTCATTAGGGACGTTTCCACACGATGCCATAAAACAGTGATAATATGAACCTTACGAAAAACTATTACTGGGTAAGAATATAAGTTTTAAATAATTTTCATTTAAAACAAAAGAATCCTGCACAGTATACCTAGTCATTTACTTACCGGAAATTAAAACCCATCTTATCAATGCTCACATTATAAACATTTAGCTGAATAGTTGCTATAAGAATATTTTCAGTTATGGCTTCAAGATTAATGTATCCAATGAGTAAAATAAACAATATCTAAGAATACTTAAGGAATTAAATAAAATAACTGCATGCATATATTGCATACCAAACTTAAGGAAATTCCTTGACATGTATTTCATGTGGAGGTGAACGAGGTTCGCATTAACTTCCCCGTGATTCTAATAGAACATAGAAAAGAATTTATTTTTCGAATTGAACAGTTACCATGGTAGACCGCGAAACACATTATCATTATATATTGAGCTCATTTGAAACATAATCTCTTCTATGTGAAGAACCATCAATTATTTTACATATTTATATACGTAATCCGGAGAATACAGTTTCTGGTTCATTTCACAATCGAAAAATTATACATTATAGACTGTATAGGTAATAAAAAAGATGGTAACTTTATAATAAATTTATTAAAGGTAGAAAAATTCTACTAAATTTGGTGCGGAAATTATTCTATGAAAATACTCATCTTTCAGTCATTTGATGGTGAGTAAATGTAGGGACGTAATTTCCCTTAAAGACCTGTGAAAGGGGCAAAAAACATTTGTATTAATTTTTATGTCCCAGTCACAGATCTCCAAGAAAAATATTTTCTCTTCTTCATCTGGAATCCTTCACGGTTGCGAACGCTGTTCCACAAAAAGCTAAACTAAATATAGTAATAAGGCATTAATAAAACTCACAATATAAGAAATATTTTGTGTCAAGAGGATTAAGTACATTAAAAAGGTACTAAATAATTCTCTACAACAATATATAGAGGTCATTGGTAAAAATGTGAGTAAGTATATCACCGAATATACGTAAGAAAACCAGTGATCACCAGGGTAGGGAAATCCTGCCTCCAGAGTTAATTCTTCGTAATGATGCTTCACGTATAAAATATTTGTCTCATTCGTCATCCATATGCACCACCATCTCTGCAACTACATACCAATTAATGACACAATTTTCTCTGCGAGTTCCTCGAGTAACCCGAAAAATGAAAGAGAAAAGGCTTTTTCCCTTTTCTAAACTAAAACGAGATTTAACAGTCTCTAGCTCTTCATATAATATTCGTTTATTACGGAGTGCGTAGTCTCTAAAGTGTAGTACAGTCATAATCGGAAATTAATAAAGTGGCGTGTAGAAAGTTCATTTACAATGATGATTACATTCACTTTAATTTACACCTGGTAACGCAGTGTTCGAAAATTTCGCGCAAAAATCGGTTTATGAAAACATTTATCTGCCAAGCATTTGATGGTGCGCAAAAAGTAGAGTCGATATCTCCCTTGACGACCTGTGAAAGGGACAGCACACCTTTCAGTTAATTTTGAAGTCCCAGTCACAGGTCTCCACGAAAGACAAATTCCTTTTCTTCGTCACCAATTCTTTACTTGTATTAACTCATTTCCAGTAGAAGTTAACCAAAAGAATTCATTTATGCCTTTTATATATACATTTCATAAATGGGAATAGTTTTTGACAATGTTCATATAACTCCATTTTCTTGAGTATGTTTTCTTCTATATCACTAGATACGTCGCATATATAGTTTTAAAACACTTTAAGTTGATTGACGAAAATTTTATAGGCGTTATTTTCTTTTTTTTTAACCTGCACTTCATTTTTTGTTTCAGGGTTCTTTGACACAATAATACAAAATTTACGGTGAATGAGAAATTTTTGAATTTTCTTTGCATAACTAATGCAACCGCATTCAATAACTTCTTCCAATATATTGCTAACACATGGTCAACACAAAAAATATTTCGCTCAATTTAATCACCGTTGAAGTTCTTCCATATTTTGAGGTGGAAATAAACTTAGTATTTAAGCTTTATTGCCAAATGGAAAACATCTCAGCACGATTTTCGTTTGACCAGAAAATCGTAAAGATCATTAATAAGGATTAATAAACTCCTTAATGGGCTACATACGTACTTTCTTCATTTAAATTATATTTCATTCACGGAAAATTCTTCTCAACACTTCCTCGTTTCTGACTCTATCCTCCCAGCTTACTCCTTCCATTCTTCTCCAAATCCATATTTCGAGCGCTTCTAACCTTCTTCCATCTTCTTTCCTGTGCGTCCACGTCTCTGCACCATACATCTCTACATTCCAAACATAACACTACGCCAATCTCTTTCTCAATTTTTTATTCAGCGGCCCGCACAATAATTTACCTTTTCCTATTAAATCCTTTCTTTGCCATGGCTATTCTCGATCTTATTTCTTTGGAGCAAAGCATGTCTTTAGAGATAATGCTCCCTAGATACCTGATCCATCCTACCTGTTCAATCTCTTCACCTTCCAATCTAAAGTTAATTCTTTCCCCTTTCCCTCCTAGTATCATACTCTTAGTCTTTCTCTTATTCATTCTCATACCATATTCCTCGCATTTTCTATTAAGATCCTCTAACATCTCAATTACTTTTCCATATTATCAGCCAGCACAGCCATACCATCTGCAAACCTAATGCACTCCACATTTCTTCCACCCATACTCACTCCTCTCCTTCCATCAAAACATTCTTCGATAATTTCTTCCAAATAGATATTAAATAGAGTGGGTGACAGGCAGCATCCCTGGCTTACTCCTCTTCCTAATACAATCACCTCAGTTACCTCTCCTCCTATTCTTACCCTTGCTCTCTGGTCCAGATATAGGTGATTTATCAGCTTCCTCTCTCTCCAGTGAATACCATATTTTTTCAATATCAGCATGAGTTTGTCGATCTCACTCGGTCAAATGCCTTCTCTAAATAAATGAATACAGCATACACTTTCCTATTCTTTAGAACATATCTCTCTCCAATCAGCCTCAAGAGACCTATCGTATCTCTCGTCCCCACTCCTCATCTGAATCCATACTGTTCCTCTCCAATTATCTTATTAAGCTATCCGTACAATCTTCTATTCATTGTTCTTAATAAAGTTTTGGCCACGTGTGATATCACATTTCTTCACATTTCTTGGAATTTACCTTTTTTCCAATTGATATCATTAATATGTCTTTGAAGTCTTTAGGCCATTTCCCCTTTCTGTATATTTCATTGCACATGTCAGTTATCTCCTTCTTCCCTTCTCCATCCAATGCCTTCAACATCTCAATTGGTATCTCATCAATTCCCGTTTTTTTGCCATTTTTCATTTACTTTACAGCTTTTTCTATTTAACTTTCTAGTATATCATATCCTTTCTCGTCATCTGGCACACTGCTCTCCTTCTCCCAGCTGCAGTTCTTCCTCCCTTGGTCTTTTTTCCCATTCATATAACCATTCTATATACTCCTTCCATCTCTTCATTACCTCCTGTGGCTCGCTTACCGTACTTCCATATTCAGTTTCTACCTCAAGACTGCTTCTGCCTCCTTGTTCTTTAAATACCAGCTCCATAGCCTCTTTATACATCATATCATATCTACCTTCGTTTTCTAACTTTTCTATTTCATTGCACTTTTCCCTCATCCATTTTTCTTTTGTTTTATCAGTGTCTCTTCTTAGCTCATTATTTAGTCTTCTATATTTTCTTCTACCTTCCACTGTACCCACATTCTTCATCTTTCCTCCATTTTATCTAACATTTCGTTTGTAACCCACTCTTTTCTTATTTTATTTCTTTCCTTAATTCCTATAGTCTCTCTTGCTGCTTCTTTCAGACTATTTCTGATGTTTTTCCCATCTTTTATTAATACAATCTGTCTTTCCTTTTGTCTTTATCTTATCAATAAAAATTTTTCCATTTATTCAGTTTTTCCTATTTCGTTTAGCTTTCCAATATCCATTTCTTTCCTCGTCCCCCCTTTCCATGTCCTTTTTAACTTTATAAATAGCTCTGATATGACTAGATTGTGGTCTGAGCAGATATCTGCTCCGGGATAACATTTCGCATTTTTCATGCTATTTCTATATCTCTGTTGTATTATAATAAAGTCTATTTGATATCTTTCCCTATTTATTGGGGATTTCCAAGTGTACCTTCTCCTTTTATGGTTTTCAAACAAGGTGGTACCAATAACTATAAAATTCTCTTTACAAAAGTCCAACAATCTTTGTCCTCTTTCATTTCTATTTCCTAAACCAAATTTTCTATTGTTTTGCCATCACTACCTTCACCTACGACTGCATTGCAGTCTCCCATTACTATTATACAGGCATTTCTTCTTTTCTTCTCAGTGATTTTCTCTATCCTCTCATAACATTCCTCCACATCTTCATCTAAATGCTGACTGGTTGGCATGTACACTTGGATTATCACTAGGTCTTTGCTTTTCCCTTTCAGTCTTACCATCATTAGTCTTCCATTAATATACTCTACCTTTATCACCTTATCTTTCATCCTTTTTCCTATTAATATTCCTACTCCATATATGCCACTTCTCTCTTCACCGGATTATTACATCCTGTAGTCTCCGCTCTCCATTTCTCCACATCCTCCCCATCTCATTTCGCTCATGCCTAGTATATCCAGCTTGTTTTCTTCATTTCATGCTTGGCGTTTTCGAGTTTTCCTTCTTGTAGGAGTGTGAGAACATTCCATGTTCCTATCCTTATCTTTTCTTTTCTTCCCTTGTCCTTCATTCAAATATCCACTTCTTTCCTTTCAGCATTTCTATTAGTACAAATTCTCGATGTATTCCTCTCCCGGAGATCCGATTGAGGGGAAGTTTTACCTCCGGAATCTTTTACAAAGAGGTCCATACCATGAGCTTCCTGGGAATTAGATAATGTGGTAGCTTCCCGTTACTTTCCACAAAGGTAGAAGATGCTTAGCTTAATTCAGCGGCTCAATATGGGACAGACGCAGCATTTTCGCCATATCTGGCTACCCTCAATCAGTTTTGCCTGCAGACCAATGCAATTACCAGGGTGTGGCACGTGGAGTTATGAGTGAGAACTGGGGACATTGTGAGTCTCAGTCGTCTAGGACCTTCATCATCCTGAAGTGGTCGTCCTTCACAAAAGGTGCTACCTCTACAGCGTACCACCAAACACCCCGGAAAATGGCCGTATGAATAAAATCGCGCTATTACAAATACACGACGAGTATATTGAAAAATTACAGTAAAAATAACATCGCGCATGTCTGAAAATACGTAAAATGAACACGCGTAAATCCAGAGATATCTGTATTCATTGTTATACTTAAATTACGTAAATACGTTTTTAATGCACAAACTAAGGGTAAAGAAGAATTTTCAATAGATAGAGAAACATAATCGGGTCATGGTGTTTGGCTGTTTTATGGTGAGCGCCCGTTCAAAGTATATCATTTAGCTTCTAATATTTCATCGCACGAAACCCGCCTATTTGTGATACTCTGTACACTTCCAAATTTGTAAAACATATCAACACATTTATCAAACAACCTGATATCATTTCTACATCAAAGACATGATAGTTTTTGTGCCTTACGGTAACGACAATTAAATGTTTTTATTACTTTGAATTTCAAGTCCGAACACTGGTATAATTCATATTTAGGAATGCATTATATTCGTGGCACCATAAGACATAACAATCTATAAAATATATTTTCGTCAATTACAGTTTATAAAATGTGTTGGACATTAAAGATTTTTACAAACATTTATTTAACTTGCCTTGATATTTTTTTATTTATGCACATATATTAATTCAAATGTACGCGGCTTAATATCTCCGGTCCTGTACCACTTATCAACTTGAATTTGGGTGCATAAATCCATCTCTGGTGACAGTGGGCACGCAAAGTTGGTTATGTTCATTTCGGGGGCATTACATAAGTAATTTTTGCCACTAGAAAGCACAAAAAATAAAAAATTAAATTACCACAACATTGTTTTTATAAATATCTATATTCAAAAGAATAATAATATAAAAATATTTTCTCAAATTCAGACTTATATGCGCACTGATAAGTATAAATAATTATATAGAGCATCAAATTGGATCAAATTTGCGTTGAATAATAATATTGGATTGGTCAATTTTATATAGACTCCAATTGCAAAGAATTGGTTTTGCAGAAGAAAATTGGGTGGCCTTTGAGTAGGGTATTATAAGATATGATAATAGAAAAGCAAGGGTTTGATAATTTACCCATTCGCTTTTACTGTGCGCAGCAAATTTCATACAATTTCGGGCTAGGAAAAATTTCTTTTAGACATTTGAGAGCGCATAAAAGTACCTATTTCCGAAAACAACTTTTTCATATTATAATTCACACAAAAATATGAAAGCACCCGTACCATATTTTGCGGTTTTAGGTGACTGCGCAAGTCGGCGCTCCGTAATACGGAAGGACCATTGGTCCTTTTTTTAAATAGAAGGCCAAAGCCGTCAATAAGCTTCTCATCTCACATCTGTGTAGATTTTTTTAAGTAAAGTTATCAGCAAATAAGCATAAGATGCTGATTCTCCAGAAAAACAGAGTCAACCTGCAATGATAAATATATTAAATTATACGAAAAACAAGCAGGAATTTTCATTATTTTTTCAATAGCCATTAGGTGTCAATATGTTCCTATTTCTGAAATGTCACCAGTTATGATGTACATTAAGGTATAATGTTTTACTCTATAACGTGTATCAAATTATTTGTACATTTCTCTTGCGTGCATTTGTGGAAAAGTTGTATATATTAGCGTAATATCCCATCAAAACCGTCAGGTATACACATTGAAAAATTCAATGTACTTACCTTGCGCTCAAATACCCGCTCATTCAACATAACTCATGCTCTCCCTCTTCCCTCCATTTCTGTCTCCCACATTCTTTACGCAACAATTTTCATCAAGAATATGACTCCACGAAGAACTCATCCGTCCCGTACTACATCCACATGCACCCCATCTCAACAGCTTTATTCAGCTTAAGTACATACATTTCCGTGTATGTTTCACGTCTTACGCGAAAAATGTAATAGAAAAAGTTTTTCCTCCTTTAGTATGTTTTCTTCTATATCACTTGATACGTCGCATATATAGCTTCAAAACACGTTAAGTCGAATGACGAAAATTTAATAGGCGTTATTTTCATATTGAATCATGTACGTTGAGTCTTCACGAACAACAAAGTAAATCTTTTATCTCAAATATCCTAAAATATGAGAAATATTGCAGGTCACAAAGATATAAGACTTTTCTAATTTAATTTTCTTACGTTTAGGTGAAAAAAGGTATATACTAGAAGTTGCCCATCGATACATTGACTGGTAGTTAGATAAAATATTATCTTGGAAGTAAGCCTTCTATCACATTGCCATAAAGGCCAGCGACTGCAAAGTTAATTTCCTTCTACTAGTATCTGCTAGGAGTGTCACGTTATTTCCTACAGGGTATAATGCCCGCTTAACATCATGCACTACAACTATGAAAGCAGGTCACAAATAATATCAATATCTCGCCAACGGTTCAAATGATTACAACTTTATCATTTTCCTGTACATTTTCCCTCCAAGAGGTTTAATTTGGTGCATCATACGTTAAGGTAGCTGTTACCTTTGCGTTGAAAACCTCATTTTTCACGATAAATACACACACACACACACACACACACACACACATATATATATATATATATATCATCATCATCATCATGAGGTGTTCTGCCTCTAGGCAGGTCCCTGGCACCAGCGTTGTCTCCACTCATTTCTGTTCCTTGCCATTTTTTTCATTTCCTGATACCCTCCCCTTTCTTTCAGATCGTCAAACATTTTTATTCTTCTACGTCCCCTTTTCCTTTCCCCTTCTACTGATCCTTCCAACACCATCAATAGTAAACCTTCTCCTCTCAAGATATGCCCTAACCAGTTACTTTTCCTCCTCTGAATTGTTTCAAGTAATCTTCCCTTCTCATTCACCCTTGTTAGTATTGCTTCATTCCTTATCCTATCCGTCCACTTAACCTTCTCCATCCGCCTCCACACCCACATTTCAAATGCCTCTAGTCTTTCTTTCTCTCTTTTCTTTAGCGTCCATGTTTCACACCCATAAAGCAATACACTCCAAACATAGCACTTCACAAGACGTTTCTTCAGATTTAAATGCATTTTACCACATAGTACCCGTTTTTTCTTATTAAATGTTTCTTTTGCCATTGCTATTCTTGTTCTTATTTCTTTTTCACTTCTCCATTCTTCAGTTAGCATGCTTCCCAAATATCTATACTGTTTTACTTGCTCCACTCTTCCATCCTTTATTGACACATTCATAATCTCTCTATCCCCTATTCTCATGATGATGATATATATATATATATATATATATATGGATATGTTTGTGTTTTTGAAACTACACTAGTTCATATGCACCTTAAAGTGGAATATCATTTATGTTAATCCTTTCTTTCACACTCTCTCTACATTCCATTATATCTCCTCTTCCATTCATATATCTGATTAATTACACAATCGAAAATTTAGAAATTGGAGAATATAAAGGTAATAAAAAAGATGGTAACTTTATCATAAATTTATTAAAGGTAGAAAAATTCTAATAAATTGGTGCGGAAATTATTCTATGAAGATACTCATCTTTCAGGCATTTGATGGTGAGTAAAAGTAGAGACGTAATCTCCCTTGAAGACCTGTGTAAGGAGAACAAAACATTTAATTTAGTTTTGATGTCCCAGACACAGTTCTCCAAGAAAGGTTACCGATGAGTGAGGGTTATATAGTTTACCCACTCGCTTTTACTGTGCGCAGCAAATTTCATCCAATTTCAGGCTAGTTAAATTTCTTTTAGACATTTGAGAGCGCATAAAAATACCTATTTTGGAAAATATGCTGTTCGTATTATTATTCACACGAAAACATGGAAGCACACGTACCGTATCTTGCGGTTATAGGGGACTGCGCAAGTCAGCGCTCCGTGCTACGGAAGGTCCATTGGTCTTCCTTTAAAATAGAAGGCCAATGCCGCCAATGGGCTTCTCATCTCACTTCTGTGTAGAGCCGTAAGTTATGAGTAAATAAGCCTAAGATGCTGATTCTCCACAAAAACACAGCCAACCAGCAAGGATGAATATCTTAAATTATAGGAAAAGCAAGCAGTGTACATAGAAATTTTCATTAATTTTTTCACTAGCCGTTAGGTGTCAATATGTTCCTATTTCTGAAATCTCAACAGTTATAATGTACATTAAGGTTCACGTCCGAACACTGGTCGAATTCATATGTAGGAATGCATTATACCTGTTGCACCCTAAGACGTAACTAACTATGAAATATATTTTCGTAAATTACAGTTTATATAATGTGTTGAACATTAAAGATTATTACACACATTTATTTAACTTGTCTTTCTCTTTCTATTTTTTTATGCACATATATTCTTTCAAATGTATGCCGCTTATTATCTCCTGTCCTGTACCACTTATCAACTTGAAATTAGGTGCATATATCCATCTCTCGTGACAGTGGACACGCAAAGTTAGTTATGTTCATTTCGGGGGCATTACATAAGATATGTTTGCAGCTAGGAATCACAAATAATACAAAAATTTAATTACCCCAATATTGTTTTTATAAACGTCAATATTCAAAATTATATTAATATAAAAATATTTTCTGAAATGCAGACCTTATGCGCACTAAAAAGTATAAACTAATTTTATCCAGCATCAAATTGGATCAAATTTGCTTTGAATAATTATATTGGATGGGTCAATTTCATATAGCCGCCAATTGCAAAGAATTGGCTGTGCAGAAGAAAATTTGGTGGTCTTTGAATAGGATATTATAGGATATGATAATAGAAGAGTGAGGTTTTGATAATTTACCCAATCGCTTTTACTGTTCGTAGAAAATTTTATCGAAATTCGGGCTAAGTAAAATTTCTTTTAGACATTTGAGATGGCAAAAAAGTACCTATTTTCGAAAACATGCTTTTCATATTATTATTCATATGAAAATATGAAAGCCCCCATACCGTATTTCGCGGTTTTAGTGGACTGCGCAAATCAGCTCTCCGTATTTCGGAAGGACCATTGGTCCTCTTTTTAAATAGAAGGCCAAAGGCGACAATGGGCTTCTCATCTCACATCTGTGTAGAATCGTATAAGAGAAGTTATGGGTAAATAAGCCTAAGATGCTGATTTTCAAGAAAAAATTAGTCAACCTGCAAGGATAAATATCTTAAATTATGTGAAAAAAAAGTAGCGTACATATGAATTTTCATTATTTCTTTCACTAGCCGTTAGGTGTCAATATGATCCTATTTCCGAATTGTCGCCAGTTATGATGTACATCCAAGCCGGAAAGGTCTGAGGGGAAAAGTCAGACTAAGAAGCAGTCTTGGGGGTTTTACATCCCCCTGTGCAAGGGCAGCAGCTTGCACAGTACCTCTGTAGGTGGTGATCATGTGGATCTGAACAGCTACAGATGGGTAATCACTCTGTGAAACTGCGATGAGGAAAGCAAGGGGAAACTACCTCATTATATTTCCCATGACAGGCTGAAAAGCTGAAAATACCTCTATGGATCTTTCTGGGGTAAAATATTCCGGAGGTAAAATAGTCCCCCAATCGGATCTCCGGGTGGGAACTACCCTAGGGGATGCACAGAGGAAATGTAAGATTAATAAGAAAGCAAGTAGTGAGAAATTAAAAATAGGCACATGGAATGTTAGGACTATGAATTCAGGGGGTAAACTAGTGAACTTAAAAAGGGAAATGAGAAGGAATAATGTAGGTATTGTAGGTCTTAGTGAAGTTAGGTGGGAAGGAGAAGGCGAGATAAATTCAGACGAATTTAAGATTATTTACTCGGGAGGGGAGAAAAAGGAAAGGGGAGTGGGGATTATAATGAGAAAAGAGATAACTGAAAGAATTAGTAAGGTAGTGACAGTTAATGATAGATTAATAGCCGTAAGACTTCAGATGGAGCCAGTGGAAATGCTTATAATTCAAGTGTATATGCCAACAACTAATGCTGGCGACGAGGAATTAGATGAAATCTATGAACATATTATGGAGATATTGGAGGAGGAGGGAAAAGGAAGGATCACCACCATAGTAATGGGAGATTGGAACAGTGTAGTCGGAGAGGGACAGGAAGATAACATAGTGGGCAAATATGGACTAGGGAAGAGAAATGAAAGAGGGGATATACTTGTGGAATTCTGCCATAGAAATAGATTAATTGTAACTAATACATGGTTTAAGCATCACCAGCGAAGACTTTACACATGGAGAAGCCCAGGAGACCAGAGATGATACCAGATAGATTACATACTAGTCAATGAAAGATTTAGAAATACCATTAAAAATGTGAAAACACTACCAGGGGCAGATATCGATTCTGACCACAAACTTTTGGTGGCAAATATACAATGTAGACTGAGGAGCGTTAAGAGAAACATAAGAGTTAACAAGAAATGGAACTTAGAGGAACTCCTTAAAAACAAGGAGGCTATCATGACTGAGCTGGAGGAAAGGTTGGGGGAGAGAGATGAAGAAAATAGGAAGAATGTAGATGACGAGTGGAGATACATCCATAGCAACATTAAAGATGTAATGGAAAAGAAGGTAGGAAAGATAACGGGCGAAATAAACAAAAAACCTTGGATCACAGCAGCCATGCTGCAAAAAATGGAAG
Source organism: Tanypteryx hageni (assembly GCA_028673005.1). Lineage (NCBI taxonomy): Eukaryota > Metazoa > Arthropoda > Insecta > Odonata > Petaluridae > Tanypteryx > Tanypteryx hageni. Next base: position 129,500,903 of record CM054120.1, on the reverse strand, counting down.
AGCGGAGAAAGTGGAAGAACATAAACACTGAAGAAGGCCAAAGAAAGTACAAGGAGTTAAATAATGCTTTAAGAAGGGAAACAGATAAAGCAAGAGAACAGTGGATAAATTAAAAATGCGAGGAGATTGTCGAATGTGAAAGAATTTGTAGAACAGACCTCATGTATAGCAAAGCAAGGGACCTATTCAAGAAAAAAACAAGAAAGATAGGACGTAAAGGAATCATGAACAAAAGTGGTAAAATAGTATCGGAGCCAGACAATGTAAAGAATGTCTGGAAAGAATACATTGAGGTTCTGTATGACAAAGAAGGAAAGCCAAGAAATATTGAATTAAATGAAGAAGAGGATGTGGAAGAAGATCAGCTAGGACCAAGTATTGTCGAGTCTGAAGTTAAAAGAGCAATTGATGACATCAAAAGAAGGAAAGCTGTTGGGAGTGATGATATACCCGTGGACGTTCTTAAGGATTTGGGGCCTAAAGCAGTTAAGCAACTTACAAAATTTTTTAACCAAGTATATGATACTGGCATATGGCCTGAAGATTTTTTAGATGTTGTGATGGTACCACTGGAGAAAAGAACAATGCAAAATGTTGTAAGGATTACAGAACTATTAGTTTAATTTCTCATACAGCTAAAGTTCTAACCAGAATAATAACCAAAAGAATTGAATGTAAAATAGAAAAGGAGCTGCAAGATATACAGTTTGGTTTTAGAAGAGGAAGGGGGACTAGAGATGCTATAGGATGTATGAGGATGATGAGAGAAAGAGCGCTAGAAGTCAATAAATGTATGTATTTTTGTTTTGTAGATTGGGAGAAAGCTTTTGAACGAGTGAAATGGGATAAAATGCTAGGTATTTTAAACAAAATAGGAATAGATTGGAAAGATAAAAGACTGCTTAAAAACCTTTACTTTGATCAAATGATTAGAGTAAGGGTTGAAGGAGAAGAAAAAGAAAGTACTTCAATAGGGAGTGGAGTGAGGCAGGGTTGTCCTATTTCACCAGCGATATTAAATATTTATGCAGAAACAATAACAGAAGAAGCGTTGATGGAAGAGAAAGGATTTAAGATAGGAGGTGAAAGTATTACCACCATTAAATACGCAGATGATCAGGGCTTAATAGCAGAAGCAGAGAAAGAGCTTCAGAGGATGACAGACAGACTAGTGGAGGCTGGCCAACAATATGGAATGAAGATCAATGCAGAAAAAACGAAAGTCATGGTGGTTTCAAAGGAACATAAAGAATTAAATATAATGGTAAATGGCCAAAAATTGGAACAAGTAAGTAGTTTCAAATATCTCGGCAGTATTTTAGCACAGGATGGAAGTAGTACACAGGACATCAGAAATAGCATTGCTATGGCAAAAGCAGCATTTAACGAGAAGAAGGAGCATCTCACAAGCAAGAAAATAAATTTAGAAACAAGGAAGAAATTAGCAAAATGCTACATATGGAGCAAAGCTCTTTATGGTGCAGAGACGTGGACGGTAAGGAGAATTGAGGAAAAATATTTAGAAAGTTTTGAGATGTGGGTATGGAGAAGAATGATGAAAGTGAAATGGACAGAGAGGAAGAGAAACGAAGAAGTATTAGAAATGGTGGGAGAAGAAAGGACGCTAATAAAAACAATCAGGAAAAGAAAAGCAAATTGGATAGGGCACATATTGAGAAGACAGTGTTTACAAATGACGATCTTAGAAGGAAAAATTAGTGGAAGAAGAGGAAGAGGGAGAAAAAGAATAGGAATATTAGATAATATACAGCAGGGATATAATACTTATAGAGGCATAAAAGAGGCTTCTAGGGAGAGAGAGAAATGGAGGCAGCGATTCAGTTAAAACCTGTCTTCGGACAGAAGCATGATGATGATGATGATGTACATTAAGGTATAATGTTTTACTCTATAACTTATATTACAATATTTGTACTTTAATCTTGATTCCATTTGTGGAAATGTTGTATATACTAATGTAATTTCCCATTAAAACCGTCACGTATACACATAAAAAAATTCAAGATATTTACTGAACGCTCTAACACCCGCTCATTCAACATACCTCATTCTCTCCCTCTTCCTCCATTTCTCTCTCCCACTCTCCTTGCGCCAGTATTTTCATCAAGAATAGGACTCCACGAAGAACTCATCTGTTCCGTTCTACATCCACATGCACCCCATCTCCACAGCTCCATTCCGCTTAAGTACATACATTTCCGTGTAAGATTCAATTCTTACGCAAAAAATGAAATAGAAAACGTTTTTTCTCCTTATAATGTCGGTCTCAAAATATATAGAGCAATGACAATCCCTAATGTTCATTATTGAATTTTCCCCATGATGCCATTAAAGAGTTATATAATGAAACATATGAAAAACTATTACTGGGTAAGAATATACATTTTAAATAACTTTAATTTAAAACAAAATAATCCTGCTCAGTATAGGTAGTCATTTACATACCGTAAGATAAATTCTATCATATCATTGCTCACATTATAAACATTTAGCTGAACATTTGCTACAAGAATATTGTAAGTTATGACTTCAAAAGTAATATATCCAATGAGTAAAATAAAAAATATCTAAGAATACTTAAGGAATTAAATATAATAATATATTGCATACCAACCTTAAGAAAATTCCTCGACACATATTTCATGCGGAGCTGAACTAGGCGCGCATTAACTTCCGCGAGTATCTGATGGAACATAGACAGAATTTATTTTACAAATTGAACATTTACCATGGTAGACCGCGAAACACATTATCCTTATATATGGTGCTCATTTGAAACATTATCTCCTCTTTGTCATGAACCATTAATTATTTTACATATTTGTATACGTAATCTAGAGAATACATTTTCTAGTTAATTTCGCAATAGGAAATTTATAAATTGCAGTTTAGAAATGTAATAAAAATTATGGTAACTTTATAAATACTTGATTCATGATAGCGCAAATCTAGAAAATTTGAAGCGGAAATTATTTTATTAAAATATTTATCTTTAAGGTATTTGATGGTGACTAAATGTAGGGACGTAATCTCCCTTGAAGCCCTGTGAAAGGAGCACACAACATTTCCATTTAGTGTTGATGTCCCAGTCACAGGTCTCCAAAAAAGGTTATTTTCTCTTCCTCGTCTGGAATCCTACATGGGTGCGAACGCTGTTCCGCAAAAAGATAAACTAAATATAGCACTAAGGCATTAATAAAATTCACAAAAGAGAAAATATTTTGTCTCAAGAGGATTAAGTACATTCAAAAGGTACTAAATAATTCTCTACAACAATATGTAGAGGTCATTGGTAAAAATGTGAATAAGTATATCACCGAATATACGTAAGAAAACCAGTGATCACCAGGGTAGGGAAATACTGCCTCCAGAGTTAATTCTTCGTAATGATGCTTCACGTATAAAACATTTGTCTCATTCGTCATCCATATGCACCACCATCTCTGCAACTACATACCAATTAATGACACAATTTTCTCTGCGAGTTCCTCGAGTAACCCGAAAAGTGTAATATAAAAGGCATTTTCCCGTTTTCTACACTAAAACCAGATTTTACAGTCTATAGCTCTTCATATAATATTCGTTTATTACGAAGTGCGTAGTCTCTAAAGTATAGTACAGTCACAATCGGAAATTAATAAAGTGGAGTGTAGAAATTTCATTCACAATGATGATTACATTCACTTTAATTTAAATCTAGTAACGCAGTGTAAAATAATATCGCGTAAAAATCAGTTTATGAAAACATTTATCTGCCAAGCATTTGATGGTGCGCAAAAGTAGAGTCGTTATCTCCGTTGAAGACCTGTGAAACGGACAAAAAACCTTTCAGTTTAGTTTAGATGTCACAGTCCAAGATCTCCACGAAAGACAAATTCCTTTTCTTTGTCTCCAATCTTTCATTCGTATCAACGCTGTTACTGTAGAAATTTGCCAAAAGAATTCACATAAGTTTTTGATAAATATATTTCATAAATGGAAAAAGTTTTTGACAATTTTCATATAACTCCATTTTCTTGAGTGTGTTTTCTTCTATATCACTTGATATATATATAGTTTCAGAACACGTTAAGTAGAATGACGAAAATTTAATAGGCGTTATTTTCATATTGAATCATGTACGTTGAGTCCTCACGAACAACAAAGTAAATCTTTTAGATCAAATATCCTAAAATAAGAGGAATAATGCAGGTCACAAAGATATAGAGCTTTTCTAATTTATTTTTCTTACGTTTAGGTAAAAAATGTATATACTAGAAGTTGCCCATCGATAAATTGACTGGTAGTTAGATAAAATATTATCTTGGTAGTAAGCCTTCTTTCACATTGACATAAAGGCCAGCGACTGCAAACTTTATTTCCTTCTACTATTATCTGCTATGAGTGTCACGTTATATCCTACAGCGTATAATGTCGCTTAATATCAAGCGCTACAACTATGAAGGCAGAGCTTAGCAGGTCACAAATAACTTCAATATCTTGCCAACGATTAGAACGATTACAACTTTGTCATTTTCCTGTACATTTTCCCTCCAAGATGTTTAATTTGGTGCATCATACGTTTAGGTGGCTGTTACCTTTGCGTTGAAAACCTCTTTTTTTAAGGTAAATATATATATATATATATATATATATATATATATATATATATATATATATATATATATATATATGTTTGTGTTTTTGAAACATCACTAGTTATTATGTACCTTAAAGTGGAATATCATTTATGTTTCTCCTCTCTCTCACACTCTCTCTACCTTCCTATATCTCTCCTCTTCCATTCATATATCCCTATATTTCTCTTTTTTCCATTTTGTCCACATTCAATTTCCCCAATCTCCCATAACACCTCCAATAATCCTAACATCTCTTCTTCTAAACCGCCCCTTTTTGCCCTATCTCACTCCATATCTTATTACCTACTCTCTCTCCCTATCTATCTACCTCCCTCACACGACCATTTAATCTCTCGGTCACATTCTCATTACCTCTCTTCATACCGCCAGACCATTCCCTTCAAATCTTTCTCTCTCCCTTTCTCGCTCCTCAACTTTCCTGTCCTCAAACTAACATTCATTCACAATCTCTTACTCCGTATTCCCATCAATTACCCTCTGCCATCCTCTATACCAAACACTCTCTTTCATTCTCTCTTTTTGTCCTTCCCTTCCATTCCCTTCCATTCCCTATCTTCCCCATTATCATGAAAGCGCTCCCTCCGCTCTTTCTCCTTCTCTCCCTATCTCTCACACTCACTTTTTAATATCTCCCCTTTCCGTCCCATCCCCTTTCCTCGCTTCCATCTCCCGTCACTTTCTCTAAAAGACTCTGCCCTCAAAGTCTTTCCATCCTTCACCTACTCCATCTCTCTCCTACTCCATCTCTATCCTACTCCCTCTCTCCCCCTCTCACTTTTACACTCTCATTTTCTCTGACACCCTCACTCACACTTAAAATCTCCCCAACTTCCAAATTCCCTTCCTCTATTCCTGGGTTATTCATCTACATCTAGTTCTGCTATTCTCCTAATTACTGGGTGTCGAGATCGTAAAGAGCTATTGCGCTATACTAGGATCATTTTTCCATTCAGCAACCAGTATGCACGTTGGAAAACCTTTTTTGACAGGTGGAACTAATGAATCATATCGGTAAAAGTAAGTATTTCATTGGGTAAGTTTTTATATTTTTTATAAAATTATTGACGTTTAATTTTTTTTAACCTGCACTTCAGTTTTTGAGTTTCTGCATTCTTAGAAACAATAATACACTTTTTCTGTGAATGAGATATTTTTGAATTTTCTTTGCATATTTAAAGCAACCGCATTTAATAACTTCTTCCTAAATATTACTATCACATGCACAACACAAAATATATTTCGCTCAATTTAATCACCTTTACCCTTTACCCTTTACCATTCCTTCAATTGCAGTCTTCAGCAGGCAATCTCTTCTCATACAGTGTCTAAGCCAATTTATCTTTCTTTCCCTAATTTTTCCTAACATTCTACTCAACACTTCCTCGTTTCTGACTCTATCATCCCAGCTTACTCCTTCCATTCTTCTCCAAATCCACATTTGGAGCGCTTCTCTCTGAGATTGTGATGCCGTTTGTGTGTTGCACTATTAGTGTTATAGCCCCATTAAAAAGTGCTCTTACTCTTTCACTCCCTAATTAGTGCGGTGTTTCTCCTCTTTTCTCAAATAATTTAGCAGTGCAACCCCCATAAAGTGCTCTCAATACATTCTACAAATTGCTGTGCATTGACATTGATTACGTGTGGTGATAAACCGTAACTATTGTTTCATCTTGCATTTTTTATTGCTGTGAAGATGTTGTTGCTTTATCAGATCTATCTCTTCTCTGATTACTCACCGCTTTGCATAATGCCTACGACCTTACCAACTCAAGTAAATCCCTCCCCCACTTTTCAAGCTTCAGGTCACGCCTCCGACAAATACTACCTGGCTTCCGTGATATGATCAAAAGATCACGTGGTGAGTGGTCATAAACATTATTCAAGGATATAATGCTCGAGGTCATCGACGAAGACGAAGATACATGGAAAGACAACCCTCTCAACTGACACCAGAGATACGACTGCAATATTGTCCCTTGCGTGGAGGGGAACTAGATGGTTGTCAAAAAACGTGCCAAATTTAAAATGGCAATCACTAGGACAACGCCTCACCTCCGCTTATCTTACCTGCGTGACGTCTTTTATATATTTCCTTGAACGTATTTCTATAGTTAAATGCGCATTATCTTCATTTTATGAACATGTCACGCCTGACAATTACCACATAAACTTTGATCGTTTTATTTAAGAGCCCTAAGAACCATTGTTTCCTCGCTTCGAATTCGAAGTAATTTTATTTTACTTGGTTTTAAATCCATTAACAAAAGAAAGGGTCACCTTTGATTTCAAGAAATTTCACTCTCACGTTTTCATACTAACTGCCACGAGCCCCAAGTTTGCTCGCAAGATATAATGTAGGAAAGTGTGTAGAAATTTAAAAAATTATTATTAATATTCAGGGTTCGGGTACCATTTGGTCTCAATAATTTCATATCCTGAATCCGAACGAAAGGTTGATATGATTAAACGATCACTTGCTGAGTCGTCATGAACATTATTCAAGGATATAATAACCTTTTATTCCAGAAAAACGCAGATAAAGCAAAAAGGCTAATGCCGGCATTAACCTAATATTTACAAGGAACACCAAGGAGGTCTACTTCTTAATGCACCTTCCGAAACACGCAGCACTAACTAGCGCAGTCTCCTCAAACGAAAATGGTCAGGAACTGGACAATCCCTAGATGAGAAATCAGACCTTAACTAGATATGAACCCGGGACCACTATGTAAAATAGCAACAAAATTTTGCTGCTTGTGTGGTTTTTAATAAGACACTATATTCCCTATTATCAAGTTTTCCATCGTGAAACACTCATAGTGATTTTGAAATATGTCATTGATTTTTTCTCGGTTTTGAATAATATATTATGTTAAAGAAGAATTATAACCTCAATACGTTATATAAAGCGTATTATTCACTATTTTTTCGACAATAATGTGAATATATTTTTAAGCATGACTTACAGTAATAAATTGCTACTCCAGCGAATAAATACAAAGTATGATAATATAAAAATGTTATAATTGATGAATCAAACGAATGGAATAATATCATATTACCTTTTTAAAACATAAGCAACCTTTAATACAGCCAAGGAACAGTCGTATAAATATAACTAATGCGAGGTTTAAATTGAAAAAGTACTCCTACGGCGAATAACAGAATAAAAACAAAAAATTAGAAAATATCGAATAGCTGCACAACATGATGAAATTTGATATAAAACCTGTTCATATCCTTTCAGACCTTTATCTCTAGCCTTTTTAGCTTATTGTTAGTTATATCTATCTTGAAGATCCTTGGATTCATATTGATACACTCTTATCCATATTGAATCAAGTACTACAGGACACCACGAACAAATCGTTAGCCTCAATCATATTTCGTATCATCCAACATCACTTCTGCGTTACATTACAGGGAGTAAAATGCACTAAAGTTTTATGCTAACTTAAATAGAGAGAGTTTTCAGCGAAGAACTATGGCAGCGTTATCCTCCTGGGTAATACCCACATAGTAACGCAAACCAAACTCATGTGGAATATAATTAGACATAACATCTATTTTCTAATTTTACCTAATATTATATTTTCCTCCTGAAATATACAAGATCAAATTCGTAACAATAATTTCACCCTACTCGTTATGATAATCAATTAATTATACGCAGGGTTATTGATAGATCAACAAATTAAAAATAGAAATGAAAATTGTGCGCCGACAGATGTAAAATAAATGACATACATACATATAGCCAGTCAAAAATATCATATAAAGCATAATGGGAATACATTTGAGAGACAAATCTTCAGTGATTGGCAGAAAGGAACACATTTAAATCGTTTCATTCGTTTCAAATTTTTATAATTGATCTTTTAAAATTGCATTCAGAAATGATTCGAGAATTTATCGATAAAATAATTATTGGTTCTCTGCTTACACTTGATTTCAAACGTTGCAAAATTAAAAATTAAGTATAGGGATCAAGAAAAATATATCTGGTATTTCACGTACACATTTATGAGGGAGCAAGACTCATATTCATTTTTATTTAAATTCAAATGATGAAGTCAAAAGTTTGACCGCATTCATTTACGTTTGAAACGTAAATGTTAGACGAATATGAGTAAAACGAGCTTCTTTTTGCCTGTTATATTATGAAAATTGTTAATACTGACCCATTATAGCGACTGCAAATTTGCCTGACGTTCTACTCTACTCTACAACTTCTACCTGTAGTTAGAGAAAATGATTGTTAAAAACTCCTCCTGTTACCTCTCAAGTGTTTGGTTTCAACTTTTGTTGGAATTGTATAAAGAAATATTCTAAAACAATAACATAATAACTAAACTAAACTATTTTAACTTACCACTTGCTGAACAAGACTCTCTTTTTACGAAGATACTTGGAAAGACAACCCTCTCAACTGACACCAGAGATACGACTGCAATATTGTCCCTTGCGTGGGGGCGAGCTAGATGGTTGTCACAGAACGTGCCAACTTTAAAATGGCAATCACTGGGACAACGCCTCACCTCCGCTTATCTTACCTGCGTGACGTCTTTTATATATTTCCTTGAACGTATTTCCATAGTTAAATGCGCATTATCTTCATTTTATGAACATGTCACGCCTGACAATTACCACATTAACTTTGATCGTTTTATTTAAGAGGCCTAAGAACTATTGTTTCCTCGCTTCGAATTCGAAGTAATTTTGTTTTACTTGGTTTTTAATCCATTAAACAAAAGAAAGGGTCACCTTTGAATTCAAGGAATTTCACTCTCACGTTTTTATACTAACTGCCACGAGCCCCAAGGTTGCTCGCAAGATATAATGTAGAAATTTAAAAAGTTATTAATAATATTCAGGGTTCGGGTACCATTTGGTCTCAATAATTTCATATCCTGAATTCCGAACGAAAGGTTGATATGATTAAACGATCACTTGCTGAGTCGTCATGAACATTATTCAAGGATATAATGCTAGAGGTCATCGACAAGTACATTCCAATTAAATTGAAGTTCAACAATAAAGGGACACGTTGGAACAATAAGCAAGTTAGGTGTGCGCTTAGGCGTCAGAGAATAAGCCACGCGAAAATAAAAAATATGCCATCTACATAATCCGATGAATATAGAGCAACTAAAGTTCAGACGTATAAGGAACCTTGCGCTAAAGCGAGAAATACTATGCGCGAGGCTTATACTAACTTCCGGAATAAGCTATTAAATAATTATTTGAAGGAAGACCCTAAAGCGTTTTGGTCCTACGTGAGAGAGGTCCATGGTAGAGGCACCACCATACCTTCCCTGCGTAATGACTCGGGTGCCGTATTTCATGATTGCGTAAAGAAAGCCATCCTGTTAAACGGGCATTTTGTAAAAGCATTTACAGCCGTCATTGACCATTGCGTACTGTAGCACCATCTATAAGTAGGGACCTGATGGACGTATCGTATTTTCTGAGGTGGGAATAGCATAGCTATCAAGTTCCATCAGACATAACAAAGCCACTGTCCCCAAAGAAATTCCTGCTTCCGTTTTAAAAGAATTAGCTGAAGAAATATATCCTTTTTTTCGGATAATCTTCGAGAAACCCATTTCTCGCGCAGTGTTACCTAACGACTGGAGGTTAACGCACGTTACCCCAATTCATAAAGGCGGCGACAAAGAGAATCAAGAAAATTACAGGCTTAACTTCGATATCGTGGCTAACTACGGGTCTAAAATTAATGATGGCCCTACCCGACTCAATTTTCCGTCTTCTCAAATCAAAAAATCCTAAAGTACTTTTAATGCCTGCAAAAACATTATAAATAAAACTAAGCAGCTTTTTTGGAACGCTAAAATAAAATTCGCACTCTCAATAACTAGTCAGAAAGAAACTTCGTCCACATAATGGAATCATCTGCGACACCTGGTGATTAGAAAGCCTGAGGATTCTGTCTTGCAACCCGTTATATCACTTGATTAGCTAAATACTAATTTCTTAACTCCTGCCACACTCTTTGATTTTTAACGTGAACGCAAAGTAATTCGGTGCCTTGATCTAAATGCAAATGAGTCAATCTGTTCTAAATCCATTCATTTCAAGTTGCTATCGCAAATTGATTTTCTTAAATCTCTAAACAGAATTAAATCAATTTTACTAATTAACAAATTAATTCACCTTATTCTCCCAATAATCACAAATATATTGAATAACTTCTTACTTTTGGAGAAATTCACGTCGAAATGGAAACGAGCAGTAATCCGCCACATCCCAAAGAAAACACTATCAAAGGATAACAAAGACTAACGTCCTATTAATTTTCATCCCACCCTTTCTGAAGCATTAGAGAGACTTGTGCAAGAGCAAGTTAAAATTTCCTTAACTCAAATCGCATACTTGTCTCCTCCCAATCAGGCTTTCGAAAGTTACACAGCACGAACTCTGCTTTAAATAAAATCACGGATGACATACGACGATCCATGGAAGACAGGAAATTCACAGAATTAATACTTCTAGACTTCAGCAAAGCCTTGGACTCACTTGACAAAGACATCTTTCTGGCAAAACTCCGCAGCATGAGATTCTCTACCCCTTCAATTAACTGGTTCTCTTCGTACTTTAGTGATCGTCACCAGATGGTCATCTCAGACGATTCTTCCTCCTCTTGGATAAGTATCACACGAGGTGCCCCGCAATCCTAGGTCCTCTTCTCTGTCATTAACGACTGCTCCCAAACACTTACATACTGTAACCATCACCTATACGCGGAAGATCTTCATATTTGCTTGGCCTCCGTGCCTCGAAATTTATCTCTAGTCTTAGATAATATTAATCGTGACGTGAGACAGCTTAAAAAATGGAGTATTCATAACTTTCTCAGTATTAACCCAACGAAATCTCAAGAAAATATAATCGTACATATATCCAAAACTACTTGCGTAAGCAAATCCTGCTGAAGTTAGTCCTCCATCACTAAATGGTTCAATCCTCCCCTATTATAAAACTTTTAAAACCTCGGTATGCTACTAAATGAAACACTCTCCCGGGCTAATCATGTTATGAAAGTGTGCGATGCGGTAAGTTCTTCACTACAGATACTTAGGCGTCTTCAAATTTCTTCCCACTTCCCTAAAAATGAAGCTGGTCACCTTTTCAGTAGTTCCCCACTTCGACCACTGTGACGTTGCATACCAAGATTTAACTACATAGCTTGCCCTTAAGCTCCAGCATACCCACAATTCCGGCGTATGATTCAACTTTAATCTTAAGTTGTCAGACCATGTTTCGGGATATTTTTTCAAACTTTCTAGGCTAAAATACGAAGGCTAAACCTTGAATGGCGTAGAAAATTGCATCTTTTTTCGTAATGATCCAAATCCTTAAAACAAACATTCCACTATATCTATCCACAGAGTTTATCACGATTAACATAATTCATAAATGTCACACTAGAGGATGCCATAAACTTCAAACTCCGCACCACAGAACAGACATCTACAGAAGATGCTTCACTGCCACAGCATGCATATTATCGTATAACCTCAGACCCAAAATAAAGTGCTCTCCAACACTATGTACCTTCAAACACTCATGCCACAAACATCTCCTATCCCATTCCCTCTCCTTATCCTAAACTGACAAGCAATTATTTTTCCTTATAGGTCTTCTAAATTATTTAAATATCTGCAAATGTATATGTACGTTTTAATGTGTACCTTCTTAGTTTTAATGCAAAAGTGTGTTTATGTGTATTCCATTTAATGTACTTTTCTAATATGATCCTGTAAATTTTTAAATATTGCTACCAGAAGGCTTCGAAGGTATTACACACCCCCCTTCTTGTGTTGGTGTTTTCCTGCAGTGTGGTATTTACCAGGAAATATTACCTTCATTTTATCTGGTTTTTCCACACAGACAACAAATCTCCATCTCTTTTCTTTTCCAAAAATGCTAACTTGGCGTTGTATTTATGTATTAATTTTTTTATGTTTACCTTTATTCTATTTATTTGTAACTGTCTTTCTGTTTGTAATTTACAATGGGTTTGATGGAATAAGAGACAGCTTTGTCTCAATCTCGCCCAAATAAACACACATATCTATCTAACTAGCACACGCAAACTTACACACTTCGGCTTTAGGGGATATTACTCCACGCCAAGGAATCTTCTTCTCACACACACATAAAACGTTAAATCATTAAGTGACCACATGAAACCCTTTAATAACATTGATATTGTAAATAACTTCTCTGAAGAAACATTTACTAAACAAGAACTCAATCTCCGGCACAAATGTCTTAAATTTTGCCTTCCTCACCAAGAACATCCGTTGAATGATATTATAGGCATTGAATCATCAATTAAAAACCTAAATGATTACTACGTAATAACTGCTTGAAAAATACAATTGGAACATATTATAAAAACAACACAATAAATCGCCTTCCCAACCCAGATTACAAACTTAAAAAAAATTAAAATTAAAGGAACATCTACTTAAAAGTCTATAATGGAAAATCCAGTGTCATCTTGTCATGAATCAGCATGATTATTTGGATAAAGTTGAACAATCACTTGAAATCGGGCCTTACTCACTTTCACAAGAAATACTTTTAATAAAATGATTTTTTCTACCAAGGACACCATGAAATAAAAAACTGACTAAAACTCAGAAGAGGTCTTTCGTTATCAGTTTACGGTTTCAAATCCTACCATCTCAATATTACACAAAACTGAAGTTTCTATGAAGTCTATTGCGTCATGTATTGATTTCCACGCTTATCTCCTTTCTAAATGGATAGTTGACTAATTTAAAATCCTACCAAAAAATGCAGAAGAGTTCGTTGAAAATGCCAAAGATTTATTATTTAGTGATTTCCAAGCGTTAGTTTCGTTTGATGTCACGTCTCTCCTTCCTAGCATCCCAATAAATACGACATTTAGTTTTCTCGTAGATTAACTCAATAATATGGATGTTTCCCGCTACATATCCGTTGAATAAATTGACCTTCTTAACCCTGCATGAAACAAACTTTTTTCCTATTCAATAAAAATACTTACAAATGCCATGATTGGACAGCCATTGGGAACCCACTATCCCCTTTTTAGCAAATTTATTTATGAAAGTCTTTGAAAAAAACAGTTTCCTATAGGAACCCAGAGATGCATGAGTTTTAGGTCCCTGGCGTGGAGTAATATCCCCTAAACCAGAGTGTAAGCAGATCCTTTTTATTATTTTTATGGTTATTAGAAAGTTTCTCCATTTTTCATTACTACCAATCTTTAGTGCTTCTCTTTTACACCAACCTCCTGCATTGCCTTTCATAGTTTCTTTACTTGCGACTGTAAAGCGAAAGTTTTGGGAAGTCGTCATATTAATACCATAGTCTGAAACGAGGAAAGTGATTTATCAGTAAATTATTTTACCTTGGTGACCAGAACTGAGAAAATCATCTGCGGGCACATGCAGCATCTAAAATCCAAATTGTAATTTCTTATATTCCGCAATATTTTCCAGAAAATTTTTGCTTACATGTAATTTTCAACCCTACTTTGTAATAAGATAAACAGGATTTCTATTTTCCTAGCGTAATTTATAACTCATTTTTCGAATAGCATTTCCTAAATATTGTTTTTATTAATAACTTGTTAATTAGTCCCATAAGATTTATTTTATTATACAGAGAAGTTATCGATTATTTAAATTTCAATATTGATTTCTTGCATATTTTTCTGCCTCAGCTTTAAAATGAATTTATTGGCGTAAATTGTGCGGTAATCAGCGGTAATTCTAAATAAAATCAACGCCGATTCTCATTGGAAAAGAACTAATTATTTCATGTTTCTGCTACTAAAATGCGTACGTTTCTTGTATGATTCCATTTTCCGGTTACAATATATTGTACTCAATAACATGCACATTCATTTTAAGATGTAAATTCAGTTCTGCATTTCTGGTTTACAAGCCGCTCACATATATTCGTTACATGAAGTACTACCTTTTGAGCTCTATGTACGAAAAGTTTAATTAATTTATGCTAACTCGTGTGGCAGATTCTCTTATTCTTAATTCGCAATGGTAGTATATTTGGTGCAATAATCAGTCCATTCGTCATTTAAGCATTTGTTGGACCATGAGTGTCTCTACGTATTTCTCTAAGCAATCCGATTTTGTAAAGTGAATACTTCTTAAAATACCAGTCAATATTTTTTAAATACTTGACCTAACACGGAAAAAGTGGAAAAATCTATAAGAGACCAATTCATTTTTGGTCATTTTATGTATCAAAATGAAAGACATTTTTACTCACATAATTTTGAAGAAAACACAGCACACTTATGCCGAGATAACTTCATGAATGGTTCCATATATTCGAAATCATATGGAAATTGATGATGGATATTTTGTGCTTCCATCACAGCTGGCCCAAGACACTGGGAAGCCAATATAACTGATGGCGTTTTTGCAAGGTATTTCCAAATGATTCATTAATTGTGAAGTGCAAAGGTTTTTCTTTAATATAACTTACAGTGATTATTTTATTCATATGTATCGTATTTAGAGGGCGTTTCCTACATTACTCGAGAAGCTCCGAATCTATAGGGCAATTATCGTATTTACTGGAATATTTTTCGCACTTTTTCGGTTCGACATTTATTCCAGACCTGCAAACGACGGATATTCTTGCTACCATTATCCCGCCTAACTACAACGCAGTTAAGCATCTTTTCGAGAATAATATTTTGGATACGGATATATTATATCAATTGCATGACATACATTTCGTATATTTATTAGATTTGTAATATTTTACTTTTTGTCTATATCAAAAATTAAACGTTAAATATCCCTCTTGAGAAAAAAATGAGATGGTTACTTTCTCATTAAACCGGTGTCTTAACATTTAAAACAGAAAACCATGGCAATTATAAATTTTTCTCTTTTCTCATAAATAAACTCAAACACGTCTGTGTAAACTCACTTTTGTTGTTACGTAATCTCTGTCAAATTCTGTCTCTTCGACAAATTAAAACTTATATTATTTCGTAATGCAGATTTAGTACCTCCACATCTACGTCTACTGCCGTCTTGTTCGGTTGAATTTCTGGCTAATCAGCCTCTTGAACATTTACATCAATAACACCTTCTATACCAGAAAAACGCAGATAAAGGGAAAAAGCTAATACCGGCATTAACCTAATATTTACAAGTAACACCAAGGAGGTCTACTTCTGAATGCACCTTCCGAAACACGCAGCACTAACTAGCGCAGTCTCCTCAAACGAAAATGGTCAAGAACTGGACAATCCCTAGATGAGAAATCAGACCTTAACCAGATATGAACCCGGGACCACTATGTAAAATGGCAACCAAATTTTACTGCTTGTGTAGTTTTTTATAAGACACTATATTCCCTATTATCAAGTTTTCCATCGTGAAACACTCATAGTGATTTTCAAATATGTAATGGAACCGTAACGTTTCTGACTTAAAGATATAAAGTCATTGATTTTTTCTCAGTTTTGAATAATATATTATGTTAAAGAAGAATTATAACCTCAATACGTTATATAAAGCGTATTATTCACTATTTTTTCGACAATAATGTGAATATATTTTTAAGCATGACTTACAGTAATAAATTGCTACTCCAGCGAATAAATACAAAGTATGATAATATAAAAATGTTATAATTGATGAATCAAACGAATGGAATAATATCATATTACCTTTTTAAAACATAAGCAACCTTTAATACAGTCAAGGAACAGTCGTATAAATATAACTAATGCGAGGTTTAAATTGAAAAAGTACTCCTACGGCGAATAACAGAATAAAAACAAAAAATTAGAAAATATCGAATAGCTGCACAACATGATGAAAGATAATATAAAACCTGTTCATATCCTTTCAGACCTTTATCTCTAGCCTTTTTAGCTTATTGTTAGTTATATCTATCTTGAAGATCCTTGGATTCATATTGATACACTCTTATCCATATTGAATCAAGTACTACAGGACACCACGAACAAATCGTTAGCCTCAATCATATTTCGTATCATCCAACATCACTTCTGCGTTACATTACAGGGAGTAAAATGCACTAAAGTTTTATGCTAACTTAAATAGAGAGAGTTTTCAGCGAAGAACTATGGCAGCGTTATCCTCCTGGGTAATACCCACATAGTAACGCAAACCAAACTCATGTGGAATATAATTAGACATAACATCTATTTTCTAATTTTACCTAATATTATATTTTCCTCCTGAAATATACAAGATCAAATTCGTAACAATAATTTCACCCTACTCGTTATGATAATCAATTAATTATACGCAGGGTTATTGATAGATCAACAAATTAAAAATAGAAATGAAAATTGTGCGCCGACAGATGTAAAATAAATGACATACATACATATAGCCAGTCAAAAATATCATATAAAGCATAATGGGAATACATTTGAGAGACAAATCTTCAGTGATTGGCAGAAAGGAACACATTTAAATCGTTTCATTCGTTTCAAATTTTTATAATTGATCTTTTAAAATTGCATTCAGAAATGATTCGAGAATTTATCGATAAAATAATTATTGGTTCTCTGCTTACACTTGATTTCAAACGTTGCAAAATTAAAAATTAAGTATAGGGATCAAGAAAAATATATCTGGTATTTCACGTACACATTTATGAGGGAGCAAGACTCATATTCATTTTTATTTAAATTCAAATGATGAAGTCAAAAGTTTGACCGCATTCATTTACGTTTGAAACGTAAATGTTAGACGAATATGAGTAAAACGAGCTTCTTTTTGCCTGTTATATTATGAAAATTGTTAATACTGACCCATTATAGCGACTGCAAATTTGCCTGACGTTCTACTCTACTCTACAACTTCTACCTGTAGTTAGAGAAAATGATTGTTAAAAACTCCTCCTGTTACCTCTCAAGTGTTTGGTTTCAACTTTTGTTGGAATTGTATAAAGAAATATTCTAAAACAATAACATAATAACTAAACTAAACTATTTTAACTTACCACTTGCTGAACAAGACTCTCTTTTTACGAAGATACTTGGAAAGACAACCCTCTCAACTGACACCAGAGATACGACTGCAATATTGTCCCTTGCGTGGGGGCGAGCTAGATGGTTGTCACAGAACGTGCCAACTTTAAAATGGCAATCACTGGGACAACGCCTCACCTCCGCTTATCTTACCTGCGTGACGTCTTTTATATATTTCCTTGAACGTATTTCCATAGTTAAATGCGCATTATCTTCATTTTATGAACATGTCACGCCTGACAATTACCACATTAACTTTGATCGTTTTATTTAAGAGGCCTAAGAACTATTGTTTCCTCGCTTCGAATTCGAAGTAATTTTGTTTTACTTGGTTTTTAATCCATTAAACAAAAGAAAGGGTCACCTTTGAATTCAAGGAATTTCACTCTCACGTTTTTATACTAACTGCCACGAGCCCCAAGGTTGCTCGCAAGATATAATGTAGAAATTTAAAAAGTTATTAATAATATTCAGGGTTCGGGTACCATTTGGTCTCAATAATTTCATATCCTGAATTCCGAACGAAAGGTTGATATGATTAAACGATCACTTGCTGAGTCGTCATGAACATTATTCAAGGATATAATGCTAGAGGTCATCGACAAGTACATTCCAATTAAATTGAAGGTCAACAATAAAGAGACACGTTGGAACAATAAGCAAGTTAGGTGTGCGCTTAGGCGTCAGAGAATAAGCCACGCGAAAATAAAAAATATGCCATCTACATAATCCGATGAATATAGAGCAACTAAAGTTCAGACGTATAAGGAACCTTGCGCTAAAGCGAGAAATACTATGCGCGAGGCTTATACTAATTTCCGGATTAAGCTATTAAATAATTAGTTGAAGGAGGACCCTAAAGCGTTTTGGTCCTACGTGAGAGAGGTCCAAGGTAGAGGCCCCACCATACCTTCCCTGCGTAATGACTCGGGTGCCGTTATTCATCATCTTTCATCATCATCATCATGCTTCTGTCCGAAGACAGGTTTTAACTGAATCGCTGCCTCCATTTCTCTCTCTCCCTAGAAGCCTCTTTTATGCCTCTATAAGTATTATATCCCTGCTGTATATTATCTAATATTCCTATTCTTTTTCTCCCTCTTCCTCTTCTTCCACTAATTTTTCCTTCTAAGATCGTCATTTGTAAACACTGTCTTCTCAATATGTGCCCTATCCAATTTGCTTTTCTTTTCCTGATTGTTTTATTAGCGTCCTTTCTTCTCCCACCATTTCTAATACTTCTTCGTTTCTCTTTCTCTCTGTCCATTTCACTTTCATCATTCTTCTCCATACCCACATCTCAAAACTTTCTAAATATTTTTCCTCCTTTCCCCTTACCGTCCACGTCTCTGCACCATAAAGAGCTATGCTCCATATCTAGCATTTTGCTAATTTCTTCCTTGTTTCTAAATTTATTTTCTTGGTTTTGAAAAGCTCCTTCTTCTCGTTAAATGCTACTTTTGCCATTGCAATCCTACTTCTGATGTCCTGTGTACTACTTCCATCCTGCGCTAAAATACTGCCGAGATATTTGAAACTACTTACTTGTTCCAATTTTTGGCCATTTACCATTATATTTAATTCTTTATGTTCCTTTGAAACCACCATGACTTTCGTTTTTTCTGCATTGATCTTCATTCCATATTGTTGGCCAGCCTCCACTAGTCTGTCTGTCATCCTCTGAAGCTCTTTCTCGGCTTCTGCTATTAAGCCCTGATCATCTGCGTATTTAATGGTGGTAATACTTTCACCTCCTATCTTAAATCCTTTCTCTTCCATCGACGCTCCTTCTGTTATTGTTCCTTATATTCCTCCATATTTTCCAGAAAATTTTCGCTTACATGTAATTTTCAACCCTACTTTGCAATAAGGTAAACAGGATTTCTATTTTCCTTGCGTAATTTATAACTCATTTTTCGAATAGCATTTCCTAAATATTGTTTTTATTAATAACTTGTTAATTAGTCCCATAAGATTTATTTTATTATACAGAGATGTTATCGATTATTTCAATCTTCCTAGTAATATCAAGGCATTAAGGAAAATTTCTTGCATATGTTTCTGTCTCAGCTTTACAAATAATTTATTGGCGTAAATGGTGCGGTAATCAGGCAGCAGAATACTGTATTTTATTAATATCTACTAAATTCTAAATAAAATCAACGCCGATTCACATTGGAAAAGAACTAATTATTTCATTTTTCTGCTATTAAAATGCGTACGTTTCTTGTATGATTCCATTTTCCGGTTACAATATATTGTACTCAATAACATGCAGATTCATTTTAAGATGTAAATTCAGTTCTGCATTTCTGGTTTACAAGCAGCTCACATATATTCGTTTCATAATATAGTATTTTTTAGATTATCCGTCATTTAATTAGCTGCATTTTGATACCCATCTGGTGTCTGGAAAAATGCTCTACTACTCTACTCTCTACTGGATTATATACATTTTATCCTAAATACTTCAATTTCTGTCACTTATGAAATGCAGTACAGTCAAACTCGGATATAACGAGCGCCACGGGGCCGTCTAGTTTTGCTCGTTTTGGCCGTTAAAATTAATATCCGTGAAGGCAAAAGCATGCATGCGTATGGTGAAATAAGACATAAGAAGTAAAAGTGAATATATAAACAGAAAGTTTATTTAGTAAATTTATGGAAAAACATAAAAATGAGAATAAACTAGAAAATTTAAAATAAACATTTGTACATATAAAATTTACTCACAGCTGCATCCTTAATCACTCCCCTTTTTAGAAAAATAACTTTGAATGGTAGCCTGTTTCACAGATTTCACTTTGAAGTCTCTTAAGTTTCCTCTTATTACACTTATTGCACTAAAAACACCATCGGAAATGTCAATGTTTCCAAAAAAAATCATTTAATGTTTCCACAGCATCCTGAGCTTGAGAGTAAGTTGGCACGGCTTTCGTCGGGATTGTGTCTTCGACACATTCAACAATGTCTTCATCACTGTCTGCTGTGTTTTGTACTGTCTCTATTATTTCACTCTCCGTAGGAATTCCACTGGTAATCAAATCATCATCAACATGAACAAAATTGTCAATGTCATTTACATGGTCAAAATTCGCAATTCCATTTTCTTTAAGCCATTCTGACAGAGGTAGATCATCTTCATCAACTTTATGGTTATCAATCGAAAATTCTCCCGATATTAAACCAGACTTCCGAAAACAGTTTATGATCGTTGTAGGTGAAACATTGTCCCATGCATCCGTCATCAAATGAATTGCATCCAATACAGAGACGTTGCGATCTAAACCTCTTTCCCTCCTTTCAATCAACTGTAGAACAAAAAATCGCTTGAAATGGCCTTTAAAACTTTTAATTATCCCCATGTCCATTGGCTGCAAAATAGAAGTCGCATTTGTAGGCAAAAACACCAGTTTTACATTGGATAACTCATGCATATGTGAGTGCGCAGGACAGTTATCGACAAGGAGTAAAATGTTTCTATTTTTCCTCCGTAACTCGTTGTTCCACTGACTTACATATTGCTGAAAAATATTGGAAGTCATCCATGCCTTTTTATTAGCTGCATATTCAACGGGAAGCTTCTTTACATTATTGAAGCAACGCGGCTTTTGTGACTTACCAATAACAAAAAGATTTTTTTGTCACTCCCATTCATGTTTGCGCGCATTAAAACAGTTAAACGATTCTTAGGTCTTTTGCCACCAACACATTTGTCACCTTTAAATTTAAACGTTGCATCAGGCATCATGTTGTAAAACAGTCCAGTTTCGTCGGCATTGTAGATGTCTTCTTCTCTGTAACCTTTTCGACACTCCTCCCAAACACTTTTCACCCATTCACTTGCCGTTTTTGAATCTGCTGACTGGGCCTTTCGCATAAACAATGTTATGCCGATTTTTAAAACGATCGAGCCACCCATTATTGCATGTGAAGTTTTCATGTCCTAACTGTTTTGCAAATTAATCTGCCTGTACCTTTAAAATGGGGCCGTTGATGGGGAAACCAGCATTTCTCTGCGTCTTAAACCACTCCAGCAGTGCTTGATCAACAGTACCCAAGTCACACTTCCTCATTTTCTTGTTCGTTGTTAGGTTGTTCTCTAGTGCAGATAAAATCGCTTCTTTGTTTTTCCATAAGGTTGAAACCGTAGACGACGATAAATTAAATTTTTTGCACACTTCAACATTTTTTTCACCACGTTCTAACTCTCGAATAATATCAACCTTTTCGCGAATAGACAGACACTTCCTTTTATGTACGGACATGTTACTCGTTCAAGGGCAAAATCTCAACTGATTTTTGTGATCAACGCTACGAACTTTCTTTGCAAACTGCGAGCATACCAATTCCAGGAAGAGTCAATGAGGGGACGGAATAAATCTGGGATTTCCCATCTTTACGTGGGAAAGGGTGTTGGGTGCATTCGGCTGAGCGACGGGGGCGGGCGCCATTGTATATACATGCCCTTAGCCCCTTACCCCCCTTCCAAACACAACCTCCTGGCTGTAAAAGAGCTGCGGGTTGGGAGGAGAGGACAAAGGACCTCCGCGGGTGCCACTGTACCTGCAAGTTGGGAATTCTTGGTTTGGACGAAGGGATTATTTTTTAACAACAACGCCGCAGTCTTTAACCTCCCCGAGGGATAGGGTGTAGAGGCTGGACTCGAGAACACAAGGTTACATATCTTGGGTCACTATGAGGATTGAAGGGGCTGACCGCCACCGCGTTTGAGACAGTGAGACG
This sequence comes from Tanypteryx hageni, assembly GCA_028673005.1. NCBI lineage: Eukaryota > Metazoa > Arthropoda > Insecta > Odonata > Petaluridae > Tanypteryx > Tanypteryx hageni. Next base: position 129,478,430 of record CM054120.1, on the reverse strand, counting down.
TGGTCGAAGTTTGCTCGATATATCCGTGAAGCGTGCTCGTTATATACGTGAAATAATTGTATGTAAATACTCGTAAACTTATCTTGGAGGTAGCATTTACTCACTATAGCCGTGACCTCGTTACAACCGTGCTCGTTATAAACGAGTTTGACTGTATTATTAACGAACGTTACACAAATAAGGAGTTCCTCGCCCATTTAATGTATCATTTTGCCATTAATAAAAACAGCTTTTTACAATTATTTGTCGCCGGATTAAGAAATACGTATTGAATAACAATTTGTAGGATAAAAAAGTAATTCATCGACATTATATCATTGGAATTTTTTACAGGCATATGATATGTACGAATACATAAATAAAGGGCTCACTTAATTGCAAGAAATCATGCAATAATCATCAGTATAAAAATACTTTCAGAAATCAATGCAACATTTGGATTGATAACAGCCGTCCATGAGGGTGATTTTCCCATCACATATTCTAAAAAGTGAAAGAATGAGATGATATTAGTATTAACTGTTTGTATGCTCATAAGATTTTCATTAAAATAAACGGTCACTACTGTTTGCTGAATGTCCCACTCCAAATACATATATTTCTAGAGGTCTATTCCCAGGATATAAGAATCTTTGACATGATCAACTATTGTAACATGAAAAAATATATGCGAACATAAATAGAATACAATGTCTCTGTTGCGCGAAAACTCTTAAGTGTATGCTAACATTCGTGTTTCAGATTTTTATACTGTGCAGTATCAAAATTACATATTTCTTGCTACGTTTACATTTACTGAATTTGCAACATAGACAGTTATAATGTATGTAGCACCCCACTGGACATGTTGATGATTTGTATACAAGGCCTGAACGTAGAAAACTTCTGCATATAGCGAAAAATATACGGTACCACAGAGAGTTACACAAGCGCCGAAAATGGTATAATTAATAATCCTCGAAAAGAACTCCCTAAGGAAATTTTCTCTCTAATTAACGTCGCGCCACATGCTTATATTTTATAGTTATAATTACGCATCGTAGAATACGATGTTTATCTTTTTTAATCGACGTTTATTTTCCCGAGAGATTTTTTATAAATACCGAAGATAAAATTATTACTTACATATTTATTTAAAAAACATTGTAATTTGGCCAGCAGGCCAGGTGGCAACAAAAACATAATATATAATTTTAAAATTCCAATTTTACAAAAAAGTGCTCATAAATTATATTAGAAAAATTAAAAAATATTTAACAATATACAATTTCAAACTAATTACAATCAGTACCTAGAGTGCGGATTTTCGTGGGTTCATGAAAGGCCTTCTCGGCTACCGTAGCGGTCACGGGGCCCACGAAGTCCCCACCGTACTTCACCCTTCCATGCAATCCCCTACTTTTCCTGCACTTAGGCACAGTTACATAGATATTGATGTTACTAATATCCCTCCTCACAGTTCGTCTTATTTTTACCATGTATATATGTCTGGCCGTTTTCAACCTTTCAATTCCATGAGTTAAATTTATTTTTATTTAGAAATTATATATATATATATATATTTTATATATAAGAATATTTTCACTTGATATTTTATCACTTCAAGTAACAAAAAATCGTTGGTGCATTTAAAGTTTATTGTGCGAACACTAAACGATATTTCTTTTCTTGTATATTTTTCTTCCTTAAACATTTTCTCAAACGTGATGATTTTGACGTTCAACCTACATGAGAAAACATATATTAATAGTTATTTCAAGCCTTTTACTAACTGAATCTTGAAGATTAACCCTCCAGCATTGGCTTTGGTGCACCGTATAGACCTCTATTTCCTCACATACCGCCGACCTCGGTGTAAGTTACCGACCCATGCCGCGCTTGCTTTGATTTATTGCTGTGGGAAAAGTTTTTCATCAGTTTTCATATGATGCTTTAATTGTGAATGGTAAAAGTTTTTCTTTTATATAACTTACGGAATTAATTTTTTGTGAATGCAATAATGATAAAACATAATTTATTGTGCCGCGACCACGTGTACTCGACTGATTGACGCGAGCACATACTAAGATTTTACAAGTTTCCTGTTTTCACTCTCACACGCACTCTATTCTAATTTATTTTTTTCTGCATTCGAATTTCTTCCTAAAAGAAAATCCGTTATTCTTATATCAATTTTCACAACATTTCTAAAGAAAAATATTACGAAAAAAAGAAGACTTGAAAATGTTGCTGGAAAAAATCGACCAAGAATGAACGATGAAAACGTAAACAAAGCAGTGCAAATCTCTAAAATCAAAGCAAAAGATACGGTCCAAAAAACTTTATTAGTCTCCCCCTTTGTAAACTAGAAAGATGCAGACGACAAAGGGACTCCGAGGTTATATCCAGACTCTTTCATGCATCAGTCAGAGTCTGACAGATATTTGAGAGCATGGGCAAGGGAAGATATGGTGCTGGTTGCGAAGAGCTAATGGACAGCACCCAAACATAACATGTGGGATTGCCCAGATCTATTAGTAGTGACCTTTCTAAGTGTATATATGAAAGACATTATTATTATTTCGTAGAAATAAATGCAAATATGGCTGCGCAAAGACAGAAAAACACACGAGTCTCTTAGTTCCAGTTGGTATACTAGAATTTAAACCACCTCCGTCACTGAAAGGTCAGACCAAATTACTAGAATTTTGCATATCTGTCACGAGAATATTGTTCTACCACATTGAAACTTAGTGTATATTTAATCTCAAATATCATAAGCTGGTATTTCAAGATCTAGATATTTTTGATTTCGTATAATTTCTTCCGCTTGTGTCGTTGACAAATATACTATATCGCGAATGCAGATAAATCCTGATTAAAATGTTTTTCCATTCGGCAATATTCTTTACAACAAATAGCAACTATATATTAATCCTTAATCTCTCTTCAATTTTAGCATCGATTGCTAATTTATCTGCATTTTTAAAAACATTTATATATAAATTTATATTTACTAACCTGATGGGGACAAAAACCAGAGAGCGAAACGATCTTTCCTTGATAACTTTTAGAGAAAGACTGCTGGGTTCATTGCATACGAAGATGTGAAATTGCATACAACAACGTCCATCTGTAAGAAAAACCTCAGCAAGGAATCAATGAACATTTGTTCCAGGAATACACTCTACGGGGTATATGCGTGGAAGGGGTAGCAAAACGGTTAGTCTTCAAACGACCACCGAAATTCTTTTCTTTCGAACCCCGTTTAACAGGGGTCAAGAAAGTACCAGCAGAACAAATCCATGACCTTATCTCTATAGAGAGGCTCGTAGAATATTCCACCATTAGGTCGTCAAATATAATCACAATAACCTCAAAAGGTCTAAGAAACGCGTGTTCTCAAAATACCATAGGACCTTGCGGTTACCTGATTGTTCAGAGTAGAAGCGTGACCATTCCAAAACACGCATATTTGAGTGTAAGGAAATACCCACCTTTCAGTCTCACTGTTAATGTAAGCCCAAAAATGAAACGAAAGCGTAGGTAGCAAATAATATTGCGAAAAAAGTTAACAGAAACCACTTTGATATTATAACTCAGAATAGGTTTTTAAGAGTATACTTTTCCATGTTTTGGAAAGCCGACGCTTATCGACGACTGCTCATTTATGTCGATTTTGAAATTTACGAAAATCGAGGTTTATCGAAGTTTTTCGATTTAAATCGAATCCTACAAAGCTTAGTTTAACTTTGGAAAAGACGCTCCTTGGAGAAGGATGGCATTCACTCTCCAAGTTCGCAAATAATCTGTGTAGAAGCAAAGAGGAACTTTGAAATGACAATTAATGAGACCGCCTCACCTCCACTTATCTTACTTACGTGACGCCTTTTATATATTTCCCTGAACGTATTTCCATCCTTAAATGCGCATTATATTCATTTTATGCAAATGTCACGCCTGCCTTTTACCAGATTAACTTTTATCCTTTTATTTTAGAGGCATAAGAACTATGGCTTTCTTCTTCGCTATCAATTCGAAAAACTTTTCTTATACTACGTTTTTTATACTTATAACATATAAATTAGTAAAAAAAAGGTCTTCGAAATGTAGCACTTTCTTTAGCCATAGCAGTAGGGTTAGCATTGCTCCTTTAACCCTAGAGTGCATACGTGAATGTGGTCTACGTAACTGAATTCATGGGGTGCTGTGGCACACCAGTGATTCTTTTTCATGTTTTAACTAATTAAAATTGTTTCACTATATTTTTTAATAAACAAGCTTAATTCTCACAAGTAAAATTGCACATGAAATTTCCAACACAATTAGGGAATCCAAACTCGTCCATTTCACCGACAGTTGACACAATCATCCCTTTTGTGTACTGCACAAGCAAAGTTATGACACTTGACAGAGCTTGATTTTCTTTTGCGGTCTTTTGTACGAGAACACAAAGAGCATCTTCCTTGTTTCGGTGTTTTCGCGAGCAGTTCAGCGTGTTCCCATGGAGCCTCTATACCTGCAGCTTTGGCAATTGCAGCTTTCAGCTCGCGCAATAGATTTTTACTTGTGACTCGATGCTCCATATGAGGTCTCGACCGTTGATACCCTACTTAATGAAGAAATTTCCTTCTCACCACTGTGTTTTTTGTTAGCAGTCTGGAATACAACCATAGCATTTAGTCAGCTTGGTCCATACCATAAACATAATGAAGAGGCCATCTTCTAGTTTTTGTGAAACAGTGTATGTATGAAAGATTTGAAGTTTTCCTGGCGAATGAATATGAGAAATTTTTCTCGAGTTACTGCCCGGGTCATGTCGTCGTTCAGGGCTAACGTTTCGGCGTCTGACTTCGACGCCATCTTCAGGGTTACTGATGATGCCGATGCGTGTGTGTCTGCTGTTTTATAAGGATTTTGCCTCTTGTAGGGCTTTTCCCTCGTCGGTTCTGTCCCTATTCGGGAACCCGAGGGCATCCTTCGCCCGTTATTTTCTCCTCTTCCTCTTGGGAAGGGGGAGATCTGAGTCTCCGCCTGTGGATGACCTAGGTCGTTTATATTTTTCCCAAGAGCTGGCCGTTGCTTTGGACAAATCTCTGACTGCCTCGTTTCTGTGGTTCTCTCATTTGCTATAGAACTGTGCTGACAATTCCTTTAGGCGTGAAAATATATGGGTGATGCCTGTTTGCTTGTGAGGATCGCATTTTGTGCCCGGTCTAGGAAGTATTGCCGCTCTAATTGTCCTATTTTCAAAGGATTTTAGTCTTTGCTTGAAGAGTAGTCTGATCATACCGGACCAGATCGGAGCCGCGTATATTAATATGGTTGTACAATTTATTCGTTGAGAAGAATCTTCGTCTTGATGGGTAAGATCCGTGATCTGTATAGTGGCTGCAGTGTCGCTCTGGCTCCTTTGAGGATCGCTCTTCCTACATGGGTTCGGAATGTCAACCTATTATCAATTGTCACCCCTAAATAGGTGGTCTCGTTACTCCATGGAATCCCTACCCCTAGTACTTGGAGGTTTGGCAGAGCAGGGCTTTTTCTGGGCCTCGGTGTGAAGAAGACGGCTTTTTTTTGTTGGATTTAGGGCAATACGCCACTTAGCGTACCAGGTTGTTAATTCATCGATGGCTGTTTGTAAGTATATAAGCGCTTGCTTAAGGCATCGGGCTACGCGAGCTGCGTCGACCGCATAGAGAGCGAGCATTACGTTCCAGGTCTTTGTCCTGGGGATATCAGCCATGCAGATGTTAAAAAGAAGGGAGCCTAGTACCGACCCTTGTGGTACCCCAGCTGTAGCTTTCTTTTCGCTACTACTTTCGTGACGCCAAACTGCGTTGAACCTTCTTTGATATAGGTAAGAAGAAATGAGTTTAACCTGCCAGGCCGGAAATTTCATTTTTGTCATTTTGTATATGTCCCTCGTGCCATACTCGGTCAAATGCTTTAGATATGTCAAAGAACGAGCCAAGCGAGCACCTTTTACGGTTAAAAGAGTCGGCAATGAACTCAACAACTCGTTCTAGTTGTTGTACCGTGCTTCTGGATTGTCTGAATCCAAACTGCTTGGGGGTAGGATTCCTTCTTCTTCGCAGTGTTTTTGTATGTAAGGAATTATTAATTTTTCAATAATCTTACCAAGGCCGTCGAGAAGAGATATAGGTCGGAATTTCTCCGGCGTAGATGCCCTCTTCCCTTTGAAATGCAGCATATCTTTGCTTTGTTCCAAAGTTGCGGGAAGTGTCCTAGTTTTATAGCGCTTTGTGCTATGACTGTTAGATATTCTCCAGCAGCTTGTGGAATTTTTTTGAGTATTTCGTTTGGTATTCCATCGGGCCCGGGGGATTTCCCCAATGGAAGTCTTTGTATGATTTCGGCAACATTTTTCAACGTAGGTGTTGGAATTATAGCATTCTCCTCTAGTATCGGTGACTCTGATGTTGACGTCGCGTCACGTGATTCGGGAGTCTCTGGGTTTGGTCGGAATATTCCTTCGAGGTATTCCGCCAAGTGGTCTGCTTTATCTTTGGCCTTGTATACTTTTGAGTTTTCAATGACTAACGGTAGGTCTGTGATAGGCGTGGCGCGGAGGGTGCGTGTCATTTTCCAAATAGAGCTATCCTTGAAATTAATGAGTGTAGCTTCTCCTCCCATATTTTTGCTTTGAGGGTTCTAACCTCGTCCCAGATTTGGTGGTTTAATTGTCTAAGTTCATGTTTGAGGCCTTGGGTCCCGTAGCGGTGGTACTGCTTTCTAATTCTCTTCCTTTGTTTTATGATGAGCTGTAATTCAGGAGGAAGCGTCAGGTAATCCGGTGGTTGTGGAGGTCTTCTGGATATGGAAGGGTTAGCTGCGGTGGCGATTGTTTGTGCGAGAGTGATAGCCATTCTGTCCAATGCTTCTGGACTCTCCGCAAGGTCCGGTCGTTCTGGTAGGGAATCTTCAATTTCCTTCCGGAATAGTCTCCAATTTGCCATTCCGTAGCATAATCTATTTGTGGTCGCTTTGTAATCCCGGTATGGTCATGGCCCGTGCAGGAACCTGGAGTCCTTTTACCTTTGCGAAGTTGATCACCTCTCCATGACCCCCTGGATTGTGTCTAGTGGTTTCTACCGGGGCTATAATTCTGATGCAATTGTTCTTTGCCCAGTCGTCTATAATTTTCCCACGGTTGACCTCTTTTCAGCTGTTACATCTTGGGCTTTTTGCATTAAAGTCTCCCCCCGTAATGATGGGCACTTCTGTGTCAAAGACTGCGTCTATATCGTTCGTGGTGATTTTGGCCCCTGACCTGGCATAGTAGCTCACCAGTGTGATTGAGCCTATCATTGTTTCCACTTTATCGCCTACCGTTTCCATGTTTTCGGTGTCCGGGTCTTGGACAGGGTCTGTATGAAGGTCGTTGTTTGTGAGAATGTCTACTTCTCCAGCTAATGCTCCACCAGGGGGAATTGGCCAGTCCCTCCTGATTACTTGATAGCCTGGAACGTTCCATTTAGTGCCGGATTTGAGATATGTCTCAGAAAGGAGGCAGACGTTTGCCTTGTGTCGACGGAGGAACTCCAGTAGTTCCGGACTCTTATTTCGGATGCCTCCTTGGGCGTTCCAGAGGGCGATAATTAAGTTCTTCTTGCTTCTGTCAGCCATGGAGAGTGACCGTTTGAATAGTATCGGATAATTTGGTTAACAGTGACGTCATGAGCATCATCTGTTGCTGGAGGGTTGCCATTACCGTTTTCAGGATACTCTCCAGGTCTTTCGGAAGATTATCTGTTTTAGTTTCTGGTTCCTTTTCATTTCTTCCACGCGGTGCCGAGATGTTGCTTTCTGAGTGAGGCTCCTCTTTTATTTTTCCTCTTGGTTTCTCCGCCTCTTTTCCCATACGTTCTCCTTATGGGGATGTGTGGGTCTCATTCTCGTTTTGGGTTTATCGGCTTGTTGTCTCCTCCCCTCTAGTTGAGAGGCTGCCTCTTCATTTGTCGGGAAGCATTTTGCAAAAGCGACGTGGCTTCCGCCGCAATTGCAACAGGTAGCTTTCTGCTCCTTCGGCTTTTGGCAATCTTGCCCTTCATGGTCCCCCGCACATTTGTAGCACCTCGGCGCCGCTGTACAGTTTCCGGACCCGTGTTCGTACCGATTGCATCTATAACACATTTGAGGTCTATTGAGTTTGTATAGTCTAATGTATGCCCTGTAGTTGCATATATTCCGGATTTCCCCAATTCTCTTGGTTTGGAATCCAGACCCCATCTGCACAAAGACTGAGTATATATCCCTGCGATTGGGGAGAGTTTTGACCCCCAACACAGGGATAACTTTTTCATTTAGGTCTTCTTTTATGAATTCCATATCGGTTCCTGCCTCCAGGCCGTGTATGAGGTATCGTTGAACCATGGTTTCCTTGGTTGCCCATGTGCTGGTTTGGGCTCCAACGGTTTTTAGGTAGGCTAGTATTTTCGAGTAGTCTTCCTCGTTTTTGAGTTGTAGACAGGAGCCTTCTTTGGTCTTAGTAATAGTGAAGTTACTGTCTTTAGCATGTTCACTCATTGCCTTAATAAATGCTGTTTGGTCTTTTATGTCGTATATAATAATTTGTGGCGGTCTCTTAGAGGTAGTATTTTGTGGTCTGTCTTTAGTTGCTTGATCGTTTGTGGTTGCCTCGACCTGTGTCGGGCAGTTGTTTGCGTCTGCCATTTCACTCAAGGGCGCATAACGGTTTTGTAGCTTGGCGGTCGTTTCAGACGTCGGCGTTGTTTTACGCCTTCTTTTCCTTCTGCTTTCCTCTACAGTATAAAAGATGCCGTGCTCCATAATGAAGTCCGAGTGCTCCCTGATGGATTGTTTGTCTTTTTGGTTCAGTGGATGACCTTCGTCGATTTGCATTTCTTGGCTCGTTCAGGGGCCGTTGTCAATAGTTTCCTGTCGGTCTCGCATGATCGGGGTCTGGGAGTCACTACTTCGATCGATCTGATCTGGGTCGTTGTTAAAAACTGGTCCAAAAAGGACTTGTTTTATATTAATTGGGAGCGTGGCGTCCTTATTCAACCCAGTGGGAATCGTCTTCTGCGCCTTTTTTACCGGCGGGGATCTACTTAGCGGCATGTTTGGTCGTTGCAGCGAGGCTAGGTTCTAAGGGGGGGACCCCCCCTAACCTACCTACTACCACCTGTCACGAATAGACGATAAATCGAGCGGGTGAGAAGGTGGAACAAGTTAGCCACCCCCTGCGAGAAGAGGATGAGAGTGCCCGTGCAATGGTCCCCCAGGTGCTTTGCTCGCAGCGAGGCGTGCGGTTTACCCCTGGCAGAGCCTGGACACTCTCGAAAACCCTTGTTGTCTCTGGACCACAGCGGTTTACCTACTTCCTCCCCTAGGAGAGTTTTCGCACACCAGCCAGAGACAACGGGACGAGTAAGGGGAATATGTCGACGTTAGGCTGCTGACCATCGACTCCGAAAAGTAACACTCAGCTCTCAAAAAGGCACGGCCGTTATGATTCGAGTGTATCGATCAATGTTTTTCAATCAATGTTGGATTGGCCACTCACCTCCACAAATGAGCTTGCAGCAACGGGCGAGAAGACAGTATACAAACCCGGACTAAACGCACATCGGCATCATCAGTAACCCTGAAGATGGCGTCGAAGTCAGACGCCGAAACGTTGGTCCTGAACGACAACATGACCCGGGCAGTAAAACGAGAAAAAAAATTCTCATACAGTGTATGTATGGACCAACTGTTCGAACGTATCAACTCCCCCAATTCTTTCGTAATAGAAATGAATCACTTCAGGTTTATTTGTCACCTCATTGATGGCTTTCTCACGGTGCATAGTCGACAGCGTGAGTACGCTCTTTCGCATCTTAGGGTAGTTACGTCCCTCACTTTGGCTCTTAGGATTCCTAGCTGGGGCTCGCAAGGGTGATCCGCAGACTTTCTTTCAATGGCTGTCACAACTCATTTTACTTCTACATCTGCTGAATTAGCTGCACGTGTATGTCTACTTGTGCCATCATTGATAACTCTAATATCTTCAATATTATTATCTGTTGGACATCAAGATAAACAAGAGCTTCTTTCTTAGCATCGACAGTAATTTTAATATCCGTTCCTACTTCTTGATTGAAAGTGATACATGAATCCACTATGTTTCAAGATTTCCATTCTTTTTTGAGATGATAATGTTAACAATGATCACATTACGAATAGGATATTTTATTATGGGAAAAATGCTTACATTGATTGCTTATCAAATGTGCCCAATGTGGCTTTGTATAAGACTGGTTGTACAGTAATAACTATTATACGGAATATCTATTATGTATTAAAAGGATATTTTTAAGTAGATATATCATTATAAATAACTGCATATAGTTCATTGAATATATACAGGATATATATATATATATATATATATATTTATTTATTTATAGGATATATCATATAAAACCTAAGGTACTTTTAGAAGTGCTTCAGAGCTGAAATTTGCCATAAAGATAGGTCATTGGAAACAAACTCTGGGACAAATCCGAAATTTCAGAAGACATCATATGTAAAGGGCGTTTTAAACCTCAAAATCCAATTTTAAACAACCATAATAAAAGTACTAAAAACGGTGCAGGGGTATATAAAATTGGTTTTTTAAATTTATTAAAATTGAGATACAAAGTCGAAACATACATCGTACTCTGGATGAAAGAATTAGGTTTATTTTCCTAAATAACAAAATTGAAATCCATGCTGAATTTGAGAACAAATTTGATTTTAATCATAAAATTATGAAATGTTTTCGGTTTTCAACAATAAAAAATATAAACTACCATAGCAACGAGTCCAATGCCTTTCAATCGGAATTGATTTTCCATACGTCAGGAGCATAGATTTAATGCTTTTAATGGGAATAAATGTACTATATTAAAAAATATGGTTAATGTCAACTAACTAGGTAAACATATGTTGGTGTTAATCCTAGCACATAAAACATGCCATTTATTTCTATATTATTACTATTTTTAGCGTGATACAGATTAATTATTAATAGCTTGCTTTGGAGATCGCGTTGGTTTATTTACGAGTTTAGATCTTGATGTATGGTGATTATTTTAAGCGCTTGCAGTATGCAAGCACCGACAACTCGTATATGAAGATAATTGACACTTTAATGCATTGGACATAATGCATTGGGCATTTTTGTTGTGGATCATTTAGTTGAGGACGTTCTTGTATATTGAACATTTTTCAGTAGACGACATGACCTACCGATTTTATAGTTATTGCATTGGAAATGCCGCTCCCTGGAGAAGGTCGGCAACCAGGAATTTCCTCCCCAAGACCACCAACAATCTGATTAGAAGTAAAGAGCATGTCAATTACCGATAATGACATCGATGACCAAATAAATCTTAATCATATGTATCGTATTGAGAGGGCGTCTCCAACATTAATCGAGAAGCTCCGGATTCATAGGGAAATTATCGTATTTACTGGTATATTTTTCGCACTGTTTTCTCAGAATGTTACCGATTAAATTTTCAGGTGCGACAATTATTCCAGACTTCTAAACGACGGTTATTCTTACTACCATTATCCCGCCTAACCACAACACAGTTAAGCATTTTCTCGGGAATAATATTTTGGATACGGATACATAATATCAATTGCATTGCATACACTTCGTATATTTATTAGATTTGTAATATTTTAATTATTGTCTATATCAAATATTATAAGGTGAATATCCCTCTTTAGAAGATGAATGAGAATGTTACTTTCTCATTAAACTGGTGTGTTAAAGGCACTTGTTGGCAAGCATTAGCTACAGTCCCGAGTAGCGCTTTGGACCTCTCCCAATCTCCAAAATTAAAAAGAATAAATATGGACGTCAATCAGTTTAATAGCCCAAATTTAAGATAAATTTTTGGAATCTCGTGTTGCAGAACTGTTTTATAATTTCTAATTTTCGTTACTATCTTTTAAAGGAAAACGTGTATATTCGATGATATTTTATGCACATGGAAAGATACTAACACGTAATTGTATTAATTATGAAATTGCCTGAGATCCCTTCACCGCTCTTTAAGATTTACATAAAAATCGAAATCTAATCACAAATCTATTTTACTATCACTGCAATCTAGGCCATTATATATTTTCAACCATAATGTAAACCTTTATCTCCATCTAAATACTTCTTGCACTGACTATATAATATACGCATCGTTCAATCTTTATCAATGAAATTAACTTGCAGTTTTACACTTTACAGCTTATAAGTTACTAAAAATGCAGACCTCTCTTGAGAAATTCATTAAAGTGCGCCTTACAATCCAAATTTCTCCCATTAATATAAGTTACTCAGCAAAATTTCTTTGGATTTTGTAATATTTAAAATAGAAAACCATGGCAATTATAAATTTTTCTCTTTTTCTCATAAATAAACTCAAACACGTCTGTGTAAACTCACTTTTATTGTTACGTAATCTCTGTCAAATTCTGTCTCTGTCTCTTCGTCAAATTATCACTTATTTTATTTCGTGGTGCAGATTTAGTACCTCCACATCTACGTCTACTGCCCTCTTGTTCGGTTGAATTTCTGGATAATCAGCCTCTTGACTATTACATCAATAACACGTTCTATACCAGAAAAATGCAGAAAAAGGAAAAAAGCTAATAACGGCATTAACCTAATATTTACAAGGAATACCAAGGAGGTCTACTTCTTAATGCACCTTCCAAAACACGCAGCACTAACTAGCGCCGTCTCCTCAAAAGAAAATGGTCAGGAACTGGACAATCCCTAGATGAGAAATCAGACCTTAACCAGATATGATCCCGGGACCACTATGTAAAATGGCAACCAAATTTTACTGCTTGTGTAGTTTTTTATAATACACTATAATCCCAATTATCAAGTTTTCCATCGTGAAACACTCATAGTGATTTTCAAATATGTCATGGAACCGTAACGTTTCTGACTTAAAGATATAAAGTCATTGATTTTTTCCCGGTTTTGAATAATATATTATGTTAAAGAAGAATTAAAACCTCAATACGTTATATAAAGCGTATTATTCACTATTTTTTTCGACAATAATGTGAATATGTTTTTAAGCATGACTTACAGTAATAAATTGCTACTCCAGCGAATAAATACAAAGTATGATAATATAAAAATGTTATAATTGATGAATCAAACGAATGAAATAATATCATATTACCTTTTTAAAACATAAGCAACCTTTAATACAGTCAAGGAACAGTCGTATAAATATAACTATCGCGAGGTTTAGATTGATAAAATACTCCTACGGCGAACAAAAGTATAAAAACAAAAAATTAGAAAATATCGAATAGCTGCACAACATGATGAAATTTGATATAAAACCTGTTCATATCCTTTCAGACCTTTATCCCTAGCCTTTTTAGCTTATTGTTAGTTATATCTATCTTGAAGATCCTTGGATTCATATTGATACACTCTTATCCATATTGAATCAAGTACTACAGGACACCACGAACAAATCGTTAGCCTCAATCATATTTCGTATCATCCAACATCACTTCTGCGTTACATTACAGGGAGTAAAATGCACTAAAGTTTTATGCTAACTTAAATAGAGAGAGTTTTCAGCGAAGAACTATGGCAGCGTTATCCTCCTGGGTAATACCCACATAGTAACGCAAACCAAACTCATGTGGAATATAATTAGACATAACATCTATTTTCTAATTTTACCTAATATTATATTTTCCTCCTGAAATATACAAGATCAAATTCGTAACAATAATTTCACCCTACTCGTTATGATAATCAATTAATTATACGCAGGGTTATTGATAGATCAACAAATTAAAAATAGAAATGAAAATTGTACGCCTACAGATGTAAAATAAATGACATACATACATATAGCCAGTCAAAAATATCATATAAAGCATAATGGGAATACATTTGAGAGACAAATCTTCAGTGATTGGCAGAAAGGAACACATTTAAATCGTTTCATTCGTTTCAAATTTTTATAATTGATCTTTTAAAATTGCATTCAGAAATGATTCGAGAATTTATCGATAAAATAATTATTGGTTCTCTGCTTACACTTGATTTCAAACGTTGCAAAATTAAAAATTAAGTATAGGGATCAAGAAAAATATATCTGGTATTTCACGTACACATTTATGAGGGAGCAAGACTCATATTCATTTTTATTTAAATTCAAATGATGAAGTCAAAAGTTTGACCGCATTCATTTACGTTTGAAACGTAAATGTTAGACGAATATGAGTAAATCGAGCTTCTTTTTGCCTGTTATATTATGAAAATTGTTAATACTGACCCATTATAGCGACTGCAAATTTGCCTGACGTTCTACTCTACTCTACAACTTCTACCTGTAGTTAGAGAAAATGATTGTTAAAAACTCCTCCTGTTACCTCTCAAGTGTTTGGTTTCAACTTTTGTTGGAATTGTAACAAGAAATATTTAGTAACAATTACATAATAAACAAAAATATTCGCAAGATTTGTAAAAAAGTGTTGAGGCTGTCATGATATGTATTGTAGGAACCAGACATTAAAAGGGAAAAACAGCTATTTGTTAAGAATTATAGTTATCATTTATATTAAATTTGAAGTAATAATTGACAAATATATCGTTACAATCACGGTTTTAACTGAGTTAGTTGCTATTATTGAGCGAATTAGTAATTATTAAGTCGGGAATGTTAGTTCATAATCAGTAAAAACTGCTTATTTCTACCTATTAGTCCATGAAAATTTTTAATACTTGCCCCGTATAGGTACTGCAAATTTGCGTAGGTAATATTCCGCAACAGTTATGTACCTGCTAGTAGCGGTAAAAGTAGAAAAATGTTCCTTTTACTTCTCAGGTATTTGATTTCGACTTTTCTTAGAACCGATTCAAGAATCACCTAATAACAAGCAAGTAATAATATAGAATACTATAAAATAAATGAGAATATTGACAAGCTTCTTATACTAACGTTGAAGCTGGCATAATTTCTATTTGGGGAACCAGAAAATTAGAGGAAAATAACAACCATTGGTTTAGAATAAAATTTATCAATAATAATATATTTGAAGTTATGATTGACAAAAATATCGTTACAATAATTAAGGTAGTGGAGTCCTTTGCTATTAGCGAATGAAATAATAATCATTGGACGGCTCGTAGATAATAAATATGATAACCTCCATTAAAACACTGTATAACTATTGTAACTTACCACTTGCTGAACAAGACTATTTTTTGCGAAGATACTTGGAAAGACAACCCTCTCAACTGACACCAGAGATACGACTGCAATATTGTCCCTTGCGTGGAGGGGAACTAGATGGTTGTCAAAGAATGTGCCAACTTTAAAATGAAAATCACTGGGACAACGCCTCACCTCCGCTTATCTTACCTCCGTGACGTCTTTAACGTATATCCTTGGACGTATTTCCATAGTTAAATGCGCATTATCTTCATTTTATGAACATGTCACGCCTGATTTTTACCAGATTAACTTGTATCGTTTTATTTAAGAGGCCTAAGAACTATCGTTTCCTCGTTTCGAATTCGAAGTAATTTTCTTTTACAAGGTTTTTAATACATTAAACAAAAGAAAGGGTCACCTTTGAATTCAAAGAATTTCACAGTCACGTTTTTATACTAACTGCCACGAGCCCCAAGGTTGCTCGCAGGATATAATGTAGAAATCTGTGTAGAAATTTAAAAAATTATTATTAATATTTAGGGTTCGGGTACCACTTTCTCTCAATAATTTGGTATTCTTAATTCCGAACGAAATGTAACATTTAAATTTTTACACGGTTTTATTCACGCGACCAGTATGAACGTGATACGACATTATCGAATGTCACGCGTGGAAGAATATTTAAAAAGCATACAATATCCACCTCACATGGTCCTCCCTCCTTTTTTTCCCTCCCTTTCTGGATCGTATTGTATGTTATTTCATATTTTTTATATGTAAGACGTGAGTCTGAAAACAATTAATATGGTTATCTACACGAATGAAATGTGTGCAATACACACTTGCGGTAGTCTCTAAGGGGCGGAAGTTTCTTGGGGGCGACAATGAGAGTCTACTTTCATATTTGCTCCGTTGTCATACCCTTGTCCTCTGCAATGTTTCAAAGAATTTCCCAAATCACCTAGTTCCTTTAGTACAGTCCTTTACCTGAAATGTCTACAAATTCGAGAGAACTTTCGTGTTCAATTATTTCTACATTTCTATCTGAAGAGGAGTGAGCGTTGTGCTATTTTTTCAAATTCCAAAATACGACACTAGTTGTAGGCAAGGGCAGATTCTTCGAAAAACAGTTCCCCGAAAGTCAGTTCTTTGCGCCTTTGCGCGGTAATGTATGCTCTCTCCATCTGGACGTTGTGGAGGACCCAGAAGTGTTTTGTTTCAAGTGGAGAATGTATCAGCCCTTCACTTACTCTATACGGGATGTCTTCTGGTCACCATTTGAAAAGGATTCAGGAAGGGCATTTTCGGGATAATCCGAATTATTGCTACAGCTTTTTAGCCATTCATGTACAATGCAATAATTTCTCAGAATTTTTAGTATTTTAAACTCGCTAAATAAATCCAAATCGTAAATTTTACCGCAATAGTTTTCTAGCCATCTACGTAATTTCCTGCTAATTGAGCGAAGAGCCCAACAGATTCATTAGGTAAAAAAATAACTGGAAGCACTTTGCCTTACCATGTCCCTCATACGGCCGGATCCAATGAACGAAACTTAGCGTTGGTAAAAAAGTCCGTGAGGAATCAAAGAGAAACTGAATGAGAGAGGGCCAAGGCGTCACCCTTTGAGACAAGAAAAGTTTACCCTCTGGACGTCCTCGGTGCATTTTATGAGGGTTTGAGACCGCACGTGGCGGAGAAAAGGAAAGGAGTGAGGCAAAGAATGGTCAAGCAAAAGTCGTTAATGAATTTGTCATAGAAAAATTTCCAAAATCCCCTTGGGTAAGGCGCGGAGCCCTGGGCGACTGCCAACCCATCACACCTTTAAGACTAGCCTGATCTCTTATGCAGAGTACTGCCCCTTTCTGCATTTCCACTTTAATTTCTCTTAAAATAAGGATCACTTTTCTCTGTGCTTTCGTCGGAGAAGATTTGAACGAGATCCCTTTTATGTGTGCTTTTGGTTGAAGGTGGATGTTTTCAGCAGTGTCCTTTGAGTTAGTGCCTTCTTGCGTCTAGAAATTCATCGACAGTGATAGTGATTCGTGTGAAATGTGCTCTATTTCCTATTTTGTGCAGAAATTTAATTATGGCGGCATCAATGCAAGAGGTAAGTACCCATAGTAGAAATAATATTTAGGAAACTCCGAGAATTTTAACTTTATGTTTATTTTCGTCATTCGTTTTGAAAGGAAAGCAAAATTTTTCCATACTCCTTAAGAAAATTTCTTTGTTAATCATAAATTCACTATTCGAAGGAACATTCTAATTTAAATGCGAGAATCGCATCTAAAAAGTAGTTTAAGGACATTCTCTTTTCTACTGTTGTTGAAAGGAAATGGTATTTATCCCATAATTTCATGCCCTCAGATCAATTATAGGTATAAATTTTCCATTGGAAAGACAACTTTCATTTAATTAATATATATTATTTAAGTATTATTTCATTTTTCAATTTGTTGTAGATGTCTTTAATTTTGTAAGATTTAAATTTAATTTTGGGTATTATTAACAATTAACCCTTGTATTAGATGTCTGCTGTTAAAAGAAAACAATTAACTGGAACTGAGTACATGAAAAAGAGGATAGCAAGGCTTAAGGACATACAGAGCAATTCATCATTAATCAAAAACTTTTTCAAACTAAAGCCAACTCCTCGTCATCTTTATGTGCAGTTTTAGAGAAAAACGTAGAGTATGAAATGGTTGAGACAAATTATAATCACATTCGGCACCAAATAACTGAAGAAAATACTAATGATAGTCATGTTTACGCTGAAGATTAAATTCATCATAATGTTGATACAGAAGGTTTTCTTGGTAATATTTCAGAAGATCCAGGTTTGTGGCCGGAATGCATACAAGAAAAATACCGGCAAGCACTAATTGAAAATGGTCCTGTACAAGTTTAAATTTCTTATTTTTCGAATGATACGAATGGCAAATGCTTATTATTATAGAATTTTAGACAATGGTGAAAAGGTAGCAAGAAATTGGCTAATTTATTCTATGTATAGAAAAGTAATTTATTGTCTTTGTTGTAAAATATTTGGAGTCAATTCCAATTTATCTAACTTCATTGGCTGTAATTACTGGCAATATCTATCACAAATATTACGTAGATATGAAAAAATAGTCAACATATGAAATCATACAGGGATTGGATTCAGCTTTCCAGAGATTTAAAAAATCATACCAGTATTGACCATGAAAATAAACGTATTCTTGATCACGAAAAGAAGCGGTGGCACGCAGTTATCCGAAGGATGGTTGCGTCATAAAAATTTTATCTAGACAGAATCTTGCTATACAGGGAAATTCCAGTAAATTATATGAATCGAACAATGGTAACCTTTTAAAACTGGTTGAAATTATAAGTGAATTTGATGCTGTTATTGCAGAACATATCAGTCGAATACAAAAAAGTAAAGAAGTTATGCCACATTACCTTGGCAATAAAATTCGGAACGAAATCATTTTAATTATCTCAACAATACTAAGAGAGAGAATAATTCATTTATTCAAACATTCAAAATATTACTCAATAATATTAGATTGTACTCCAGGCAGGAGTCATGCAAAAAAATAAGTATAATATTTCGCTTTGTCCTGTTGAATGTGGAAATAAAAAAAGTTGAAATTAGAGAGAGCACTTCTTGGCATTCTGCCATATTTTTTATACAGCAGGTTGTGGTTTAATTGATTTTTTGATAAATTTTTTAAATGAAATGAATCTAGACATACAGGACATGAGGGGGCAAGGTTACAATAATGGGGCTTATATGAAAGGGAAAAATAACGGCTTGCAAAAAAAATATTAGATGTTAATCCCAGAGCTTTCTTTGTTCCATTTCAGCTCATACTTTAAACCTTGTTGTGAATGATGCTGCTATAGTCACAAATGAATCAATTAATTTCTTTGGTACGATTCAAGATTTGTATAACTTTTTCTCTTCTACAACGCACCGATCGCAGGTTATGAAAAATCATGTAAATTAGACATTGAAACCGCTGTTTGACACTAGATGGGAAATTAGGGTTGAAGCTATTAAACCTTTAAGATTAAACGATGCCTTATTTGAACTTTCTCCAGATCAAAATCGTAACCCAAAGACAAAATACATGGCACAATCACTTGCCTTGAATATTCAATCATACAAATGTATTTGTTCCATAGTTATTTGGTAAAACATTTTATCAAGAGTTAAAGTAGTGAGTAAAGCCATGCAACAGCTAAGTTCAAATATTCTCCAATGCATTGATATGTTAAAATATCTACTTCAATATTTAATTAATTTCAGATCCGATGAAGGCTTTGAAGATTAAAAGCAATATTTTATAAGACATTTCTTTTTAGAAATTTTAGATACCGCAATTGCATCTGTTAGAGAAAGATTTGCCCAGCTGGAAGATAATTACAAAACTTTCAACTTTATATATGATATCCAAAATTTTAATAAATTATACAAATAAAATAAAATAATATTATGCATAGACTTAGAGATCAAACTGAGTGATACAACGAGGAATGAATTTGATATATGGATTTGTTGAATAAATTGGAAATATTGCAAACATTTTTGGCCCCCTTATCTAAATTCAGTATTTCCCAACATCTCAGTGTCACTACGAATATTGCTGGCCCTTCCTGTGACCGTTGCATCTGCACGCCGACGTCGTGATAGGCACAGAAAGTAGGTTAACGGATGAGATTCAGAGTCAGGAGATATCTCCTAGAGACTATCGTGTCTATAGAAAAGGTCGAGCTAATAGATCGGGCGGGTGGGTTTTCATAGCGGTTAGCGAAAAGTAGGATAACTGTGAGATTCCGATAAGTGACGAGGATATCGAGAGTCTTTGGTGCCGCATAGGTAAAGATGGCTCCAAAAAAGTGTTCTTATGCTCGTTTTACAGGCCACCTAACGCTGGTGTAGATTGTATTTTAAATTTAAATTTTAAA
Source organism: Tanypteryx hageni (assembly GCA_028673005.1). Classification (NCBI taxonomy): domain Eukaryota; kingdom Metazoa; phylum Arthropoda; class Insecta; order Odonata; family Petaluridae; genus Tanypteryx; species Tanypteryx hageni. Next base: position 129,458,271 of record CM054120.1, on the reverse strand, counting down.
CCTGTTTAACGGTCATTTTTAAAGGCATTTACAGCCGTCCGCGACAATTGCGTACATTATGCACCCGCTATAAGGAGGGACCTGATGGACGATATAGTATTTTCTGAGATAGGAATAGCAAAGCAATTAATTTCCATCAGACATTACAAAGCCACTGGCCCCGAAGAAATTCCTGCTTCCGTTTTAAAAGAATTAGATGAAGAAATAGCAGCTTTTCTTCGGATAATCTTCGAGAAATCCATTTCTCGCGCAGAGTTCCCTAACGACTGTAGGTTAGCGCACGTTACCCCAATTCATAAGGGCGGCGACAAAGAGAACACAGAAAATTACAGGCTTAACTTCGATATCGTGTAAGATAATAATAATCTTAATTTATCCCAGGACATGAAATAAAAGTATAGAAGAGGTCAATACAGGAACTGCTAATAAAAGGAAAGGACAGGTGTCCCCATTAATGGGACAAGAACACTCTTGTGTTTCTTTGGTAAATAGCTCACCATTGTCATATCACCATAAAATCCAAACACACTGGAGTATATAGCATCACTCCGACTGGGTTTCATGATAGGAAGAATATCCCTTTTGTTTTGTCTTATTTTTCTTACAATCGTAAGGCGATTTGAAAGAAGGTTTTCAGCTAAACGAATGCTGGTGAAAAAGTTATCAAAAGTAATATTTTGCTCCGAGTTTTCCACTGAATTCACCAAATTAAAAACAACATTTTTTGCCGAATCAGTTGCGACTGGTTCACTTGGTTTTCATCCCGTGTATATGAGACCGTAAACAGCATACCTTCTTCGCGTCATACAGCCAAAAAAATATAATTCCGTATATGCTAGGTTTTTGTGGCATGTACTGGATAAAGCGGCAGCGGCCGAGGATTGGCATAAGCTGCTCATCAACAGTTAGTGATTTACTAGCAACGTAACACTTCCGACACTTATCTAAAATCAGTTTCCAAATAAAGCTAATTAGAGCCAGGTTGTCTGTTTGTTCGCGAGCATCCCTTGTACGCTTGTCGTCAAAACAAATTGTTGGTCTTATCAGTTCTAAACGGTTTGTTGACAAGCATGTGGGTCTGTATCAGTCCAGGAAAAAATGTCTCTGATGGAAACATCCCAATTGAGTTCCACTCCAGCTAAAATAAGCAATCCAAAGAAGCAATAATTTCAACTGATGTTACGTCTTTCCCAGTGCAGCCTTTTTCATTTGCAATACGGCTTCTTTCTTTATTTGTGCACATCAAAATTTCGTCTATAATATTTTTGGTAACAAGCATTTCAAAGCACTTTTTTGATCGCTTGTTGCTACATTGTGGGCAGGCGCTTCAGCGAATCTGATTATATTTTGGCTCGGTGTCTGTGAAGTTGCAGATAAATCATTTTTCCATTCCAATCCCACTTTAGCTACTTGATCACTCGATGATAGTGAAATTATAACAAGTTTCGATGGCCTGCTTGCTGTGGTGGGGGATTCAATGGGCAATTGTTGTCATCTGGCCGATAGTTCTTCCGAAAATCGCGATTAAATATTGCAATTTCTCATCAACTGGTATACCCATAAATAATTTAATGCACGCCATCTTCATCAAATAGTTGTTGCCGGTAAGCGTATAGTGGTTGAGTCCGAGACATAATGGCACGAGTTCAATTCCCTCGTATGTTATGTTTTTTATTTCGCCTCCTTTTACAAATCCTTTTTTGCATTAAAATTAAATTGGGCAGCCTCGTTGATATTTTTTTTTCGATGTCGTTTGGTGATGATTCTGATTTTTTCTCAAATAATTCAACGTACGATTGTCTCCACAAAGTTTACATTATGAAATCGCATATTCTTCATTGATCTCGGCACACGCTACATCCTATATTGATGCTTTTGACATGGGAAGGATCACTGAAATTATTTTTGCGAAGACTTTATCCGAATACTTACAATACAGGCGGAGGTATATCAGGCAAAGGATCGTTGAAAGTATAAAAAACGTGAACTGGTGAGAAGTCCGTTAAAAGTACAGTAATATAAATAAATAAAAATATTGCTTTTATGAATCACTCAGAAATTTGGTTTATTGATCAAAAGCATTAATAATCTACAACCGCCAATCATCACTGGGCCCAATGAGGGGGAGAGTTAGAAGGGAAACTTAAATTTTCTTATGAATCGACAGGTACTTTTGTTTTATATTAGCGAATTTCTTCGCAGTTTCCTGGATGATAATATAAGTATCCCCATTAGGCGGGTATTATAATTATTGCTGTTAAATTGAATCTTTTAAAGTATTACGGAACCGATGGTTGCACTTGTTGATGAGAATTAAATTTATTCAATGAAACCTTAACGAAATTTTGCAATGGCATCAATTCTCTAACTCGTTTTCCTTTGGCTTGTTATAACTTATATATTGCTTGGTAGCTCTTGAAAGTGTAGTAAAATCACGGTACAAAGTTGATCGTGGAAACGTCTTATAATTTGTTTGTGAATTAATTAATCAACTTATCAACCTATTAATTAATCACTTTGCAACTACAATGAATCAGCCGCGTTTACACATTGTTTATATAAAAAACTTTTCCTTCACTTTTGATGATTCATTCACGTAGTGCAATTAAAGTGAGACGCGTAAACCTGAAATTAGGGAATTTCTGCTCGACGGATAAGTTTCTTGGACGCTTGCTCGAGTTTCTGTGAGTGATTGTTTTCTTTGTGAGGCTTCTTTTAACACACAAATCTACTGGCAATTTGTTTGCGGTCTGTGGACCTCCGTTTGTTTTGTGTGGCTTTTACAGAGTTATTTTTCAACAAAGAAGCGAAAGTCGAAGAATATTTATTTTGAGTCTACGATTCTAGTAATTATTTTCATTGATTTTTTGTTATTCTTCTAAATATCTTGTACATCGCTCAACCTTTTACAGTTCGTTGAAAAATTAATTTTTCTGTACAATTCCAGACTTTGAAATTATAGGATGGAATCTTTGCCAGATCCGTCTTCGGCAAGATGCATCCCACCGATCGACGATAAAAACCTCGTTTATTCGCTAATGCGCTTAACTTTTGCGCCAACCTTCTTCGCGAAAGTGGTTTAATTTCTGATCACAATAGTCAGGAGATTTCTGATCGTGCTATCGCCATCTGTCGTGAGATGTACGATTGTATTGTGGGAATGATGGACAACATGGTCCTCATCGATGACGATTACCTGCTTGGCGAAGATGACCCTGAAGTGGATGAAGATTCCTTGCAACAATCTACTGAGGAAAAGCCTGTTCTAATCCAACTTCTAGTGACGGTCCATACGCGCCTTCCCCGAAGAAAATTAGCATTCCTCTGGAAACTAAAATTAGTGTTGTTACTGCTGCGAAACTGCATCCATATTGGTCTCTAAAACCCCTTAGGGCACAAGTGTCTCGACGTATTACGAGAAAGGACAGAATCAAAATATGGGAGAGAGATATCTAGAGGAGGTTTTAGTGATAAACAGCATGCCATCAACAGCTAGGTTTATGATAGGTTTTGTGAAGCCCGAGTGAATGTAGACCACGTTACAACGAGAATTCTGCGACAGTGGGGGATGGCAGCTGCTCTTCAACATATTTCCGGCGGATTTAATTTTGAGGTGTCACAATCCTGGGAGAAACTATTTCAAAGAAGGCACAAGATCCGCCAAATACAGGTCACGGGATAAGTTAGTCGCAGAGAAAAAATATGCTCTGAAGAGACAATGAAGGCTGCCGTACTTTTTCAA